>JAVJIF010002682.1:0-360831 GCA_038442645.1 Agave tequilana
ACTCTCTGAAACCAAGAATGTCCAGGGCCAAAATGGACACAACCGAGAGCCAAAGTTGATTTGGAAGTTACTGTGTGAAGCTTATTGACTTGGCTTACACTAATGGCTAACAGTTCAGACCTAGTTCACTGAATGCCAGTAAGTCCGATAAAGTTTTCGCTATGGAAGGTTCAAGACTTAGTTCACCTATCCTAATGCAGTTTCTTTCCTAAAGTACCTTTCACTATAGAGTCAGCCTCTTTGTGTGTCAATTCCTTGAATCTCCATTCATTGTGGGGATTGTTGGAAATATGAAGAATATATGTGAACTTTGAGTTGAATTACGGCGAGATTCGTTAATAGAATCAATTGGATAATGGCTGGAGTGTGTTCTCCTTCTATTGGGGATGAACGTGGTATATTCACATGTTCAATTCCGACTTCGAATGAATGAGATATTTAAGTCTAAAGATTGCCTAATTCAAAGTCAAAAAGGGACTAAAGGTAGTTAAAAGTATTTAGTCCCACATTTACCATGGGATGGAAGTTTGAAGTGTTTAAATAGAGAAAATAGGAACAAGGGTGTGTCCTTTGGGTACTTGGAATTTTCGCGTGCGATTAGGGAGAAACCATGCCCGCACGTGCGCACGCGCGCGCCGCTGGCGGCGGCGGCCGGCCGGTGCCGGGCCGGGGTCGGGTTCAGGTTCCCTACCCGGTGCGGTTCTTTTTGAACCAGGTCCTCACAGGTATGCGGATCATACCCGCTCCGCCATCCGACCCGAACCGCCCAGCGCAACGGCTGTCAGCAAACCGTCACGAACAGTTTATGCGGTTGATGCGGTTGAAACGAACCGTTGCAATAGTTCAGACCGAACCGTTGCAACTGTTCGGTTAGGTTCTGACGCCTTTATCCCTCTCGGAGCGCTATAAATAGCGCTCCATTTTCTCAAACTAAGACACACAACAAACACAACAGAAGCAATATAGGAGAAAGAAGTTCTTCTTCTGCATTCTGAAGTGAGTTTTCTCTGCAACTCAAGTTCGACTGAACTGGGCTTTCTGCAACTCAACTTCGAAGTGACTTCCAACAGGAAGTGGGAATTCTGCAACTCAGATTCCGAAGCGACTTTCAATACTGAAAAATTCGTTCTAAAAGAGGGCTCAGAAATTCAACAGATTCTTTAATAGAATTGTTTCTGAATCTGGGACCTCCAAAGAAGAATATTATTCTACCTTCCTCTTTTCTCTACAGTAGGTGCTCCTCCGAAGTAAAGACAAATATTCTCCTTGAAATTTGTCTTGGTCTTGTTGCTTGAATAATCTTGTGAAGGTACTGGTTAACTACGGTTCGACCGTATGTTGATTTGGTAGGCTATCCAAATACCGTGAAGGAGTGTTGTATCTTGGGAGATCAGCGTCCAGTAACTCGTTCGCACCGGTGCGAGGGACGTAATTGTCTTAAGGAGATTCGCTTTAAGCGTATCTCACTCCAAGTACTGTATAAGTGAATTAATTTTCTTTATGCAGGGGTTATACTGATATTTAGTATATTGAGACTGACTTATACCAGTCTAATTGGTGTTTAATCAAGGAAGGTAATTGAAAGGTGGTTCTTTATTAAGGAACGTTCTATTGAACGGAAAATCTCCCACCTGATATTAACCGACCTGGTCAATTAGATCGGTGATATTTCAGTGATATTGATTAGTTGTCAGATTGATCTTAGAAACTAACAATATTTACCTAGTTCTAAAAGGGTTTTAATATGGGAAAGTGAGACTACCGCAAGTAAGTCACTGCATTGCCCCTTCCTTCCTTGGGCCTAACCAGACACGTAAGCACTCTGCATTTAAAATTGGCATGCAAATACATGTTTTGAATAGATACTACTCTTTTCTTGTCCTTATCTACTTGTTCCAAATTTCTTCTACTGTTGCTTTTTCCTAGTTATGCTCATGTCAAATGTGGTATAACACGGGGCATTGCTGAGAGGCCAAATATTCCTTTATTTGCAGCTCATTCCGTATCTCAAGAATATATCTAGATAAATGAATGGACTAGTTGAAAGCTTTATATTTATAAACTTAGAGTTTTTTTGAAAAGATTGAGAGAGAAAAATATTAAGTGTAAATAATATCTTAGTAAATAAGCTTGAAAGCACAAGAATATCATTCTTTGACTGTTTGGAAGAATAGAAAAAATAAGCTCAAGAAAATATTTACTCAAGATCTTTTTTTTTTATTGATATGAAAGTGTTTTGCAAAAGTTATTAAAAGAGCAAAGTAAAGTACAATTTATAGGTGAGAGAAGATAAAAGTTGATGACAAGAAGTTCAGCCCAAAATATCATATTCAAATCTTCTCAAAAAAATAAAATTGTACTCTTTCGGTCGACTGCTGAAACTTGGCGGTCGATCGATTTTATCAAACAAACCCAGTTCAAGTCAAAAGCATTATCCCATTGGTCGATTGCGGTCGATTGTGGTGAACAGTGAAATCTCAACAGTCAGAAGTGATTGTACCGTCGATTGACTTGTACTGTATACTCAAATAAAATATTCAAAAGTATTTCAAACGTTCCCCCTCATTTTCAAATTTTGCAGAAGACTCTGGTGGATCGCAGAAAATCCAAAATTAAAATTTTGCATTGGTCGATTAACCCTAGCGGTCAATCTGAGACCCAATAGAGAATTTGGGTGATGACTGGCTTCACACCCGTTGTCGATCTAGGTTGTGACCGAGAACACTGAGCTCTGGAGAACGACCTAGATCGTCTCTAGTGGTCATCTGTTTACATCCTGCTTTTTCTTCACATTTAGCATTTTAATCCGATTGACCGCGTGAATTGGCAGTCGATCGAAAAACCCCCAACTCAAAAAAAAATTGATTTAAATGCCTTCAAGAAAATATGAAAAAAATTGCATAAATTCTAATAGGCATAAAATCATTAGGTATAATCCGAAATAAATATTTTAAATGCAAATTAAATATTTTTTTGGCATTTCAAATTGAAATGTTTATTCACAAGTATGAATATGCACTTAGTGATCTCAAATTCACAAGATATGATCTAAATGTATTTGAAAAAATATGAAATAATTTGTATAAATTCTAATAGACATAAAGTCAAAGTTGATAAACATGAATCAATAATTTAATTACAATTTAAAAGCTCTTGGGTGTATCAATAATTTGAGGGTAATCATCTTGAAATCAAATTGAAACTTACATATACAAGTATGAGTTCCAATAAGCATTATTTCTTATTACCTTACATATGAAGTTCTAATGAATATTTGGCATTGTAAACTCAATGACTTCCTCAATTTTAAAATTCCATGCGAAATCCTTTTGTATGCCAAGTGAAAGCTTCATGACTTCTTCATGACTCCTTGAATATTCAAGTCTTTAATTATTATCTTGAAATTACAATAGATATATGAAAATTGAGCTTCCTGGCTTCTTGAATCTTCAACTGTTTAGCTCCATATTGATATACATATTAAGTTGCTTTTGAGAACTTCTATTTCCACCACATCCAATTTAGATTTTGCATAGTAAGCTCATTCCATCCAACTTTCATTTTGGTTTCTGTTGGCCCAATGTTACAATCACCTGGTTTTATGATTTTGATGATAACAAAACATATGTGTTATTTAGTACTAATCAAGTTTAAATGTTTAAGAATATTTCAGGGTTTTAAGGATTCAAGGAGTTTTTTCCTCTAAAAGAAGGTATTGAAGGCTCAAGAAAATTAAAATATGAGATTAAAACTCAAAGCATTCAAACGTCGCTAAAGGAGAAGCCCGGTTGAAGATCTTATAGCCACCTAGAGTCTTGTAAGATATTAATTTGTTAAAGTGTAGAATATTGTTGTGATGCTCAGGAAGTTACACACACAAAATACATGATTTTGAAAAATACAAGTTTTGATAGTATTGATATTTCGCGTGTTTGGTTTTGATACATGTCTTATAATTTTTCAAAATTTTATAACAAGTTTAGAATATGTATTTCATCACCTAGACATGGCTACATTTCCTATAAACTAATACGAAATTGTTTGAAAAATTGTTTGAAACTCAAAATATATCAAGAAAACTGTTTCAGATCAGAACGGTCGGCCGGTGACTGTTTCAGGCCAAAACGGTCGCCACCACCGGTCGACCGGGCCTTTAACCTAGAGGCGTGCACATTTGTGCACGTTGTCAGTCGACCGATCGGTCGGCCGCTAACCCTTGCGATTGACCGACCGGTCGACTGACTGAGAGACCCTAACTCTCGGTTAGGCTCAGTCGATCGACATTTTGGTTTCTCTTTTTCAACGACCGAGCGGTCAACCGGCCGGTCGACTGGAGCCAACGGCTCTTTTATGGAAGAGTTGTCAGTCGACCGGCGGTCGACCGACAGCCTACTAGATGGCTATAACGGCTAGTTTTTTAATCTGTTTTGTTTTTAGTGAATTCTAACGGGCATTTTTGGTTTTCAAATGTCTAAACACACCCAAATGACATTGTATGACTTACAAATGATATTTATTCATTGCCTATATATATGGGCCATTGGTTTTGGTTTTAAAAAAAAAAGTTCACACAAGTTTACAAGTTTTCAAGTTTGTTTCAAAAGAGAAAAGTTTTACTAGCATCCAATGTTCAAGTTCTTTCTTTTCAAAACTATTTTCAGTTATTTTCAAAACTCTTTACATCTTTCCAACTGAATTTATTCTCTCACTTAACTTCTTGAGCTACACTTTATATCTTAGTCCACAGGAAATTGTAAGAGAGAGTGTTTGTGATCTCTTTAGATCACCAAGAGCTTTATAACCTCAATTGGTTTTGTGCTACCTCTTCAGTAGAGGGTTGAGTTGGTGGAGTTGTATACTCTGGTCTTGTGTCAACCAAGTTGTAATCTCTTTGTGGAAGATCCCTTAGAGGATAGTGAAATCCTTCATACTGGTGAACGCGGGGGCGTAGAGTGGTAGCTCGAATCTCGGAACAAATCCTTTTTGTTTGTGATTGCTTGTATCTTGCTCTCTATTGCTTTTTACATTTTATACTTGGGTAGTTCATTTTGCTTAATTTTATTGCTTGCACTTCATTCATCACTTTTACGATTGGTCTTTACTCATCTCAATAAGGAGGCAATTGAGCACATCAACTTATTATCTAGAGAAATCAAAGAGGAGAAGTTCTAGAGTTCTTCACGAGAAATTCAGCTTCAATTCTTATTTTGAGTGACTGCTTGCATATTTCATTATAAATAGTTTTAAATAGCATTTAATTAGCAAAACATCTACTCACCCTCCCTTTATTTTGTATTTCAATTGGTATCAGAGCCTTGGTCTTTAGTTTTTGGCTTAACAACCTTAGAGAGATCCTATTACCAATCACTTCTTTCACAATGTCATCTTCATCCACTTTAGTAAAAATGACCAAAAGTATTAAAACCCCTCTCAAGTTTGATAGCCTTAACTTTCCTATATGGAAGGTTAAGATGAACGTATTTTTGTAGTCCTTAGGAAGCTGGGTTGCAAAGCGGTGACTAAACCCTTTAGTGTATTCATTGGTTATGAGGACACTTGGTCCGACATTGCCACTAAGGAGTTTAATGCAAATGCTAAGGCACACTATATCTTATTTCAAGTTTTGAACGATGACGATATTGCTAGGGTCATCTATTGCAAATCCGCCTACGAGATTTAGATACACGTAGTAGTCACATACAAGGGAACGTCTCAAGTCAAGAAAGTAAGACTTGATCTCTTGCGTTCTCAATATGAGAATTTTCACCATGCATGATAATGACACCATTGATGACATGGTAACCAGATTTATTAGAATAACAAATGGTCTTACTTCTTTAGGTGATACCATTAACAATGATCAAAAAGTAAGGAAAGTCATTTAGGCTCTTCCACCCTCATGGGAAGTCAAGGCTACTATATTGAAGGAGTTAAACGACAAAAAAGAGATGGAACTCATCGGTCTTATAGGAAACCGTAAGACCCATGAAATGGAGAGGAAGGCAAGAGAAACGATGGCACCACAAAAGAAGAAGATGATCGCTTTCAAATCCACTCCCACTATCTCCGACGATGATGATGAAGAAGAGGATAATGAAGAATTCTCCCTACTAGTGAAAAATATTGGGAGGATGTACAAGAAGCCAAGTTTACAATAGAAGAAGATGGTAAAGGAAAAAGACAAGAAGGTCATATGCTTCAATTGTTGGAGCAGGCCACATGGTTGCGGATTGTCCGGAGACCAAAATAAACCTTCAACCTCCAAGAAGCCCTATAAAAAGAAGGCTCTCACGGCTAGGTGGATTCAGAGAGTGAACCGATGAAGAAGTGGATACGGCACACGTGTGCTTCATGGCTAATGATAACACAACTAAGGTAACATCCGAACTCTCACTTGACGATTGTGTACTTGACGATTGTGAACTAAAAATGGATAATTGGTTGAGGCTTTTGAAGAGTTGTCTAACAACTATGATTTCCTTAAAAAAGTATTTAAAAATGAAAAAGAAAATGAAGCCCTTCAAAATAAAATTGTTATTCTTTCTAAAGAAAAAAATGATTTATCTTTCACACTTTTATCCACACAAAAAGATTTTAATGCATATAAAATTTCATGTAAAGCAAAATTTTCATTAATTGATAAAAATGAGATTTCTATTTTAAAAGATAAATTAATTCTTTAGAAGATGTATTAAAGAAATGTGAGTTGATAAAGTTAGGTTGGAGGAAATGTTTCCTAAGAAACTTACTCCAAAGAAACATGTTCATACCACACATGCTCGTCATACCACACATGCCTACATTCCTAAATCACAACGTATAGATACATATCATACTATACATACTACACACACACCAAACATGTTCACACACCACACTCTCATCATGCTTTTATTTATGGTAGGGTTTATTCATGCATTTATTGTGGCCGAACAGATTACTTAGCCAAATTTTTTGATAGAATAAATGTTTCAAATGATCACATTGGGTTCGAAATGATAACATTATAAGACCAAAAAAATTTGGGTACCAAAATCAGCCAATTCGTTACTTAAGGCTACAAGACGTAGGGAGCAGTGGTATCTTGATAGCAGTTGCTCAAGACATATGACTTGGGATATAAATAATTTTGCAACCATATCAAGGTACCATGAAGGTGGCACCATCACATTCAGAGATGATTCCAAGAAAAATCATCGGTATAGGTAACATTAAAATTGGCTTACCTCCTTTAATTAAAAATGATGTTTTAGCTGATGGTCTCAAGCACAACCTCCTGAGTATCAGTCAAATTGTGATAGAGATTTTAAAGTGATTTTTGATGATTTAGCTTACAATGTTTTAGATAGACAAACAATGTATTTGTGCTTTCCGATTTTCGTGAAATAATATGTACATGATTGATATGTCAAATTTACAACGCAATGTTACATGTTTAAAATGTCTTTAATGAAATTCTTGGTTATGACATAGAAGACTAAACCATATTTCGTTTGACCATCTATCTAGAATTAACAAATAAGGAAGTGATAAAAGATATTCCTTATTTAAAATTTGAAAAGGACCGCATTTGCGATGCGTGCCAACTTGAGAACAAACCAAGTCCTCTTTCAAAACTATCAAGGATATCATGACATCACGACCTTTGGAGATAATTCACATGGATTTTTTTAGTCCTACTAAAATTAAAAGTCTAAGTGATAATTGTTTTGTCTTTGTATTGGTTGACGACTTTTCTCGTTTTACATAGGTTTTTTTAGAATACAAAGATCAAGCATTTTCACATTTTCAAGTATTTAGAAAAAGAGTTGAAAAAGAAAAAAAATTTCTGATTTTACGTATAAGAAGTGATTAGAGGAGGTGAATTTATTAACCATTCCTTCACTTATTGTGAAGAACATAGAATCAAACATGAACAATCATGTCTTAGAACTTCATAACAAAATAGAGTCGTTGAAAGAAAGAATCGTACACTTCAAGAAATGGTTAGGACAATGATAAATGAATACGGACTCCCTCGATACTTATAAGCCGAGGCCATAAACACATCATTTTATATTTCAAATAGAATTTATTTTTGTAAAAATACTTCTAAAATTTCATTTGAAATTTACTATTTTAAAAAAAAACCTAATGTTTCTTACTTTAAAGTTTTTGGTTGTAAATGCTTTGTTTTATAACACCAAAGATAATTTAAAAAATTTGATGCCAAATCTAATGAAGCCATATTTATAGAGTATTCAAATATTAGTAAGGCCTATAGAGTCTTCAATAGATTTTCTTTGACTATTGAAGAATTTATACATGTCAAGTTTGAGGAATCTAATATTTTTGTGAAGAATGTTATTAAGATTGATTCCTTAGGTGAAGGCATGGAGAACATAACTTGAAGGAGTCACCTATAGAAGAAGAAAAGCTAAAATTGATGCACAAGGTGAAGTTTAAGAGGGTGAAGTGGAGCCAACACAACAACTTTCAAAGTATTGGAGATTTGCTCAAATCATCCAAGGACCTCATCATAGTTGAGTATCAAAAGGGGTAACTACTCGATCCAAACTCTCTCGATCCAAACTCCATGATTTATGTGGACATTTTACTTTTATTTCACGCATTGAGTCCAAAAATATTCTCGAAGCCGAGACCGATTCATATTGGTTACTACCAATGCAAGAAGAGCTCAATCAATTTGAGCGCAACCAAGTTTAACATCTTATTCCTAGACCACATGATAGACCACTATTAGTACTAAGGGCGTATTTGGTTGCAAGAAAGTGGGCGGATGTAAGGAAATAAGGAAGTATAATTGCTCACTTCCCTATCTATCCAAACACTGAAAAAAAAATAAGAAAACCCCATTTCTTTCTCTCTTTTCTCTTTTAATAACCATTTTCTCACTTCCAGAATGCTACAGTTAATTTTGTGGTCATGTAAGCACAAACAGTTAATTTTTTGATCATGTAAATATCACTTACATTCTAATTATAGTCTATTTTTTATTTTTCTTAATTAATTTTTATTTTAATATTATTTTGCGGTCAACTTTGTGGTCAACTTTTCCACTTTCACTTCCACAATACCATCCAAATACCAGAAAAGACAATATTTTTCAAACCACACTTCCCAGCAACATTCAAGCATTGAAAAACTTACTAACCAATTCCCAAGTTCCAAAGGGAACTATTACCACTTCCTTACTTCTTCACTTTCTCACTTTCACCCTTAACCAAACAGGTCCTAAATGAATCCTTAAGGATAAGTTGGATGAGTCGGGTAATGTTATAGAAATAAAGTTAGGTTAGTGGCTCAAGATTACACCCAAATTGAAGATATTGATTTTGAGAAAATCTTTACACCCGTAGCACAGCTTGAAGCCATACAAATGACACTTGCCTTTGTCTCTTGTAAATTTTTAAACTTTTTTAAATAGTTGTTAAAATGCATTTTTAAATGGTTTTATAGAAGAGGAACAACTCCCGAGTTTGTTGATCCTACACATCTATATTTTGTTTACAAACTTGATAAAGTTTTATATGTTTTAAAACAAGCTCCAAGAGCTTGGCATGAAAGGCTTTCAACTTTTTTAATTTTAAATGATTTTGTTAAAGATAAAGTTAACACTACTTTGTTTATAAAGTATGTAGATAGTGATATTCTAATTGTTCAAATTTATATTGATGATATTATTTTTGGATCCACTAATGAAAAACTTTGTAAAGAATTTGAATCATGCATGAAAAATGGGTTTGAGATGTCTATGATGGGAGAGCTAAACTACTTTCTTAGACTCCAAATCAAGTAAAGGAGTGATGGGATTTTCATCAATCAAACAAAGTACACAAGAACTCATCAAGAGATTTGGACTTGAAGATGCAAATCTAAGCAAGACTCCCATGGCCGCTAGAAACAAAGCTTGAAAAGGATGAATAAGGTATAAATGTTGACATGAAACTTTATAAAAATATGATTAGTAGTTTACTTTATTTGATGGCTAGTAGGCCTAACATTATGTTTTGTATGTGTTTATGTGCTAGATTTCAATTTTGTCCTAAAGAGTCACACCTAATTGCGATAAAACGCATTATTAGATATCTTAAGGGCACTATTGGAATAAACTTGTGGTATTCAAAAACGGACAATTTTTCATGACGAGTTATTCGGATGCCGACTATGCCGGTTGTAGAGTGGATAGGAAGAGTACTAGTGATACTTGTCAATTTTTAGGAAATTGCCTTATTTTGTGATCTTCTAAAAAATAAAATTCTATAACCCTTTCAACTGCCGAGGCAGAATATGTTGCGGTCGGAGCTTATTGTGCACAAGTCCTTTGGATGAAACATACTCTCCTTGACTATGATTTGCATTATGATCATATTAAAAATATTTTTGATAATACTAGCACAATTATGTGAGCAAATGCAAATCAACAGGTAAAACTAAGCACATAGATATTCGATATCATTTTCTTAGAGATCACTATGAGAAAGGAGATATTGAAATTGATTATGTTTTCACCGATTTTCAACTTGTGGACATTTTTACCAAACCACTAGATTATAGTAGATTTTTATTCATTTATGGTGAGTTAAATGTTTGTATTATGGATTCATAAGTTTTGAAAATGTTTCAATTCTTTTATATTTTCAAATTAATATCTCTTTTATGATGATGTCTTTACCTTTTTTGATGCATGATAAAAAGAGGGAGATATATTAGAGCTATTAGTTGTTTTGGGTATTCTGTATCCATTCTCTTTACCATACTTATATATTGCTTTTGAAGGAAGGAGGATTGGAATGATGGTAGGCTATATATGCATATTATTCTATATTGATATCATCTTTATATATGCATATATGTGTAACTTGCTTATATTGTCAAATCCATTTAAAGTCATAATGTTTTCCTGTACTTGATAGATAGCATAACTTGAGGGTTGCTTTTTCAAGCTCTTTTCTATCTTTTATTTTAAATAACTTATATGTTTTGTCATCATCAAAAAGGGAAGATTGTTAGCCTAAGGTTACAATCACCCAATTTTATGATTTTATGATAACAAATATATGTGGTTATTTAGTACTAATCAAGTCAAGTATTTAAGTATATTTCATGGTTTTAAGGATTCAAAGAGTTTTCTTCCTCTAAAGGAAGGTATTAAAGACTCAAGAAGATTTAAATATGGGATTAAAGCTCAAAGCATTCAAACGTCGCTAAAGGAGAAGCCCAGTTGAAGACCTTGCAGCCAACTAAAGCCTTGTAAGATATTAGTTTGTTAAAGTGTAGAATATAGTTGTGATGCTCAAAAGTTACACACACAAAATACACAATTTTAAAAAATACAAGTTCTGATAGTATTGACATTTTGCATGTTTGGTTTTGATACATGTCTCATAGTTTTTCAAAATTTTATAACAAGTTTAGAACATGTATTTCATCACCTAGACATGGATACATTACCCATAAACTTTAATACAAAATAGTTTGAAAATTGTTTTGAAGCTCAAAATATTTCAAGAAAACTGTTTCAGGTCAGAACAGTCGACCGGTGACTGTTTCAGGCCAAAACGGTCACCGCCCGGTCAACCGAGCTTTTGGCCTAGGGGCGTGCATGTTTGTGCACGTTGTCGGTCGACCGCTAACCCTTGCGGTCGACCGCTAACCCTTGCGGTCGACCGCTAACCCTTGCGGTCGACCGACTGCGAGGCCCTAACTCTCGCAGTCGACCGACCTGGTCGACCGACATTTTGGTTTCTCGAACAACCGAGAGGTCAACCGGCTTGTCGACCGGAGCCAATGGCTCTTTTATGGATGAGCTATCGGTCGACTGTCCAGTCAACCGACAGCTTGTCAGATGGCTATAACGGCTAGTTTTTGAATCTGTTTTGTTTTTAGTGGATTCCAACAGGTATTTTTAGTTTCCAAGTGTCTAAACACACCCAAATGACTCGGTATGACTTACAAATGATATTTATTTATTGCCTATATATATGGGTCATTGGTTTTGGTTTTTAAAAAAAAGTTCACACAAGTTTACAGGTTTTCAGGTTTGTTTCAAAAAGAAAAGTTGTATAGCTTCCAATCTTCAAGTTCTTTCTTTTTAAAACTATTTTCAATTGTTTTTAAAACTCTTCACATCTTTCCAACTGAATTTATTCTCTCACTTAACTTCTTGAGCTATACTTTATATCCTACTCTATAGGAAGTTGTAACAGAGAGTGTTTTGTGATCTCTTTGGATCACCAAGATTTGTAACCTTAATTGACTTTGTGCTACCTCTTGAGTAGAGGGATGAGCTAGTGGAGTTGTGTACTCCGGTCTTGCATAGACCAAGTTGTACTTCCTTTCTGGAAGATCCCTTAGATGATAGTGAAATTCTTCATAGTGGTGAAGGCGGGGACATAGAGCGGTGGCTCGAACCTCGGAACAAATCTTTTGTGTTTGCGATTGTTTGTATCTTACTCTCTATTGTTTTTTTACATTTCATATGTTGGAGGAGAGAGTACAGTAGAGGAGGTGAATTCATGCCAGGTGCTGTTGAAGATTGCCAAGGAGTCTACGACGAAAGGCAAAGGAACAGCGGACAGGAAAAAGCAGCAGCAGCAGAAAAGACAGAGGTCGGTCGACAGGACCGGTCGACCGACGTGCACAACGTGCACAGGATTTGAGCGGTCGACCGGACCGGTCGACCGCAACACTCTGTCTGCAGAAGACAGAGCTCTCGGGTTGTTTCGGTCGACCGGACCGGTCGACCGGAGAGGCTCTCTGCAGGAACCCAACTCTCGGGTTGTTTCGGTCGACCGGACCGGTCGACCGTAAGAGGGAGTCGGTCGACCGGACCGGTCGACCGACAGTCAGGTCTAGGCTGAAAACTGCTGTTTCGGGAAGTTATGTATTTAAGCCCTAATTGTAATTTCTAGGGTTAAGTGCCTAGAGGAAAATAAGTTGCGGACTCTCTTGTGTTCATAGAGATCCAGAGCTATTGTAATCATCTTCCAAAATTGAAACTCTCTCCATAGATTGCCCCGAGGACGTAGGCATTCAGGCCGAACCTCGTTAAATCGCGTGTTTTGTGATTGTGCATTCTTCTCTTGTGATTTCTGTGATTTTGGGTGTTCTTTGTGGTTGTGGAGATAGTGTGATTCTCTGTTGGTTGTTGACGGTGCGCACAACAAGTGGTATCAGAGCTTCAGGTTACGCTTGGGATTCTGAGGATTCGAAGGGCTCCAGATCTGATCAGGTGGAGATCGTGTGTCGATCTTCAGGTCAGAGGTATTGGTGTTCAAGGAGATCGTGTGTCGATCTCAGGAGGACGCAAGGAGGGCTTGTTGAATCAGTGTTTGGAGTAGATCCGTGAGAAACTCGATCTAGGTTTTCGAGAGGCAGGTAAAAATCCCATTTTTTATCTGAGAAAAGATTTATTCCAATTTGGTTATTCTTTCCGCATAAATAGAGAATCAAGGTAGATCTCAATGGCAGAAGAAACTACTTCCGTTAAAACAATGAATCACTCAAGGATCGAAGTTGTCAAGTTCAATGGAACTAATAATTTCGGGATGTGGAGGTGTGAGGTTATGGATGCATTGAATGCACAGAACCTCGAGGACACGCTCCTATTAGAGAGGAAGAAGACTACTACCACTGATGAAGAGTGGGCGAAGATGAACAGGTCAGCATGTGGGTTGATACGTTCATGCTTGTCACAAGACATCAAATATCTTGTACAACATGAGACGTCAGCTAAGAAACTGTGGAATACTCTTGAGAAGAAGTACCTGACAAAGAGTGTGGAGTCTAGGTTGCAGCTGAAGAGTAAACTGTATCAGTTCAGGATGCAGAAGGGAAGCACAGTAAACGAGCATATCAACCGATATACGAAGCTTCTTACAGACTTGCTGAATGTGGATGTCACTGTAAGTGAGGAAGACAAGTCAGTCATTCTCCTGAACTCACTCCCACCGGAGGAGTATGAGACATTCACTATGACATTCATAAATGGAAGGCAAACCTTAGTTTATGATGAAATATCGTCTGCACTGATGAGTTATGACACAAGGAAGAATGAGAGACATTCTGGTCAGTCAAGTTCATCAGCGGAGGCTTTGGAAGTAAGAGGCAGGAGTTCATCTAGGAAAGGCAAGGAGATGAGAGGAAGATCAAAGTCTAGGTCGGGCTTCAGGGATCTTAAGAAAAACCAGTGCATGTACTGCAAAGAGATTGGGCACTGGAAGGTTGACTGTCTAAAGTACAAGGGGAAGAAGAAGGAATCAAAATCTGAGGCAAATCTGGCAAGAGTGACAAAAGCTACAAGCGGTAAATCACAGGCAGATGGAGCAGATTCAGATTCTTCAGTGTTCTCTTTTTCAGTGACTACTCCTGTTGTAGGTTACTCGGGGGATAACGAGTGGATCCTGGACACAGGTGCTACATATCATGTATGCCCTAATCGAGATTGGTTTACCAGTCTTGAGAAGTTGGAGGGGTGTTCGGTCGTCATGGGCGATAATCATCCGTGCATCATGGAGGGTGTAAGCACTATTCCTATCAGGATGTTTGACGGGATGGTGAGGGAGCTGAAAGAAGTAAGATATGTACCTCAGCTGAAGAGGAACTTAATCTCAGTAGGAGCTTTGAAATCATTGGGCCTAGGAGTGACTATTAAGGAGGGAGTCCTTAAAATGACAAAGGGTTCGATGGTAGTGTTGAAGGCTGATCGCCGGAGTAACCTGTATTACTTGAGGGGTAGTACAGTGACAGGACAGGTGGCAGCTTCTACCAGTCAGAAGGAAGATCTAACCCGGCTATGGCACATGAGGCTGGGACATGCAGGGGAGAAATCGATGCAAGCTCTTGTGAGGAAAGGGCTGCTGAAGGGTGCAGAGACCTGCAAGTTGGATCTATGTGAACATTGCATCATCGGCAAGAAGACGAAGGTGAAGTTTGGCACAGCTTCACACTGCACCGAAGGTATTCTTGACTATGTTCACACGGATGTATGGGGACCTTCCAAGACTGCATCAATTGGAGGTAACCACTATTTTGTGTCGTTCATTGATGACTATTCTAGGCGATGTTGGGTGTACACCATGCGACACAAAAGTGAAGTCCTAGAATTGTTTGTGAAGTGGAAGGCTAATCAGGAGAGAAGCACGGGAAGGAAGGTCAAGGTCCTCCGTTCTGACAACGGAGGAGTGTACAAATCAGATCCTTTCCTACAGCTATGTCTAGATGAGGGCATAGAGAGACACTTCACAGTAAGGGAAACTCCGCAACAGAATGGGGTGGCTGAAAGAATGAACCGGACTTTGCTAGAGAAGGTTCGGTGCATGTTGTCAAATGCAGGATTGCCAAAGAAGTTTTGGGCTGAAGCTTTGGGATATGCATGCCATCTTATGAACAGGTTGTCGTCGTCTGCAATAGGGGAAAGACTCCTCTTGAAGCTTGGTCAGGAAAAGCTGCTATGGACTATGATTTGCTACGGGTCTTCGGATGTCCAGCCTACTACCATGTCAAAGAAGACAAATTGGATCCAAGAGCAAAGAAAGGGGTGTTCGTTGGCTTCAAGCGAGGAACTAAGGGGTTCAAGATTTGGGATCAACAGGACAACAAGTTCATACTCAGCAGGGATGTCACATTTGATGAGGCTTCGTTGATGAAGCCTACGGTCTCTCAGCAGGTGGAGACCAACAAGACCAAGAAGCTATTGCAGCAGGTGGAGAGTGATGCAAATCCACCATGTCTAGAGGATTCAGTGTCAGTGAGGATCATTCCTGAGGTGACACAGGGAGGTGATCAAGTTGCAGAAGAAGATGCTGAAGTTATTGAAGAGGATCAGGAGCAGGTCATGGGTACTGTTCCAGATCCTACTGCAGTTGGAAGACCACGGAGGAATACTAGGAGACCAGGCTGGCTCACTACCGATATGGTTGTTTCATATGCACTTCCAGTTGTTGAAGAGGCTATTCCATCTACATTCAGAGAAGCTGAGGTCAGTTCAGAAGCAGAGATGTGGAAGGAGGCCATGAATGAAGAGATGCAATCTCTTTATAAGAATAACACATGGGAACTTACTAAGTTGCCCAAGGGGAAGAAGGCCATAGGGTGCAAGTGGGTATTTGCTAAGAAGTAAGGATCTCTTCAAGAAGATACAGTGCGCTACAAGGCAAGGTTGGTGGCTAAGGGCTACGCTCAGAGAGAAGGAATCGACTACAACGAGGTGTTCTCCCCAGTAGTTTAAACACTCATCTATTTGGATTCTATTGGCCTTGGTGGCGCAGAATGAGTTGGATCTTGACCAACTTGATGTAAAGACCGCCTTTCTCCACGGCGATCTTGAGGAGGAGATCTATATGACACAGCCCACAAGTTACAAAGCTGCAGGGAAGGAAGAGTTGGTATGCAAGCTGAAGAAATCGCTGTACGGTTTGAAGCAGTCTCCTAGACAGTGGTACAAGCGATTTGACAGCTTCATCAGGAAGAAGAAGTACACAAGAAGCCATTTCGATCCATGTGTGTACTACAACAAACTACCATCAGGTGAATATATCTATCTACTTCTTTATGTAGATGATATGTTGATTGCTTCTAGGTCAAGATCTGCTATTGATTCTCTGAAGAGATGTTGTCGTCAGAGTTTGAGATGAAGGACCTGGGGGAAGCAAGGAAGGTATTGGGCATGGAGATCACAAGAGACAGAAAAACTGGCAGAATAAGTTTGACTCAGAAGGGCTATCTGGAGAAGGTACTGCAGAGGTTTAATATCGGGAAAGATACTAAGACTGTTAGTACACCAATGGCGCCACACTTCAAATTGTCAGCGAAGATGTCTCCAAAGAGTGTTCAAGAGCGTGAACATATGTCTCATGTTCCATATGACAATGCGGTGGGTAGCTTGATGTATGCAATGGTGTGTACGAGGCCAGATATTTCACAGGCAGTCTCCATGGTGAGTAGATACATGCATGATCCTGGACAAGGTCATTGGAAGCTGTGAAATGGATTCTGAGGTACATCAAGGGAACTGTTGATGTAGGCCTAGTGTTCGAGAAGGACGACACCGGAAAGCAAGAGTGCATAGGGTATGTGGATTCAGACTATGCAGGTGACCTTGACAAACGCCGGTCGACGACGGGATATGTCTTCACATTTTCGCAGGCACCGGTGAGTTGGCGCTCCACACTTCAGTCTACCGTCGCTTTGTCGACCATAGAGGCTGAATATATGGCTATGACAGAGGCCATGAAGGAGGCAATTGGCTTCAGGGGTTGCTCGATGACTTGGGAGTGGAACAGGAGATCTTGAAGATAAACTGTGACAACATGAGTGCCATTTATTTGGCAAGGAACCAAGTCTACCATGCAAGGACGAAGCACATCGATGTCAGGTATCACTTTGTTTGGGAGATTCTGGAAGAAGGTGACATTGACTTGTTGAAGATTCACACTTCGGAGAATCCGGCCGATATGCTTACAAAGGTGGTGTCGGGAGTAAAGTTTGCACACTGTAAAGACTTGCTTCATATCCTTCAGGTGAATTGAGCTTGCTGAAGCTCATTTGGGTGAACTACGGACGGCTTGATCCCTTGGGCAAGGGTACGTAAGCAACCGGGTTGGTGCAGCCGCTTCCGAGTCGTCATTCGGCTCAGATTTGGAAATCTTCACCGAGGTGGAGAATTGTTGGAGGAGAGAGTACAGTAGAGGAGGTGAATTCATGCCAGGTGCTGTTGAAGATTGCCAAGGAGTCTACGACGAAAGGCAAAGGAACAGCGGGCAGGAAAAAGCAGCAGCAGCAGAAAGACAGAGGTCGGTCGACAGGACCGGTCGACCGACGTGCACAACGTGCACAGGATTTGAGCGGTCGACCGGACCGGTCGACCGCAACACTCTGTCTGCAGAAGACAGAGCTCTCGGGTTGTTTCGGTCGACCGGACCGGTCGACCGGAGAGGCTCTCTGCAGGAACCCAACTCTCGGGTTGTTTCGGTCGACCGGACCGGTCGACCGTAAGAGGGAGTCGGTCGACCGACAGTCGGGTCTAGGCTGAAAACTGCTGTTTCGGGAAGTTATGTATTTAAGCCCTAATTGTAATTTCTAGGGTTAAGTGCCTAGAGGAAATAAGCTGCGGACTCTCTTGTGTTCATAGAGATCCAGAGCTATTGTAATCATCTTCCAAATTGAAACTCTCTCCATAGATTGCCCCGAGGACGTAGGCATTCAGGCCGAACCTCGTTAAATCGCGTGTTTTGTGATTGTGCGTTCTTCTCTTGTGATTTCTGTGATTTTGGGTGTTCTTTGTGGTTGTGGAGATAGTGTGATTCTCTGTTGGTTGTTGACGGTGCGCACAACATCATACCTGTGTAGTTGTTCATCTTACTTAATTTCATTGTTGTACTTCATTCATTACTTTCACTATCGGTATATACTCATCTCAATAGGAGGCAATTGAGCACCTCAAGTCATTATCTAGAGGAATCAAAGAGGAGAAGTTCTAGAGCCCCTCACGGGAAATTCGGCTTCAATTCTTATTATGAGTGACCGCTTGCATATTTCATCATAAATAGTTGTAAAATAGAATTTGATTAGCAAACACATATTCACCCCCCCCCCCCCCCCCCCCCCCTCCCAATCTAGGTGTATTTCAGTTTCATGATTTGTTTTGATATAGAATAACATGTTTAGCACAAACACACTACGTAGAATACTAATAACTTAGATGGTTTGTTAGTTATCAAAGGTGTTATTGGCTAAAACGCCCATAAGTCAACATGATCCACGTAAAATATTATGTCTCTTGTATTTTCTTATATATTTTTGCTAAAATTCTATAGGAGCTCAATCTCCGCTGAAAGACTCGAGTATCTTGCTTCCGCTTAATTTGTAAAAGTCCGAGCATGGTCACAATATTTTATGCATTGGCTTATTGTAAGGATCTTGTCCAATTCAAGAGTTCCTTATATTGAACTAGCTAGAAACAAAATCTTAAATTTTTTTTGTTATGATTTACCTTTTCATCACAACAATGATCTCAAATTAGCTGTTTTAAGACTTTCAAAAGCATTTTTTTTGGTCACTTGATGCATAAGTGAAACATAATGAAAAACTATGGAATTTTATTAAACCTAGTTCAAGGATATTAGATGGCATCCAACAACGTGGGGGTCATTAATTTGAGCTATGAGTCCTCGCATTCAAAAAAAAAAAAGAAAAGAAAAATCATTCATCAGGATCTACAGTCTACGTGAGTTTTAGGATATCGATCGATCAGACTAAAAATATTAATCATTCATGTGAAAGCCTTTCTTTTCTTTTTTGTTTAAGAAGAAATAGGGTGTTTTAAATGGAGTTTTGTTGACTATGACTATGTTTTATAATTCGCCCCACTCATGCTCCATGAGATGTTGAATTATTGGCTTTTGGTATTATGAGGTGATTGGACTCATGGAAAACTTGGAACCATAGTTGGCATAGCTTAATACATAGTTAACTTAACATTAATAATAAATTAAGAAATTAAATTAATCCTCCTTATATTACAATAGAAACAGTGGCGTTGTCAGGATTTTGAACTTAGGGTGGGGGAACACTTTCTATACTAATTTAAATGTTTCATGGTCCTACTCGAAAAAGCTATTAAGATAGGGGTAGGCGTAAGATCTTTTTGTGCAAACGTAATAGAATTGTAGTAGACTTATAATTTTAATAATATTAAATGAAATATATCGAAATGTAATATGTGGGTCTCAATTCTGAGGCCGTGAATGCTGCAACAACTAGAGAAAGTGGTTGGTTCATGAAAGTGTGGGACTCACAGTGTGATGGGCGATCTCATTATGACGCCAATGTCCATGATTTCTAGTATCATCATATTGAACAAATTCAATGTTTAAGATGTGATCTCGCTAAAACGTGTTCTTTGGCAAGAAGACTGCAGTGTGAGGGGATAAAAACTTGGTGCTTGAACTTTTTAAACCCTTATTTTGTTTAGCTTCTAAATAATCGGTATAGGGTTGTGTTGAGGTCTGAAAGTAATTTAAAACTTAGCTGCATTTTGTTGAACACAGTGGTAAAAGAGCAATGAAAAATTATAGAAAATAGGTAGGAAAAAAATTAAAATAAAATGAGAATAGTAGGATTTGAACCGAGAACCATAAACAATTGAGTACAAAAAGACATCAGCTCACATGCATTTCTTTTTGCTACTCTAAATCAGTATCTTTTTTCTCTGTAAATAAAGTGGGACACTATCTCGATTTTGTTTAAGGCCGAGGGGTTTTTGTGTAAGGCCGAGGGGTTACGTGACCCCTCTTGACCCTTGGCTCTGCCTCTGAATAGAAACAGAATAAGATAAGCAAATAATTAGTTTGCATAATCAGCGTCGATTAGAAACATAGTAGTAACACTAATCACAAGCAAACAATGTGTGTTAGTACTAATCTACAAGAAAGTGGCCTAAGTGGAAGCCCAGAGGCTAACCATCGTGAAGAGAGGGACAGTCTAATCAACAGAAAAATATGATTCATGTGGTTTCTCTGTGTCTGTTTGTTATCTGCAAGCTCACATGCCATGAAGTTTTGATCGTCACAACACGAGAGATCTTGAGAGCACGACTGTACGCAACACGACGATGGAGAGAATATTTGATAGAGGGATGGAATTTTGGTCGCGCGTGTGACAATTGTGCACGGCAATATTGTTCTTCTGGTTGGTAGTACGGGGTGTGCCCGGTGAAAACAGTCCGTACAAGTAGGAAAATGTTGACATTAGAGTTTGTAACTTGTTGACTAGCTGATTGTTACATGTGTGTGTTGTCTCACTCCATGATGTCCATGTTGAACTCATTCACTAGATTTTTTTTTTTTTTTTGTCACAAACACGTGCACGTTGCAATTAAACGGGAGATACACGCAATTAAATTATTTCATCGTGATCACCGTTGGGGAGGTCTCTGACAGCCTCTCAGAGGACGTACAAGGTGGAAGACAACATACACACTCAGACGACATGTGATCGATGACTGGTCGGAATCTTGATTTTTTGATGTAGGAGATCAAGGAGAGAAGGATGACTTAAGTTACATGTCGACAGCTCTCATCAACTGTCGACAGGCTTTTACAAAAAGTTAGGAGATTACAAACCTGTCAGCAACACTCTTCACATGTCAACAATCCTACTGCATGTCGAAGTTTCCTAACTTGTTTAGGAGTTATATTCTGAGTCTGTTTTGCATTCCAATTTAATTTATTTCTATTTTTTTTTATTTGATAGAGGGATGGAATTCTGGTCGTGTGTGTGTGACAATTGTGCGCGGCAATATTGTTTTTCTGGTTGGTAGTGCGGGGTGTGCCCGTTGAAAACGTCCATACAAGTAGGAAAATGCTGACATTAGAGTTTGTAACTTGTTGACTGACTGGCTGTTGTATGCGTGTATTGTCTCACTCCATGATGTCCATGTTGAACTCATTCACTAGATTTTTTTTAGCACAAACACATGCACTTGCAATTAAATGGGAGATACACGCAATTAAATTATTTCATCATGAACACCACTGGGAATGTCTCTGACGGCCTCTCAGAGGACTTACAGGGTAGAAGACAACACACTGACTTAGACAACATGTGATCGATGACCAGTCGGGTCCTGATTTTTGCTACTCAAGTGCTACCTGACTTTTGTACCGGGGAGTTCCTATCCTTTCTGTGCTCCTGCATGTTATGCTTGTTGTGTGTGTGTGTAGGTAAGTTTCTGGGTTCTTAAACGCTACATGGCAGGCAGCATAATTGTTTTGTTTGTAAATTTGCTTGAAGTTTGATAACAGATTTACCCTTCAAAAACATACCGCATGGAGCGTTTTGTGCTACCTTTGCTGAATTTTTGTTGCAGCATGAAAATTATGGCCTCTTGAGTAAATCTTTTGCCCTATCACAGTTCTCGTCCGACACTCACGCGAGACGGTGAAATAATTTTTGGAAAAATATGCACTTAATGTTGAAATATATGTCCAACTGTATGTCACCTTAGATTTTTTTTTCCCTTAGACTTATTATAGTTAAACTCATGATTGTATATAAATATAGAGTATTACTCTTGTTATAATTGAGACCGATAAGAAAATCTTTCCATCTTCTATTAACTTCGTGTCAGAGCCATGCTCTGATCTTCCTGACAAAACGCTAATCTCCTCCACAAAAGCCTTGATCGAAAATTCCTAGAAAAATCTCCTCAAAATTCCTTCAAAAATGATACTTCGTCAAATCGCTGAGTTCTTTCCGAGTTAGTCGAGTCAACTCAACGAGTCACCGACTCAGTCTTCTTCTTCAGCCACATTCTGTCTGAGTAGTTTGCAACTGTGATCTTCAGCACTCTCTGGTCTTCTATCTTGCCAATCTCGACACCATCATCTCGTCACCCTCCTCCTCTCGATCGCATTCCTCATCAGCGGCATGTGGCTCTCCTCCAAGTCCTCCACCTCCATCAGTGAGAAGTTCCTCGAAAAGCCCCTCGTCGTCGTCCTCTTCCTCATCACAATCCTCCATGAGATTACTAATCTCCTGCTCAATATAAATCTTGCATGATGGCTTGTTATTCCACCAAGTTTTTATCTTTTCTTACTACTATACATTTTTTATAGGAACTTAATTTGTACTCTGAGGCTATTAAGTATCCTGAATGGAAACAAGTAATTGATGAAGAACTATAGGTTTTTCATCACACCCACACCGAGGATCTTGTTTCTTTGTCTTCCAGTACCAAACTGACAAGCTGCAAATAGATTTATAAGATCAAGACTAGATCTAATGGATCTATTGAGCGATACAAGGCTTGCCCAAATGCCCCTAGGTTTTTACATGAATATGTCATTGACTAGAGATATTTGCTTCAATTGTGAAGATGACCTCTATTCTCATTCTTATTTTTATTGCTTTGACCCATAAATGGCCCTTACATCTGATGGATATTAAGAATGCCTTTCTTAAGAGTGATTTATATGAGGTCGTGTACATGCAACCTCCTCTTTGGGTTCGTGCTCCACCTGGTCATGTATGTCATCTTTTTTATGCTATCTATGTTCTCAAACAAGCATGAAGCCCATGTACTTAGTTTACGAGGTTTTGTCGGTCTCTTCTTTTTGCAAGCTACATAGAGTGTTTTGCTGATTATGCTATGTTTTATCATGCATCACAATGAGACGTTCTTCTATTTTTATTCTATGTTGATAGCATGATCATTTCTGAGACTGATCCTACTGCTATTGCCTCTTTGAAGCAGTATCTCCTGAGTTAATTTTAAATGAAAGATATTGGTCTTATGCATTATTTTTTGGTCATTGAGGTTGATTACTCTTCTCGGGGTTATCTACTTTCATAGAAGAAATATATTTCCAAGATTCTTGAGTGTGCTACTCTCCGAGATTCTTCTCTTTCAAATTCTCTATTTGTATCTACTCCCATGAAGCTAAACTTGAGCCTTCGCAGGGACAATGGTGATCCCCCACCACAACCCACACAGTACAAGGAACTTGTTGGTGCTTTATGTATATTTCCACTACTCGGCTAGAAAACTCTCATGCGGTATGTTACTGAGTCAGTTTGTCAATGCTCCTACATCGGCTCATTATGCGGCTATTCGTGTACATCGCTATCTTCATGAAACCATGACTCAGTCTCTACTATTCCCTTCAAGTTCTTCTCTCACTCTTCGAGCTTATTCGGATGTTGGTTGGGTAGATGATCTTGATACTTGTCATCTGGTACTCGTCATTCCACCACTGATTTCTTCATTTTTCTTGGATCTTCCCTTATCTCTAGGGGGGTAGCAAGCGTAAAAACATTGTTACTCGGTTTAGCGCTAAGGCAGAATATTGAACGATGGCTGACACTTCAATGAAGCTAAAGTGGTTATGTGACTTGTTGTGTGGTGTGAGTATTGTGATTCCACTTCGTATTCCTTTAAATTTGTGGCAATAAGAGTGTCATTTCTATTGCCACGAATCTTATGTTCTATGAGAGAACCAACCATAATGAAGTTGATTGTCATGTGGCTCGTTTGGAATATACTGCTAGAGGATTGCTCTTCCCTACATCCTTTTCAAAGAGCAAGTGGCTGATGTTTTCATAAAGACTTTAAACTATTTCTTGATTTCGCTACTTCTTGTTCAGCCTCTCAGTCCTCTCGGTCTTCAATCTACTATTAGTTTGAAAGCGGAGGTTGAAATATATGTGCAGTTGGATATTAGCTACATTTCATTTCATAGATATGTTATAGTTAGACTGATAGTTGTATATAAATACATGATATTATCCTTATGAGGCTCATAGTTCCATTTGTGGATGATTAAGATACTTCAAACGAAAGAAAATGATTATTAGGATATTCATATGTGAATACAATCTCATTTGAAAGACAAATAGCAAAATAAAAAATTAGGGTCAATCAGTTATCAGTATAAGCTTTTGAATTTAATTGGTTCTTAGTCTCTTTAAAGATTTATATTACTTGGTAAAAGGCCTGAGTACTTGCCCTTGGTAGAATAAAGATCAGGTTATCATCCTCAAGGGAGTGGAAAGGTTCAGTTCCAAGATAGTAGTACCAAGTAACCCAAAAGGTATCAGAAGCCAGATCGTAGCCAATGGGAGTAAAAGAGTCATTCCCATGCAAAGTAGAGATCATGGATATGTAAAGTCTCCAGGTAGTAAAGATTTCCATGGATAGTTTGCTTGAAGCCTGGCAAATAGTGAAGACGGTTTGTGTAGTTGAATTTTATGGTGTACAAAGATGGGACTCGTGTTTCTTGTAATGATTAAGTTTTCCGTATTACTATAAAAGCGACTTAATAAAACTTGATCCCCAATTTTTTTTAATATATCATTACTAATGTTTAAGCTTTCCTTTTTTATTGGGAAAATCTTAGCCTATGATTTTATTTAAGACTGAAACAAAAACTCTGTTTGACTCTTGTTTCCCTCTCTAGTCTCTAGTGTGCTTCTCTCTCATAATGCATCTGCGATCTTATTATAAAGCAACAATCAAAATGTTGAGTTAGCTTCAGATAAATAGTTCCACATCGACTAGATAAAGGAATAGTCTTGGATAAATAAGAATTTGGTCAACTCCACCAAAAGGCTAGTCCTTTGGGATGATACTTTAAGTACTAACACAAAATATATTTCTGTCCCTTGTGCATGTCACCGAGCAAAGATCACGAGCAAGCATGTATACTTAAATGGATGAAGATCGAGGTGGTGATGGATTAAATTCAAGTAGAATTCTAATCCAAATCTAATGTTTGTTTCTAAATCTAATATTTTATGATTCTTACATATCAAAAAGAATTGTCTTTTCTTTCCAAACATACTATTCATTTGTATTTTTAAAAAAAAATATTAGAAATATATAAACATAATTGAATAATCTTCTTGCATTATATTTAGGAAGAGAAATATAAGTTAAATTGATCAAACTGAACTAGACTTAAAGAATATTAACTTGGTTACCACACTAAGATCCTTAAGAATCAGCATTTAGATTGAATAAGAAATCAGATCTATTTAAATTCATACCCTATTCAATAAGCTATTAGATATGATTTTAAGGATCTGAAAACAAAATAATAAGCTTGAATCCGAGCTATCATTGTTAGGACACTCATGATTTTTTGAGAAAAAAAGATTAAAGATTAAAGATGTCAAGAATGTGATTCGAATCCGTGCCCTTTTGGACCATTACCTGAAATTGGAGCCAAGACTTAAGATGCTCATGAAAGTTGAGTATAGTGTCAAATAAACACTGGACTTACATAGAAACATGAAGGCCTGAGTATTTTCCTTGACAATAACTTCAATACAGCACTTGAGTAATTAGCTAAAAGTTTAAAAGTTTAGATGGTTAGACGAAGTACTAGTTTTGCATGTGGGAACTGAAGTCAGTTGATTATGACAAGATTAGGTCTGATAGAAGTGCCTAACTAGCTATATCAACAAAGTCACACAAAGGTTATAAAGCTAGGATGCAGGCCTTGGAAATTATACCAAGAGCTTAGAGTCAAATTTGAGTTAGGCTCCATATGCCATCAGTGACCTACTTACTTGCACCTTTATTAATTCTCTCTCACAATTGTCAAGAAACTATTACTGCTTAGACCCCCGCCAGAAAGTGCTAGTGACACTTAATTTGTGCCCCCTAGGGGTGGCAATTGGGTCGGGTCGGGTCGACCCGACCCAATTACTGCTCAACCCATATAATAATCGGGTCGGGTCGACCCGACCCGTTTATTATATGGGTCAAAATTCAGACCCAGACCCGACCAGACTTAATCGGGTCAACCCGACCCGACCCATTTGACCCGATTATTAAGCCTTAAATACAATTTTTTAACACTATTTTACTAAATTGTTTGGTGATATGGTTGGTCATCACACTAAACTCATACACTAGAGGTCACATGTTTGAAATTGGGCTCACGCATATTTTTTGACAATTTAATTTAGGTCAAGGGGAGGAGGCGGTGGCGGCGGTGGAGGAGATCGAAGGGGAGGAGGCCAAGGAGGAGAGAGAATAATTGGGTCTGGCGGGTCAAGCGGGTCTGGTGGGTTCGGGTCGACCCGACCCATTTAATAATCGGGTCAGATGGGTCGACCCGATTACGACCCAAACCCAATTAGCCCAAACCCATACCCGCTAACTCCGGGTCGGGTCGGGTCGGGTCTGGCGGGTCGCGACCCGTCTGCCACCCCTAGTGCCCCCCATTTCCTTCTTCTCCCCGCATGAGGAGGAGAGGCAAGCGGTGTAGCTTCTCGTCGGCGTCTCTGCATTTGAATTCTTTCATCACTCGCTGCTATGCCTCCCATCGCTCGGCGGAGTCTGTCACCTATTCGATCAAATGCTGATGAGAATGAGAAGCTAGAGTCTGAGCCCGATTCTGAAGAGGAGGATATACCCCTCGGTGTCTGAAATACTGGCTCAGTCACTGGCTTGAAGCAGTATCTCTATCTCTATCGAGGAAGTCATAATATATATGTCATCTCTACTATGTTACCATCCAGACTAGGGATAATAACATTCAGATGCATCATGTTATAACATGGTATCAAGGTTCAATGCACAAAAGATGAGATTATAAATTGTTTATTAGAATTCGCAGAGAAATGAACAATAAAAATAAAGCAAGATTTGTGCAAAATCGCTCACATGTTTCTTAAAAATAAAATAGAAACCAACATTTTTATTTTGAGCGCATCTGCATATTTGTACGTGTCAGAAAACGAAGCTAGTTATCTTAATCTCTTATAGCCGAAATGCGTATGCAGAAATGTTCCACAAGAAAATATAGGGGAAAAAAAAAAGAAAAGAAAAAGGAACTATTACTGGGATTTTTTTTTTTTTTTTGAATATGTATTACTATTACTAGAATCTATCTCATGCAATAATGTCAATTTCACTACATAAATTGTGACTTTCTTGACTAAAGGAAATTTAGTCCATGCAGTCAACGGATACTTGGTATGCATGAACTTACAATGGCATCATAAGTTTTATTTTACTTAGTTTAAATAGAATTAAAGTGTTTTATAGGGGACTGTCCAAAATTTAGATTTTGGCTTCTCGAATATTGGTGTTGATATTTTAATCTATTCCACAAGGAAATACAAGCAGAATTGGCAAAGTTGTCTTGAATTTACATTTCCTCAAATTAAGTTATGTTCACGGACTGTGCAGACAGCAGTGGCCCTGGTAATTTTTCTAGGAATTATTGAGCTTTAAAGGATAGAAACCCCTGGGTACATGACCATTCAATTGTTGGAACAAAATTGAACAAATAGAAGCACATCAAGCATCCAGGGTAGCCAGCTGAAGAGAACACAGAGCATCTAATTGCAGGCCACATCACAATCTCATTGAATCCATAGTTTCACTTTTGATAATTTTGCAGGCTACATACAGTGAAGAGAGTTTAATCAAGATCAATAATTCATGTCAATTTTTTGGTGTACATTTCTGTATCCTTCATTCTTAAGATATTTCATTAAGTACTTATTAATGGAACACCAAGGAGATTTTTTTGGCCTCACATTTTTTTCCTCAAAAAATTTACTTCGTGTCAATTGAAGCTACTGAGTCTACCTACTAGTGAACCCTAGACACTTGCTTGTTTGAAAATTTGACCCAAACTGTAATAATATTAATTATACATTGAGTACTCTTCATCTCAACGGATCTGCTAGTTGGGAGATAAAATTCCTTTGTATTTTGAGCTTTTGACCCGATTCATGAGTCATGACAACAAGAAAGTGTACCAACACCACTTTCAAGCTATGGCATATTGAGAAATTGAAGTAGATAGTTGCAAGTAGTGATATCTTGTTTTAGAAGAAGTTCACGATTAACCACCAGTCTATACACATGTCATATTCACATATATCGTATCTCATGAGATTCGAAGCGGTAATATCTCATGAGATTCGAAGAGGTACTCATTAGAGAGCAAATCCAATGACTTATATTGTGGACACAGGAACATGCAAATAGTAATATTAAGGTCTCTATTTAAGCACTTTGCCTCATTCTCCATGTCTAAACAAACATAATATATAAAAATAAAATAAACACATTGTTGTTGGTAGAATTTCTTGGAGAACCCAAAAAATTCCAATTTTGATATGAAACATTATTCTAGAAAAAGAATAAGTGAAACTGATAATCTTTCATCCACTTACTCCTGTGTCAAGTAATTAAAAAAAAATTTACCCTTATCAAACACAATTTGATGCAATTTAAACATGAACAATAATTCATCGTTAATGCAAATAAATATACTTTTTATAATTTATGGATAAATTTATCTTTTTAAAATGATGACATAAGTTTATTCAAGGAATTTTTTGGATATCAGAAAGCGAAGGGATCCTTGCATAATTTGTCCCATTATAAAATAACAGTATCAAAAAGCTTCATGTGTTTTAGGCCGGTACCACACCGATGCTCCTAACATGAAAGGTATTATTTCACGTGTGTGTTCTGACAGCTATCATCCCGAGAGCGCTTCAAATCGCTTGTGGTGAATTCAATAGACAGTAAGCCGGTTTCTATCGACCACAATGACATAAATTTATTCAAGGAGTTTTTTTGATATCAGGGGAAAAAAAAGTGATCCTTGCATAATTTTTCTCGTCAGAAAATAACAGCACCGAAAAGCTTCGTGGGCCTTTCTCCGAAATAACAACAGCAGCAGCACCAGGAGTGTTCAGATTTTAAATATAAAGTCTATTATCTTTCGGGTTAATTTCACTAAACCCCCTAGCTTTAGGGGTATTTTGAGAAATTTTCCTAATTAACTTTTTGACATAGCCCCTCCGTTTATACTTTAATACTCTTACATCTAATACTTCTTCGGTCAAGAGTTATCATGTGCTTGCAAGTGACTTCTTATTTGACTAACATGCCTCTCTAGAAAACTAGGGAGTGGCCCACTTTATATGAAACCAATTTAAAGTCAATTTTAG
This sequence comes from Agave tequilana, assembly GCA_038442645.1. Classification (NCBI taxonomy): domain Eukaryota; kingdom Viridiplantae; phylum Streptophyta; class Magnoliopsida; order Asparagales; family Asparagaceae; genus Agave; species Agave tequilana. The sequence goes on from JAVJIF010002682.1 coordinate 29,488, forward strand.
ATAAAGTTAAGCCTCTATCAATATTAATTAATTTAAGTTCTCTAAATCTTAGTACCAACAATAACTATAATCTAACTCAATATTATGTTTTATGATCGTAATCATTAGTCAAATAAAGTGAAATGGGTGTAAACGATGTGAGTGTGTATTATTCGTCCTTTTCACCTGTATCCTTTTCTTCTCCAATTTCTTAATACTAACAAATAGAACTAAAACAAACCGGAACAAAATTTTCTATCTTTTTTCAATGCATCTATTTATCTTTCTTATCTTCTAAAAACCCTAATGCAAATATTTGAAACCGAAACATCAAACCATTCTTGATATCTTTTACTCTTCATTTTTTCACACATTTCTAACGCCATATGATTTAAACGGTTAAAACCCCATTAAACTTGTTGATCGCCATATAATTCTATACTTAAGATTCAAATTGGCAGAAGTATTACTATAATGACATTTTAGCCAATTTGAGTTGAGTAGAGTTACGTAAATAGGTGATACATGCTCATCAACAGCAAAGGCATGAGAATTTATAACTTGAACCACAAATGCTGGATTTTTTTTCTTCTGATTTTTATGGTTCAAAAGGGTTTACTTTGAAACAACAGCAAGACAGGGGGTTGTGCATAATTTTTGAAATATGTATCTACATATGATACATTGAAAGGAAGGAGATAAGTCAAGAAAATCAACCATTAGAATGTATTAGACAAGAAAGAGGGAATTTTTTAAGATAAAACCGTGAGGTTAAAAAAAAAAAAAACTGCGTTTCATTAATAAGATGTTGATAGAGGAACTTGATAGTTGATCCAGCAACAGCTTGTCATGGGATCAAACATCACAATAAGTTTAAGAGTCACATACTACTTAGAGAAATTCTCCCGTCAGTGGGCGGAGGTAACCATCTTATTAATTCAAAAAGGAAAAAGAGAGAGACAACTGATGTACCATATGACAGGACGTTTAACAATCATTAATTAATTAATTAATTATCTAACAAGATTAATAATCTCCCTTGTTTATTCTGAGTGAGAAAGCTAGGAGTTGGATTAGTATTGTCTTCTAGCTTTTAGATATTGTCTTCTAGCTTTTGGTTACATCTCTCTCTCTCTCTCTCTCTCTCTCTCTCTCTCTCTCTCTCTCTCTCTCTCACACCACACACACAACAAAAAAAAAAACCATGAGCATAATGCACAATTCATACTCTAGTTCCATAAAAAGTACACTTATCAAGACACTGCATCTTAAACTTTGAACAATTGCTTGCAAACAATTCTCGATTACATTGCTAAACTTAACCACGGTGCTATCATATAAGAGTCAAGAGTCTACAAGATTAATTGACCCATCAAAATCTAGAGTTTGAACCAGTTTATATATTCCTGCACTATCTGATCAATATTGGGCAACTTTGAATTATCTCTTTTTGCCAAGTATACACACTACAATGTAAAGAAGAAGAAGAAGAAGAAGAAAGAATGGCGCATAGGCAATTACACAACATTCAAAAACAAGAAGAGGAATAATCTACATCTTGTGCAGCAGCAAATGCCTTCTGAAGCCCGGTGCGGCGTGCCCTCTGCCGCTAGGGCCGGAGGGAGGAACCCGGCCGCGGATGAGGACATGAACGGACTTCAACTCCTTGGCCTCCACCGCCACGCTCCTCGGCACTACGAAAACTTGATGAGGGTTTGGCCTTGATGAGCCAGAACAATGGAAGCGAGGAAGAGAAGGAAGAAGATCTTGAGGGTGCAGGCCATTATTTGCGGAGGGCAACACCATACAAACTTCACAAAGTGATCAAGCTTTTCTTGAGGTTAGTAGTAGTGGTAGGGCTGTTGGTCGTAGGGTCCTATTTTAAGGGGCGGGTGATAGCTTAATTAGCTCCAATTGGAGCAAGTCTAGGGGTGAGATTACTTCATGGCCCTTTGACAAAGAGAGCACACGGTTTTTTTTGAGATGATACAAAAATGTGTATTAATATGAAAACTCTTGATCTTGGTCTACCAGTAATAAGGATTTATGATATGCGCCTTTTGTGGGACTTTAAAATGTGGAAAACTCCCTAGTCAACCAATGAGGGATAATCTTGTCATTAGATGTGTTGAAGAATTCGGTTCATGTGTGAGTGAGTCACACACACTATAAAAGTATCAATCATGTGTTGACATGCGGATAAGATGTCGGGTTTCCAAAGGGACAAAGCTTTGAAGTGTTTGGACCTCTTATAATATTATAAGAGGGCCAATTCAATGTGTTAACATAGAATTGACCGTCTTATAATATGTGTTTGTGTCTCGCACACATGAAGTGAACAATGTCCTTGTTGTACGCGAAGTAACAACCAATGAGGAATCAACCAATAGAGATAGACGCGTCTGAGAAGTACCCATACGATAAGAATAGAGAAACAGGAGAGAAAATCCAACACAATATTTAATAAGGTTCGGCAATTTGCCTACGTCCTCAGGACAAGGGAGAGAGAGATTTTATTGATTCAACAATCAGTTACAACTTGTTCCTTGCTTCAAGAATTTTCAAGGAAGATTTTCAGTGGGATACAATTCAGAGGGCTCTAACCCATATTTATAGTCAGAGAGTCCTAGGGATTTAGGAAATCCTGATTGGATTCAACCACAAAACGGAAAAGGAGTCTGAATCCTGAAAGAAGAATGGAACATGTCTGTTGGTCGATCGGCCCGATCGACCGGGACCAACCGAGAGTTGTGCCTTTCAGTCGGTCGACCGTTCCGGTCGACCGTTCCTTTTTCACGATCGACCGGGCCATATTTGTGCACGTCGTGCACACTGGTCGACCGGACGTTCGACCGAGTTCAGTCTTGACCTGCAACGAGTTCTTGTTCTTGCTCCTTTTGACTTCCGATCTCTGCGCTATCTTCCTGATAAGTTTAAAAAACTCTTCCTATTCCTTTTATCTCCTCTATCTCCTCTCTCCCTATAATTCTCTACCTCGGTGAAGATTTTTCAAATCTGAGCCAAACTCCAACGAACATCTGGCTAAATCGATACACGATCTTGATAAAATCGGCACGTCTTGAGCGCTCTAAATGAAATCGACACACGATCTCGGCGAAATCGACACACGATCTCGACTTGGCCAATAAATGAAACATGTTCCTTCAAACGAATCGCCAGCACATGTACAATTGATTTTCACTGATCTCACCTGATCCAAATTGAGCTTGTCATTGCCACCTGCAACTCTCACCAAACTCTAATATCAATTGTAAGCTTTCAACTTCAACTCAGCTATCCAAATAGAATGCACCATACATGCATTCCCATCACTCCACCTGAAGAGAAATACTATACGAACCGACAAACGAACGTGTCTCCATCTCAGCAACTTAATAGAACTTTATTCCAAATGACCTCAAGAAGAGCCCACCATGAGCCAACACTGACTCTCTAACTGACTGGCTCTTTCCAGTCCATATGTCTTCAAGGCGGTCCAACCAAATTTGAGTAGAGCACACCAAACACCATCATCGGCTTCAGCAAACTGGATGCACGCCCCTCTTATGCAAGCTCAACTATCTTCACACCAGAAGATTAAACGTTCATCGAGATCACAACACTTCACCTCTACGTGAAGTCTAACTCTTCACCTCTGCGTGAAGTCCTAATCAGCATCTCGAGAACCTAAACAGGTTCATACCAGTTGCATCACCAAATGGTTGCGCCTTTACGGCTACCTACGTACCTTGCCCAAGGGATCAAGCCAACCGTAGTTCATTGAAATGAGCTTCACTGAGCTCAAGCACCTGTCACTGAACTTTAGCAGCGAACTGAACTGGCTGAGTCAACCGTCATAGAGAACAACGGTCTTCAACTTGAGCTTATCGCGGTCACAAGCTTGAGATTCATGCTTTTTTACCCACTTTCGTGGTTTTATCTTAATTTTTATTCTTGAAAATAATTCGACATTCTCATCAATATCTTCAACTTATTCAGCATCAAAACTGGCTACATGATCTCCACCCAGTATCACATCCGGTGAAGTCCTCACTGATACCAAACTAACTGGAGATGGTGGAGTAGCATCAACCTCCACCCACTGTGATACATTCTTGGTCCTCAGTCTCTCCACTTGCTGAGAGATGGTAGACTTCAACACTGAAGTCTCATCAAACGTGACATGCTGACTCAACACGATCTTCTTATTTTTGGGGTCCTATAACTTGTAACCTTTCATATTTCTTTTGACACTAAAAAACACAAACTTTATTGCTCGCGGATTCACCTTGCCATCTTTGTCACTAAAGTAGGCCAGACTTCCAAATTCCCGCAACAGACCATGACCTTGAACAGCTTTCCCAGAACAAACTTCTAGTGAAGTTTTACCTCCTATTGTAGTCGATAATAATCCATTTATGAGATGGCTAGCATGCACAATCGCCTCAGCCCAAAATGATTTGTCTAATCTTGCATTAGACACTAACTACCGAGCCTTCTCCAGTAAGAAATGGTTTATCTCCTTATCCAATTCATGTATTCCATCTGTGAAGTGAGTATCAATACCAGTGTTCTGGCTAAATCGTAGAAATTGGTTCTTGTATCTTTCAACATTACCAATTTGTTACTCCTTGATCTTCCTACCAGTCTGCTTCTCCATCATATTCTTTCACTTCACCAGCATACCTAGGGCTTCAAACCGTTGTCTCATGGGATATGTCCAACTATGCCTAGATAAATTATCAATAAAACAGACAAAGAACATATGGCCTCCAAGTGATGCAGTCTTAGCAGGTCCCCAAATACTTACGTGAACACAATTAAGAAGACCTTCAGAGTGGTGACTAGTGGTGACAATTTCACCTTCTTCTCCAAAATACCGTGTTCACCTAATTCCATGTTACAGGTAGATGCATCTTCCAATGATCCCTTCTTTGCTGGAGCTTGCAAAGACTTTTCTCCTCCGTGTCTAAGCCTCATCTGTCAGACCTATGTGCAAACATCATCTGAAGAGATAGACGTCTCCACCTGACCTATAACTATACTACCATTCAAGTAGTAGAGATTGTTCCGACTGATTCCCTTCATAATGAGCCTTTGATCATCTTGAGAACACCATCTCGTATTGATGCTATAAGACCTAATGTTTCTAAAACACCAACTGAGATAAGATTTCTTTTGAGTTGAGGCACATACCTCACTTCTTTCAATTCTCATACTATCCCATCAAACATCTTGACACGGAGTGTACCTATCCCTTTTACATTACACGGCTGATCATCACCCATGACCGTAAAACATCTATCTAGTTTCTCAAAACTAGAAAACAAGTCCCTATTCGGGCAAACATGATAGGTACCTCCTGTATCTAAGATTCACTCAGAATTATCTGAGTAACTAACAGTAAGAGTAGTAACAGGAAAGAAAATATTGATGAGTTTGAGTCTGATCCATCCGCTTATGAATTACTTGCATGAGTACTGACCACCTGTACGAGTTTGCCTCGGTCATCAATTCTTTCTTCTTACATTTGGCCTTCAGACAATCAACCTTCCAGTGCCCTAGCTCCTTGCATAAGGCGCACTGATTTTCCTTCAGATCTCTGAAACCTGATCTCGACTTCGATCTTCCCTGATCATCTCTGCGCTTCCGATTGAAACTCCTGCTTCTTACCGCCAACACTTCTGTTGTTGTGCTCCCTTAAGAAGACACTATGTCCTACCTCCTTACTTCATAATTTACAAGAGCAGCAGACACCTCATTGTAGTTAAGAGATTTTCTTCTCGATCAATGTAAGAGTAAAGGTGTTATACTCTTCTTCAGGAAGAGAATTCAATAGAATTACCGCCTCATCCTCTTCGTCGATCTTCACATCCACATTAACCAGGTCTGTAAGAAGCTCTGTGTAGCTATTCATGTGTTCGTCGATGGAGCATCCTCTCTTCATCTGAAAACAATAAAGCCTCCTTTTCAACTGCAACCGCGATTCGACGCTTTTTGTTAGATACTTTTTCTCCAGGATCTCTCACAACTGCCTAGCAGATGTTTCATACAACACATGATACTTGATGTCTTGTGTCAAATAAGACTTGATCAAGCCACACGTCGTCTGATTCATCTTGTCCAAATCTTCTTCAGTACGCGTTTTTTCTCCAACCATAGAATGTCTTCTAGGTTTGATGCTATCAATGCATCTATCACCTCACATCTTCACATACCGAAGTTGTTCTTACCATCGAACTTCACCACATCAATCCTCAATGGATGTGGATTCATGGATTTCACCGTAAATGTGCTATCTCCAGCCATCTTCTCAACTGATTCCTCAAAGTAATGCGAAAGCAAACAGATTAGATCAAATAAACTAGATAAAGATAGGATGTTTACCACAAAGCAAAATCCTCGAAGCGCTTTCGAAGCGATCTACTCCTCCGAATTGATTTCTTGAGCAATCCAAATGTTGTTTTGAGATCGACACACAATCCCATAAATAGTCCCAACGCTGCTCTGAGATCGACACACGATATCCGCCAAATAATAATCAATGTTCTTGGAATCGACACATGATCCCATGACGAGCCTGAGATGCTTTGATACCACTTGTTGCGCGCGAAGCGACAATCAATGAGGAATCCACCAATAGAGATAGACGCATTTGAGAAGTACCCACACGACAAGAATAGAGAAACAAGAGAGAAAGCAAGCTAACATAATATTTAACAAGGTTCGGCAATTTGCCTACATCCTCGGAGTAAGGGAGAGAGATTTTTTGATTCAACAATCAATTACAACTTGTTCCTTACTTCAAGAAATTTCCAATGGAGGTTTTCAATGGGATATAATTCATGAGGGATCTAACGCTTATTTATAGCCAGAGAGTCTAAGAGATTTAGCAAATCCTGATTGGATTCGATCCCAAAACAAAAAAGGAGTCTGAATCCTGAAAGGTGAATAGAACACGTCTGTCAGTCCACCGGCCGGTCGACCAACCCTTGTCCTCGGTCGACCGGGACCAACCGAGAGTTGTGTCTTTCAGTCGGTCGACCGCTCTGGTCGACCGTTCCTTTACCACGATCGACCGGACTGTCAACCGGGCCATATTTGTGCATGTCGTGCACACCGGTCGACCGGGCGGTCGACCGGTTCTGTCTTGACCTGCAATGAGTTCATGTTCTTGCTTCTTTTGACTTCTGATCTCTGAGCTATCTTTCTGATGAGTTTAAAAAACAAAGTGCTTGGTACAATGATAAGAAGAATTGTAATACAAAGGGAGATGCGTGGATCAAGCCATAGTCCCCGGACATCTTGTGCATGGGTGAGACGCTCCTGTCTGAGAAAATTAGTTTCTCACACGGACACCATACCATGTTAGGGTAAAAAAACAAGAGAAAATGTTTCTTATACTCGATTAGGACACTGTATTTATATTATTACAATATTTTCCCAACATTTTTTGATGCTGAACAAGTTGCAGCGGAAAATCATGTGATGCTATGTTACTGATGTTTTGAGAAATCAAAACAAATTAAGAAAAAGGTTAAAAAGACACTAAAACCCACTTATATATAAGAAAGACCTTGAGAAAAGGCATTTACATCGATTTGAAATAAAGAAATTAAAAAAAATGATTATTGGATGAAGAATATGTATATTTAAATATTAATTACATTATTCTTACATTCTAAATATTTTCTGCGTGACTATTCCTGTAAGGGCTTATTTCTTATTCTTGTTTTAAAGAAATTTCTAAATAACCTTGAAAATTTTGCTATAAGTTTAATGTTGATGTATAACCAAGATATTATACACGCGTGTGTCCACGCACACACTTTATACATACCTCCCATGTTTTTTAATATGTGTGAATCATACCTGCATCTCGTATTGTATTCCATTTTTGGTGGCCTATTCGGACAATTATGGATTAAACTCCTGACGTGAATGCAAGTACATCATCTTTCTTTCTTCTTTTGTTTTCTTCTCCTTTTGTGTGTGCGCGGAAGTGGTGGTGGACGACGTGGGCTAACTTTTCCAAGAAAGCCTTCCTTGATAGAAAAAAAGAATCTAAATGAAAAATATGTGCTTTATGGATATCCCTAGACTTTAGCGGCACTCTTAGTCAGTATTATCCATATTGTCATGTATATCGTCGATAATGACATTATCTTATCCAATACTCTCACAGCTCTAGAGGCGACTCCAATATCTTATATTTGTACACGGGTATTTTTTTTGTGTTATTTCCAAAGCTAGATGTATGATGAGAGTGTAAAATCATATCTCAATAACAAAGTCTCTTGTTGTGATCGATAAAATATTCTTACTTGTTTGGTTCTCTAAAAAAATCATAAAAAAGAAGACCCAAGAAAGATTTGGAATTGGAGTTAGCATACATCCAGTCTATTTTTCCCAACCATTCCAGGCTTGGGATTTCCATACGAAAAAAATCATATCCAGGAGTGGAGCGCATCTTTTATTTCCATCAGACCAAATACAATTTTGGAACAAAAATTGAAAGTTTTCGTTTTCATCGAACAAAACACACACAGTTTAAATCCGATGCTAGCTAGATGTTTTTCTTAAAGGAATAGATGTGAGAAAACAGACCTATGATCAAGTACCCCATCATTCACTGTTCCTTCATAAGGGCACTGCCATCAAAGATTCAAAATACTAAAATTTGTTGGGAGAATACGGTGAGCACAATCCATCAACAGTCTGTTGATGCATGATGCAGTTTCTTTTCCTTCCAAGCCTCATCCAACTCAAGTGCTAAAAGCAGTGGAATACTTTGACTCTGCACTGAAGAGTGTGATTTGACAAATCGACTCAACTGGCCACATACATGCGTTCTCCTTGAGGCCTCAATAATCAAATGCACCAGCCAAACTAATCACCCCCCCCCCCCCCCACCCCCCCAACCCACCCACCCACCACACGCGCACACACACCCTTCTCTCTCTCTCTCTCTCTCTCTCTCTCTCTCTGAGTCTTTGTCCTTGACTTTGAGAGCTTCTTTATACTCTTATCAGTGTACTGTGTGCGCTCGTGAGGGTGTCACTAATTTGCACTACTAGAGAAGAGTCGTGCACTTCACTCTCATACAAAAGAGAGTGTTTCTTCGTGTCCTTGGCCCTACACTCTCTTTTAGTACAGACTGATTGAGACTGATTGATAATTTGGTCTGTTTTTCTACATTGCAACTAATTTCGTCGTGAACCATGAGTTTTACAGGTACTTGAGTCGCGTTATTTGTTCATCTTCAACAATTGATAAAAGTTTATATCTTTATAATAAAGAGGTCACAAGTTAAAAGATAACTCCACGATGTCGCTTTCACTTCAATGTACAAAGTCCAGCTCAAGGGCTCGTTTTCTCAGCTCTGAGAAACAAAGAGTCTTTTCCTCAAGTGGTTTCAGGCACTAGATTTCCATTTCCAAGAGTAGTGTGGGCCAAAGATGGATCTAACCATTTGTAAAACAATGAACCAGGACTGGACTTGAAAGGACAGATGTGCTCGGGCCGTTGGCCCATCGCCAACCGGCCGGATGACCCGACGACGGTGATGTGGCAGCGTATAGCCGTGTTTCCTTGGGCACACGCCATTTCCATCCCATTAAGTATGTCCGGCACCGAACAGCATTTCACCTGTTCCGACCGATGCATGGCGACAATTGGTAGTGGGCCCCGCCAAAGACCGACTCCTGTAAGCTGTAGTAGGTAATGGTTTGGTGAATGCTGTTGTGTGTCCAGCAGCGGATGAAGTCACATGAGGTACTACAGGTGGCAGAACTGATGCAACCTGAGAGCTATGGTTGGTGGATCAAAATTACAGGCCACCAGTCAAATAAGGAGGCCATGTAAAGAGACCTACTGACCAAACTTTCCTCGTATTTCTCTGTGATCTGAGTACGAGAACAATTATGAAATGAGAGTAAGCTTTGATAGTACTCAAACAATTGAATGCAGTATGCATGATTATGTTTTGGTCATGGGAAGAATGCCTTGAATGTCTGAAGCGGGGCGTTGACAGGCTGGCTGGTTCTTTTATTTCCGTCTATGATCTGTCTGTTGAAAGGCTAAAGGCATGAGTGCCAGCTCATATCAACTAGATATGTTTTTAGTCCCCCACAAGTACCATCTTGGCCTGCTTTGTATTCGCAAGAGCTCCGCTCGTTCACATCGCCGATTTGAGCTCTCACGCGCTCGACATTGGGTGCCTTCATGCGCCCTTTAACTAGCGAAAAAAATTCTAGATATGTTTTTAAGAACTTAATAGATCGCTCTACTTAATTAAGAGGGATTTTCATTCTTTAGTAATGATAGTAATCTTCGTGATTGCCCGAAGATGAAAACCCTTATCGCGGATAAGGGTGCTTCGATGGTGTTAGAAAAATTACCTAATCAATTCTAGTCATAACTTCAAAATTTTGATGCAATAGTGTCACGCCCCGCAATCATAATACTCATATAAAGGGTACGTGACGATAGCCGGCGACGTATTTTTTAAAACAAATACGTTAAGCCTCAGTACATTGATTCAAAATAAAACAAGATTTATTTGTTATTCCAGCTAGAAGAAATCAAGTACATAATGTCACCAAATGTTTTACTTATTACAACATAATGAAATCATAGAAAATCCGACAATAAAGGTCTCTCACATATGAACAAAGGAAGGATCTGTCTACTGAAGATCAGCGAGGTGCTCGAAGTACTCCTGCTCCTGCAGAGTCTCTGGATCAAGACCTGAGCAAGCAACTTAGGGTCGTCAATAGCGACCTAAATAAATGATAAAAAGATGGGAATATAAAAATAACATGCAAAATCTAGCAACACATGTATAATCAAGTATAGTTAGCATACTGTTGTCTAACATATATGAGTCATGATATAACACAGTGATATACACTATATAACCATTTAATACTGCAATCTGTTCTATGTAAGGTCATGTGTCAAGATGTCCTGTGTATGTCTATTTTTATTGCTAGTTATTTGAAATGGATAGTTGGAGACGGGTATCTGTGTTTTAGGTGGGTCCCGTACATACGCGGGACCACGGCCTCAGTTTCCTGGCGCTGAACCAGGCCGTACCGCTAGGTACTCAGTAACAGTAACAGTAACATTAATCTCACTGTGAAACAGTGGAACAGTAACAGTACAGATGGGATGTCAGTCATCCCCCAGGAACCCTGCAGTGGAACCCTCAGTCGGTTGCGCAACCTGTATCCTAGGTCCACCCAAAATACCGATACCGTCTCCTCTATCAATTTCCCCACCCGGTGTAAGTTATCTAATAATCATGTTATATAAATCACTGGGTATAACAGTAACAGTAGGTGACAATGTAACAGTACAACAGTATGTAATTTCCAGTGACTTGATAACATAATCCATCTCATCATTTACAATTTTAACAATTTTCAGATTTTCTAGAAAGTCTATCACTTTAATAACTTTACCATTTAATAATAGAAATAACACACATTTTATAATAAATGAAAATAACAGTACTTATACAGTGAGTGAAGAACACTCACCTGGCTACCACGCGTCCAAGCACCAATCGAAGAAATTTGGATAGATCTGGATAGATTTCTCCTTCGTCTGCTCCTCGGTCTCCAACTGCTTCTCAACCTCCAAGCGGTCCTTCCGTCACGATCACGATCAGTTTCAGAATAGCGAAAGGATGAGGACGAAAGATGATTTCTATCTAAAACTGTCGCTCTTTTTCTTCTTTTCTTTTCTTTTTTTGTCGTAGGGAAACAGAAGAATAAAAGTTACGGTAATATATTGAGATAGAATCTTTTAGGTTAGGATTTTTAGGGATAAGTTGGTTAGGATAAAATCTAGGTGGTTAAGATAAGAGATCCCGAAATATCTCTTGAGATCTTTTAGTTAGAAATTCAAATTTTAAACTTTTGACTTTGGGTTATTTAAAAAAATTTAGCTTTCCTCTTCAACAACATGCCAATGTGGCATCATGGTTTAAGCATTAGGATTTGTTATAAGGGAACGAGGTTCGAAACTTGACATAGACATGTATAGATATAATTATTTATTCATTATTATTTTTTTTTTATTCATTCATTCATTCATTCATTCATTTATTATTTATTTATTATTTATTTTGTATTACAAAACAAGAGTATTACATTCTACCCACCTAATAAGAAAATTTCGTCCTCGAAATTTAAATTCAAGAGGAAGAAGAAAGTTACCTAATCACCATGAAATAAGTGAGGATAGCGATCGCGAATAATGTCCTCTCGCTCCCACGTCGCTTCTCCCAGAGATCGCCTGCCCCAAGACACCAGAACAAGTGGGATGATCTGCTTCTTCAGCTCCTTGGTGGTCCAATCAAGAATAGCCATGGGTCTTTCAGTGTAGGATAAATCCGGCCGAAGCTCCAGCTCAGTATGATCCAAAACATGATTGTCATCTCTGACATACCTTCTCAACTGAGAAACATGGAAGACATCATGCACGCCATCCAAAGATGGTGGCAATGCCAGTCTATAAGCCACTTCTCCCAGACGCTCCAACACCTCAAAAGGTCCAATGAACCTCGGACTCAGCTTCCCCCGACTACCGAATCTGATCACTCCTCTCGTTGGAGATATCTTCAAAAATACCTTGTCTCCAGTCTCAAATACTAGCGGCCTTCTACTCAAATCTGCCCACTGCTTCTGTCTATCCTGAGCTGCCTTGAGACGCTCACGGATGACTTTAACTTTCTCCACCGTCTGAACTATAATCTCGGGCCCCAACAGCCGCCTATCACCAATGTCGTCCCAACATAAAGGAGACCTACACTTCTTCCCATACAAGGCTTCAAAAGGTGCCATCTTAATACTACCTTGATAGCTGTTGTTATAAGCAAACTCCGCCAAGTGCAAATGATCCTCCCACGATCCCTTGAAATCTAGCATGCATGCCCTCAACATGTCTTCGAGAATCTGAATCGTCCGCTCTGATTGTCCATCAGTCTGCGGATGATATGCAGTGCTAAACTTCAAGCGGGTTCCCAAACTTTCCTGAAGACTTCTCCAAAAGTGGGATAGAAATCTAGTGTCTCTATCAGACACAATGCTGACTGGCACACCATGGAGCCTCACTACCTCCTGCATATACTTCTCTGCTAACAATTCCGTAGACTGCCCCAGTCTGAAAGGAATGAAATGTGCTGACTTCGTGAGGCGATCCACTATAACCCATATTGCATTATTCCCCTTCTGGCTGCGAGGTAAAGCAGTGACGAAATCTATAGTGATGTGCTCCCACTTCCATTCTGGAATTGACAGAGGTTGAAGAAGTCCCGCTGTCCTCTGATGTTCTGCCTTCACCTGCTGACATACTAGGCACTTTGCCACATACCGAGCAATCTCCCTCTTCATCCCATGCCACCAGAACCGTTGCTTCAAGTCTTGATACATCTTTGTTCCCCCTGGATGTATAGAATAAGCCGAGCTATGGGCTTCAGCCAACACTTCTTGTCTAACCTCTCCCTTTGGGACACAAATTCTGTTACCAAAACGGAGCGTCCCATCTGCATGGATCTGCATATCTGACCTCAACCCGGCTTCCACTTGTTCCCTGAATTCTTGTAATTTAAGATCTCCACTTTGAGCTTCCCTGATCTTCTCTAATAAGTTTGGTTGAATCTGCATGACCATCAATTGGCCAGGAGATATTGCCCTTCGAATTACCATCAGGTCCATTCGCCTCATCTCTTCGAATAATTCCTTCTGCTGAGTGATCTGCATTGCCATAGACACTTCTGGCTTCCTGCTTAAGGCATCTGGTACTACATTGATCTTTCCAGGGTGATATTGTAGATCAATATCATAATCAGCCATCAGCTCAAACACCTCCTCTGCCTCATGTTTAACTCCTTCTGAGTGAAGATGTACTTCAAGCTCTTGTGATCGGTGTAGATTAGCACCTGATCACCCAACAAATAGTGCCTCCAAATCTTCAAGGCGAAAATCTCTGCTGCTAACTCCAGATCATGCGTAGGGTAGTTCTTCTCGTGGGGCCTGAGTTGCCTGGACGCGTATGCTATCACATGCCCATGCTGCATTAGCACACATCCCAATCCTTTCCCTGACGCATCGCTGTAAATGACCATACCACCAGTTCCATCAGGCATCTTCAAAATTGGAGCCGTCATCAACCTCTTCTTCAGTTCTTCGAAAGCACTGGTACACTCCGCTGTCCATACATACTTCTCCCCCTTCTGGGTAAGCTTGGTCAAAGGTCCTGCAATTCTTGAGAAGTCTTGCACGAATCTCCGGTAGTATCCAGCTAACCCCAGAAAGCTCCTAATTTCGGTTACTGATTTCGGGATAGGCCAATCTCTCACTGCCTGAACCTTGCTGGGATCCACTGAGATGCCTTCTCCCGAAACAATATGCCCCAAAAATGCCACACTCTTAAGCCAAAACTCACACTTGCTTAGTTTGGCATAGAGCTTCTCCTGCCGAAGGGTCTGCAACACGATTCTCAAGTGCTCAGCATGTTCTTCCTCGTTCTTAGAATATATCAGAATATCATCAATGAATATCACTACGAACTTATCTAAGAATGGAGAGAACACTCGATTCATCAAATCCATAAAGATTGCCGGAGCATTGGTCACTCCAAATGGCATGACCAAGAACTCGTAATGACCATAACGAGTCCTAAAAGCCGTCTTCGGAATGTCTACCTCCTTCACCTTCAATTGATGATATCCAGACCGAAGATCTAACTTCGAGAATATCTTAGCTCCAGCTAGCTGATCAAACAAGTCATCTATCCTAGGCAAGGGATACTTATTCTTGATAGTGATCTTGTTCAACTCCCGATAATCAATGCACATCCTTCTGCTACCATCCTTCTTCTTTACCACAACACTGGAGCTCCCCAAGGTGAAACACTAGGCCTGATGAAGCCTTTATCCAAATATTCCTGTAGTTGCTTCTTCAATTCGGCTAGCTCTATAGGTGCCATTCGATATGGTGCTTTAGATATAGGGGCAGTACCTGGGATGACTTCGATAGCGAACTCCAAGTTTCGATCTGGCGGAAGTCCTGGTAGATCCTCTGGAAACACATCTAAAAATTCCTCCACAACCGGTATCGGCTTCTCTTGAGTTTCTGCAGTGGCGTAGTCCCCTTGCTGCTTCTGTCTGGATGTCTTCGACTCCCCGACGAACTGGAATTGGGACTGATCTGGAATACTGAAGATCACGCTCTTATTCCGGCAATCAATCACCGCATGATACCTACTAAGCCAGGTCATGCCTAAGATCACATCATATCCGCCGGTGTCTATCATAAACAAATCTGCCCTTAACTGTCTTCCGCAAATCTCCACAGAACAAGACTTACATATCCTACTAGTGGTTATAACCCCGTTCCCGGTACTAATTTCCCACTGGTTATCCATATCATCACAGGGTATAGCATGCATCATAACGAATCTAGTAGATATGTAGCAATGGGAAGCACCAGAATCAAATAACGATACAACTGGAATGGAATGAACCAGAATGGTACCTGTTACAACTTCCTCTGATGCCTCAGCTTGTTCTGCAGTCAGGTTGAAAGCTTGGCCTCTTCCACGTCCGATTCCTGGCCTCCGCTGGGCCTGTTCGAACACTTGTTGTTGCGAAGGAAGCGGAGCTCCTCTACCTGCGGGCACCGGGTTCCTTTTAACTGCTTCTGATGTTGGAGGGGCAGGCATGATGCTCCTCGGCCTCTTGGAAGGACAGTCGGCTAATCGATGATCTCTGGATCCACAAGCGAGGCATTGACCATTTGCCCACCTGCAATTCCGCCGCAGGTGTCCCGGTCTCTGGCAGAAGTCGCAGACCGTCAAGGGCGGGGAAGTAGTGATCGGACGCCTGCCCAATGGGGCATTGCTGGGCTTGGATGGAGGTAACTTGGTAACTTGCTCGAAAGGTCGCTTTAATGGCCTTATCTGCAATCTGCTCCTGCTCTCCTTTTCCATCACTTGCTCTAGACCACGAGCAGCACCGAGAACCTGAGAGTAAGTGCTCAATTGTTGTGTGACCAAAAACTTTTGAATGTCCAGTCTCAATCCTTGCTGGAATCGGTTCGCCCTGTCTTCTTCCTCCGCTACCATATAGGGAGCGAACCGGCTTAACCTTAGAAACTCTGCTGCATACTCATCCACCGTCCGACTCCCTTGTCGTAAGTTGATGAATTACTGCTCCATCTCCCTCCTAGCAGTCTTGGGGAAGAATCGCTCATAGAAGCTCTCTGAGAACCTCTCCCATGTGACCGGCTT
This sequence comes from Agave tequilana, assembly GCA_038442645.1. NCBI lineage: Eukaryota > Viridiplantae > Streptophyta > Magnoliopsida > Asparagales > Asparagaceae > Agave > Agave tequilana. Next base: position 45,766 of record JAVJIF010002682.1, read on the forward strand.
CTCCAATCGTTCCTCCTCAGCGAGCCACCATGTTCGAGCCACATCAGTCATTTGGACCTTGACAACCTCCACCTGATCCTCTGCCGGAACACGAGCTGCATTCAGGAGATTGGTCATATCAACCAGCCATTGCTCTGCTTCCAAAGGCTTTTCTGTCCCGGTAAAAGTGGCTGGCTGCAACCTCCTAAAGTCTGAAATGTTCCCGGGTTTTGGTCCCCGAGGAGTCGCAGACCTCTCTATGGCCTCCGTGGCTGTCTGTTGTGCTGCCACCAATCCATCTCGAAGAAGTGCTGTCTGTTGCTGCTGTGATTCTACCAGGCCCCGGAGTACCCCCATCAAATCAGTGGCATCTTCGCGAGCAGCGATGCGGGCAGAGGGAAGTCGTTGAGCCATTACTCTGAGAAAGAAAAAATATATATATATATATTAATTAAATATGGTGACATACTTGTACTTGTAGCTAGATTACTAAACCTTGTACTGTTGGTAAGAGCCTGACTATTCACACAACTATACACTTGAATAACCTGGCTCTGATACCAAGAAAACCCTGTCACGCCCCGCAATCATAATACTCATATAAAGGGTACGTGACGAGAGCCGGCGACGTATTTTTTAAAACAAATACGTTAAGCCTCAGTACATTGATTCAAAATAAAACAAGATTTATTTGTTATTCCAGCTAGAAGAAATCAAGTACATAATGTCACCAAATGTTTTACTTATTACAACATAATGAAATCATAGAAAATCCGACAATAAAGGTCTCTCACATATGAACAAAGGAAGGATCTGTCTACTGAAGATCAGCGAGGTGCTCGAAGTACTCCTGCTCCTGCAGAGTCTGTGGATCAAGACCTGAGCAAGCAACTCAGGGTCGTCAATAGCGACCTAAATAAATGATAAAAAGATGGGAATATAAAATAACATGCAAAATCTAGCAACACATGTATAATCAAGTATAGTTAGCATACTGTTGTGTAACATATATGAGTCATGATATAACACAGTGATATACACTATATAACCATTTAATACTACAATCTGTCCTATGTAAGGTCATGTGTCAAGATGTCCTGTGTATGTCTATTTTTATTGCTAGTTATTTGAAATGGATAGTTGGAGACGGGTATCTGTGTTTTAGGTGGGTCCCGTACATACCCGGGACCACGGCCTCAGTTTCCTGGCGCTGAACCAGGCCGTACCGCTAGGTACTCAGTAACAGTAACAGTAACAGTAATCTCACTGTGAACAGTGGAACAGTAACAGTACAGATGGGATGTCAGTCATCCCCCAGGAACCCTGCAGTGGAACCCTCAGTCGGCTGCGCAACCTGTATCCTAGGTCCACCCAAATACCGATACCGTCTCCTCTATCAATTTCCCCACCCGGTGTAAGTTATCTAATAATCATGTTATATAAATCACTGGGTATAACAGTAACAGTAGGTGACAATGTAACAGTACAACAGTATGTAATTTCCAGTGACTTGATAACATAATCCATCTCATCATTTACAATTTTAAACAATTTTCAGATTTTCTAGAAAGTCTATCACTTTAATAACTTTACCATTTAATAATAGAAATAGCACACATTTTATAATAAATGAAAATAACAGTACTTATACAGTGAGTGAAGAACACTCACCTGGCTACCACGCGTCCAAGCACCAATCGAAGAAATTTGGATAGATCTGGATAGATTTCTCCTTCGTCTGCTCCTCGGTCTCCAACTGCTTCTCAACCTCCAAGCGGTCCTTCCGTCACGATCACGATCAGTTTCAGAATAGCGAAGGGATGAGGACGAAAGATGATTTCTATCTAAAACTATCGCTCTTTCTTCTTTTCTTTTCTTTTTTTTGTCGTAGGGAAACAGAAGAATAAAGTTACGGTAATATATTGAGATAGAATCTTTTAGGTTAGGATTTTTAGGGATAAGTTGGTTAGGATAAAATCTAGGTGGTTAAGATAAGAGATCCCGAAATATCTCTTGAGATCTTTTAGTTAGAAATTCAAATTTTAAACTTTTGACTTTGGGTTATTTAAAAAAATTTAGCTTTCCTCTTCAACAACACGCCAATGTGGCATCATGGTTTAAGCATTAGGATTTGTTATAAGGGAACGAGGTTCGAAACTTGACATAGACATGTATAGATATAATTATTTATTCATTATTATTATTTTTTTTTTATTCATTCATTCATTCATTTATTATTTATTTATTATTTATTTTGTATTACAAAACAAGAGTATTACAAATAGTGAGAATTTAATAAATGACATACAAACAACCGTGTGATCAGAAAAGCACAGAGAGGTCTATTTTATTGACAAAATGTGGGGAACTAAGCAGCACATATTAGGATCAAATAGCAAAATGTTAGACTGGTTCCCAGATTATCGCAAAAAATTCGCATTATACCGATTAAAAAAGCCCAAATTCCTACTGCTGGAGCCCCTCCTTGGTCTTCGAGGGAAAATTCATACCATCTACCATTCCACCATGTTTTTCATTCATGAAATTTATCGACGACGATTATAAAATACGTACCTATACATATGTTAAATCCGAACTATTTCCGAATCTTTTCCGAACTCCGAACTTCTCATCCTCCCCGAATTGTTCCCCGACTTTGGGGTGTTTGTTTCGCCGCAAAACGTCGCAAAACGCAAGTCGTAAAACTTCTTTTCCATTTTTCGTTGTTTGTTTCGCTAAAAAACAAGTTGCAAAATGCAACTCTTCTTTTCCCACTTGCAGTTGTTACAGTTAAATTTGTGGTCATGTAAATCTCACTTTTACACTCATATTTTCCCATTTACAGTTGCTACAGTTAATTTTGTGGTCATGTAACTCTCACTTGTAATACACTTACAGTTCAAAACAGTTACTTGATAATCAATATATAATTTAATATTATTAAATATTTAATATTTTAAATAGTGTTCAATTTAATTATTTAATTATTTTATATTTTTAATCTTTTTTTTTATTGTTTTTAATATTTAATATTTTATTATTTTATTTAATATTTTTTTAATATTTTATTTAAATACTTTATTATTTTATTAATATTTATTACATTTTTTATTATTTTATTTAAGAGTTAATATTTTATGAATATAACAATATTATACTTTAATATAAAATTACTATATATTTAATTAAATTTATTTATATTATTTAATTTGCAGTAGTAGATTTAATTTAATAGTATTTATATTATTTAAATTACTGCTACAGTTAATTTTGTGGTCAATTTTTTTCACTTACACTTTTACATTACCAACCAAACACCGTAAAACACAATATACTTTACCATTTACACTTTTACTTTATCAACCAAACACCATAAAACACAATATACTTTTCCATTTACACTTCACTTTATTAACCAAACACCGTAAAACACAATATATTTTCTCTGCTACAGTTCACTTTTTCCATTCTCATTTTACGACTTACGACTTGCGAAGTTTTGTAAGGAAACAAACAGGTGACACTGCTTGAGAGGGATATTACCCCGCAACTTTAATTAAATGCAAAAGGTAATATGGAGCGGATTTGCAGGCCCGGTCCGCACTGGAAATTTAAAGAGTCTATTTTGGCCCATATAGGCGGTAAAGGACCTCCCAACCGGCTAAGCCAAGGCCCACGTATATTTAAAACATGAACTCATATTACGCCCCGGGAAGCCCAGTCAATGTTACAGCAAGTTTGAGACCTCCCACTGATCTGGAAAACTGGCCCACACACTGATCCTAGTGGTGTAGACCTAATGTTAAGCATATTGGGTAAATATTAAGAAATAATCATAATTTTTGAGGTTCTGCTTAAAGATTACTTAAAACTTTTTTTTTCCTTCCAATAAACTACCATGAACTTACTAACTAACAAATAACATCCACATATTGTTAAGAATACTTCGCAGTTCGCTTTCGGAGTCATGTGATCATATCGTAACCACTATATTCTACGGAAAGGAAACTGTCATCTTGGAGGAGGTCACGACAGTTCTGTTATCAAATGAGATCAGAAAAATACAAAATCATATGAGCAAGAAGGTTAGACTTGGTGGTTATGGAAAGGAAAGGAAGAGGAGGAAAGAACAGTCCTGGTTCATCGAAAGCATGCCACTTTTGTCACCATTAAGGTCATTAGAAGAAGGGATGCAATCATCGACAAGAATGTTAAAGAAAAAACGACAAGCAGGGAGGTAGATGTAGCGGAAGGTGTATCAGACACCTATGTGTTAACGACTTTCATAGATAACACTTTTACAGATAAAAGCTGGATGTTAGATTCTGATAGTGTAGTTCATGTATGTTCTTAGAAGGAGCTGTTCAACTTTTTGGCTGCAAAGAAGAAAGGACTGTCAAAATGGTCGATGGCTCGGCTTGCAACGTTATCGGCATTGGGACAGTCAATGTTACATTTAGAGATGGGATGCACATGTTTTGGAGGCAGTCCGGTAAATCCTGAAGGCATGATACAATCTAATATTTATAGGGGTGCTCGACTCAGAGGGATGCCAGATCCAAGTGCAATAATGAGTCGTCAGGACCAAGATTATCTCATAATTCGAATAAGATTTGTATTGTAATACTCTATAAATAAAAGCTATAACCTAGTATATGGTAACACAGGAAATATAGAAAGCAATGCAAATATAGAGGTAGGTGACGGTCCAAAAAGAGAAGGGATGCAGATCTAAGGGGAAGGTGAATACCCTTACGGGAATTAAGAGGAAGGTTAGATATCTTGTACCAAGTTTACTAGTAAAACTCTCTAAGTTCTCTCTCCGTAGATGTAGGTCGAGTTTGGCCGAACCACGTTAAATTCCGTGTAATTGCTCTTTTGCCTTGATATTGCTACTTTGTTTTACTAATTTTTTGTTTGCAAGTAATACATATTATCACGATTTCACAATGTCAATGAGGGTCTTCGGCGCGCAATAGTTGGGTCATAACCTGTTATCGTGTGATCTCAGTAATTGGTATCAGAGCTTAAGGTTGATGATAAGCGATATGTCGAAGATTGAAATTTTTATGAGCAAGATCAAAGTCGATAATTTCAATGGCAAAGAAAACTTTGATCTATGGCAAAAAAAAGTGAAGACGTTGTTGGTGCAACAAGGTTGATCTTACACATATATTGCATTATTTATTAGTATATTCCTTCACTTAGCTTGTAATAAATCTACTAATTGTAATAAATCTACTAATTATCTTGTCTTAATGTTTAATTAATGCATAATATGATTAATGAAGGGAGAGAAGATAATACCGAATAAATACCAGTTAAATCGAATTTATATGTATCTATTTAATTATCTTGGAGAATCAACGAGGATAAATGAGCATAAGAGAAAAATTCAAAAGAGAGAACTCTATCAATATACAAGGGTATCTAAAGGATTAGGATGTATATTCAGAAGATTTACAGAGATAAGATAAAGTCCAACTGAAAATCAAAGGACAAATAAATATTTATCTTCAACCTTATCAGAAGATCTTTTCTGTTGGGTTAGCAATTTGGTCTCATCCACAAGCGCGCTCTCCCCTTCCTATTTCTCCTATAAATACATGTAAATTCAGAGGCAGAAAGGCACCACACTGCAGAGAAAGATCCTAGGCTAGTTTTTACTTTTGTTTAGTTTAAGTTTTTATTTTTTTTAAAATGTAATTTTATATTTCTTTATAGCTTAGATTAGAGAGAGTTTCACGAAGAAAGAGAAGAAAATTGTATTTAGAGTGACACTGAATGTAATTTTTTCAAAGAGAATTGTATTAAAAGTGACAGTCACTGTAACTTTCTCATTTTTCTTCATTATTACTCATCTTAGTCGATCTTGCTTTTATGTTATTCTTTTCGCTTGTTTTGCTTTACTTTACTCCAAGGTACGTTAATCAACACAACAACTCAAGGTATGTTATTCTTTTTAAATCTTTCCTTTCTTGTTTATTAGTTCTAAAAACAACTTTAAGAACCAAGGTTTTCTTCTTCTTTATTCTTATTTTAATGTAATAACTCTTTTAACTTAAAATGATTTCAAAACTAACTTCTATCTTCCACTTTCTTTCTAACTTAACCTAGTTTCTTATCGTTTTTTTCAAAAATAAAGAAGAATGTTTAATCAGTTTTAAGTAACTTAAAAGAATTACTAAAAGCGTTCATCGCAAGTCCCACCTTGTGGATCACGACACATATATTCACTTGCTATAGTGGTAGCATTGAGCAATCTTGCACATGTTAATCTATATTTCTAAACTTTTCTTTTCTGTGCACAGGCCAGACTCGATCAAAGGTCTTCACAAAATCCTGCAGGGAAGTCGATAAAATATGCGGCCATGTCAGATGAGAATTGGGAGGAGTTAGACCTGATAGCGGCAAGCACAATCTAATTATGTCTCACAAATGAGGTCATGTATAACGTGATGGATAAAGAAACAGCTACATGTTTATGATCAAGGTTAGAAACATTGTATATGACAAAGAGCTCCTCCGTCAAGCTGTACTTAAAGAAACAACTATATGGGCTACTCATGAAGGAAGGAACATCAGTGATGGAGCATCTGAACTTTTTCAATAAGATTATTAGCAAGTTATTGGCCGTTGATGCGATCGACGAGAAAGATGAGGCGTTAATACTTCTAAGTTCACTTTCGGAGTCATACGATCATACCGTAACTACCATACTCTACAGAAAGGAAACTGTCAACTTGGAGGAGGTCACAACAACTCTGTTATCAAACGAGATCAGGAAAAGACCAAATTAATATGAGCAAGAAGGTTTTGGTTTGGTGGTTATGGGAAGGAAAAGAAGAGGAAGAAAGAAAAGTCCCGGTTCATCAAAGGCGTGTCACTTTTGTCACCAGTAAGGTCATTAAAAGAAAAACTGTAAGCATCAACAAGAGTGATTAAAAAAGAATTGGCAAACTGCGGAGGCAGATGTAGTAGAGGGTGTATCAGACACCTATGTGTTAATGACTTTCATAGATAACACTTTTACAGATAAAAGTCGGATATTAGATTCTGGTAATGTGGTCATGTATGTTCCCAGAAGGAGGTGTTCAACTCTTTGGCTGCAAAGGAGAAAAGACTATCAAAATAGTGGATGGCTCGGCTTGCAAGGTCATCGACACTGGGACAGCCAATGTTATATGTAGAGATGGGACGGTGCATGTTTTGGAGGCGGTCAGGTAAATCCTAAAGGTGTGATACAATCTAATATCTATAGGGGTGCTCGACTCAGAGGGTTGTCAGATTCAAGTACAATATACTAGGTTACAATCTTTATTTATATATTTTTACAACACAAATCCTATTCGAATTATGAGATGTTGGTCGTAGGATGCTTGAAGAACTTGATCAATCATTGTAGGAGTTGATTTCTTTGATGTAGAACAATTTCAAATCCTTCAATCTTTAGAAATAAATCCTTTAACGAATATAATTTGCGTTCTATTTGGAGTTCACAAGAAAGAAAACCTGAATGTGCTTGGAAAAAACCTGATTCTGATTTTGGGCCTCTGGCTGTCTGCAGGTCTCCGAAATGTGTGCCAGTTTATCGATAATGCATATTACCTGTCAATAAACTGAGCCACATTTCTTCTCTTTGTTTGTGGTTGATAGACCTATCGATCGCCCATTGTGTGTGGTTGATAGGCCTGTCGACCGCCACATTGCTTTTTCGATCTGCTTCTTTTCCAAGTTCTTTTTCTTCTGCACTTAATTGGATCTTTTTGAACATCACCTCCTCTTGAAAACAAGGCAATTTCACAATAGCGTGTAAGGAGCAATCACCTCATGAATATAGCAGTTTTCATTCATTTCATTTGAGGTATATTCTCCCACGACCGAATCTTAGGATCATGATTTTCTTTTCTCAGCTTCGACTTTATATACCTTAAATCAATGAGGACTTCATCTTTGAATTTAAGAGAATAAGTATAGCAATATCTTGAATGATCATCTATGAAGGTCACAAAGTATCTCTACCACCTCGATGAGAGCTCTATTTGAGTCATACACATCACTATGAATGAGTTCGAGGGGTTCAGAGTTTCTTGTGATAGACGAAAAAGGTTTTCAGGGATGTGTTTTCATTAAACTCATATTTCACACTTGGAAGTGGAATCAGAAGAAGTTTTGAGAATGAGATTTAGATTGATCATTTTCTTGATTAACTTAAAGTTTACATCTCTTAATCCTCCCATGCCAAACATTACAGGATTTGATGTTCAAAGCAACTTGAACAAGAATTTTATTATCAGAAAGATTTATTACATCTAGTCTGAAAAGATCGTCACTGACAAAATCTTTGCCAATGAATACATTATTCTTAGAGATTACAAATTTATCGAATTACTGATATCATGTATCCAGTTCTAAGAAGATTGGATTTGCTAATCAGATTTCTTCTAAGAGTAGGTGCGTGCAACACTCCTTGAAGAGTTAAAATTCTTCAGAAGTCATCTTTTGTTCAATGTGTCCACTTATCATCACTTCTCTAGAGGAGTTATCTTTCAGACTCACTCTTCCTCCATGTCGTTTCTGATAATATTTAAACCAGGTGATCAGTACAGACATGAATGTTTGCTTCTGAGTCTAACCACCAATCCGATGAGAAAGTAATAAAATTGATAAGAGCTAGAAATGTTAAGGTTTTATAGGATCCTGTTCCACCATGTTGACTTTGTGCTCGAATTTTCCTCCACACTCTTTTGCAGCATATCTGAACGATTCTTTCTTTCGGTGGAAGCACTAAAGGCCCCAGTGGTTGGTCCTTTTACAGACATAGTAGAACTTTCCATCAAGCTTATAGCTAGAAGTTTAGGTTTAGAAAAGGATGAATGATAATGATGGATTTTCTTGAATTTCTTTCCCTTGGGATTCAGTTTTTTGCGCTTAGGCTTATCTTCTACCAAATTCACTTTGGCTTTCATATTAAACTTGGTTTGGAGTTGAATCTATTCTGATTTTCAATACGAATCGCCTTAAGGGCTTGAATCAGGGTTAGGTCTTTTTGTTTGTGACGAAGGTCTTTAGCAAACTTTAACCACGATGGAGAGAGTTTATTAATAAGACAGGAGACTTTGTAAATCATTGAAGAATCGATTTTCTTTTAATTGAAGATGACGGATGTTATCTTGAAATTCATGGATTTGTTCATTGTTGGGCTTATTATCAAGATAAGGAGGTGAATCGTTCGATTCCAGCATCATCAAAATCATATTCTTCCTCTAGTGCCTCCCATAGCTTCTTGGCACTGTTGAAATCCATAGGTTATCCGCGGGCGCACTAAGAATCCTATGACAGCAATGATAGTCCATCTCCCCTGATTTCTTGGAGATGTAAGTAGAAGGAGAAGTTGGAAAGGGAGCTATAGTAGGAGTTTCAGGAGAGGTTGATGAAGATGTCACAGACAAAGTTTTAGAAGGTCATCATTGACAGAGATCATTCCTAAGGTGATCAATCAATATTTCATTTAGTTTGCAAACCACTTATATCATATGCTGTGAATTTGTGTGGTTTGATGCTTTTGGTGTGATCTAAGTTAGCTATAATGTCCTCAAGAGAAAGGTTTTGAATTAAATTATGGGTTGTCAAAATATAAATTGTCATAATCAGGTATGCGTTGATCTTTTTAAGATTATGGTATGTAAAATAAAAGTGTAGAGATCCTACTTAATTATAAATTATGAAAATATCAATGTAAATTATAGGATAGTAAAAATCTAGTAAAGTAGAATTTACTACAATAATAAGCTAGAATTCAATCTGCAATATGGATCCAAATTTTCAATTAAAAAAACAATAGTATTCCAATTGAATTATTTGCAGCAAGTAATTTAAATAACTAAGATCTAACAAATATCGGTTCACTTTTGTTCTTATATGTGTGGTACACTTTTCAAGGAAGATTGCCCATAGATAACTTGCATAAATAAATGATATGCTTGCATGCAAATATGCTAATATATATTTTCCACTAATTTAATCTGTTGGAACTGTAAATTCTTTTATAAGAAGCTAGTTCAGGAGAAAATCTATACAAATTTATGACTTGGCATTATATAAAAGATTAATTTAAGACTTTAGTAATTTTATGAAAGAATGACAATTTAAATTCAATATTGTAACAACAATTTAAATTTACCAATTATGATTACTTACTGCAGGGACTGGACAATTGAAGGAAAATTTCAATTTTAGGAAATAGATAATATATATGCCCCAGTATTCTTGATTGTTATGGTTTTTACTCTATTTCCTAAGAATTTTTAATCTAAAATTTTTATTATTTTAAGACAAAATTTTGCAAATAAATCTACTGCAATATTATAATGTAAATAAAATAAAGGGGGGAAGTTGGTCTATGAGAGTAGTCGTGATAAGTCACCGCCCTAGAACACTGGGGCACGCCCTATCGCTCGGCATTGATCGGCCATCATCGACTTGGAGTAAAAGTCCTAGGAAAATACCAACACCTCAGCTTGAGTGTGAGCTTGGGTTTTTGCTAACACTCAGAACCGTTTCCCACGAAAGCAAAACAAAAGATAGAAAATTTAAGAAAGAGAGAACTTTCTCAGGTGCAGTTTGAGTGCCAGAAAAAGAACAAAGAAGAGTGGAAAAGAGAAATTATTATTTTGTTTTTTCTGAATGGAGAAGGGTGTATTTATAGCCTTTTAGGACGTTCCGTTGTAACATCTGTATTAGTAAATCGCGAGATACGTGAGATCATGCGAGTTGCGCACGTGAATCTCATGATCATGGGAATTAGTCAAAACATAAAAGTGAAAAGAGAAAATAAAAATTGATTTGGGCTCGCGCGCCTGCCGCGTCGCACCAATGCCCCGCTAACATCGGCGCACACGTGTGGTTAACCCGACCCAAAACCCACACAGCCCATAACGAGTTGGATGAGAAATGAATGGTATATAAACCACTCTTCTTACCATCTCCTGTCAAATGTGGGATAGGTTAAAATGAACATAAACTCAAGTTTTCTCATTAGTTGTGTTCACTGAAACCTAACAGCCAGCTGCCTGCATATCTCCAGCCCAATTCCTTTGTTGGCCCATGTCACTACTGCAATCCTGGAATAGGAGTGATTTGACTTAAGTGAGCAAGTTATAAAAATTTAGAAACTCCTGGCCCTATCTAAACAAGCAAATCAAGAATGAACAGTAACTATACCTCTTCATGGATCCATTGCTTGTAGGCTCTTCCATTTTAATTCAAATGGACAATGCTGTGTTGAGACTAGAAGTATTTATAAAAATGATGTTATTTAAGCTTATATATAGTGATTGGAAAAATCTATTCTATAATTGAAAATAAATCAAGGAAAGTCCATGTTTGCAGATTGATGAGAAAGGAAAAATGAGAGTTCAAGGCAGCTGCACAAATTTTCAGGTTCTTACTGAAAGTCTGATGTTTTGGAAAGGGACCCAACAGACAGTGTAAGAACTCGTGGCACCATCTCAAAAGACTAGCCTTCTAGGTGGAGTTAATCAAATTCTTATATATCCAAGAACATCCCCATGTCTAGTTGATGTGGGACTATTTGTTCGACCCAAATCCCAACAATCCCCCTCTCTTTAACAAAGAGTCTTTCTGTAAGCTCATCTTCATACATAGAAAACATATACTCTATGATATTCACTTCACTGCATTTCAGCACACGCCTTACGTGAAGCACAACTTGCACCTTTTTACTCCTCTTCACCCCATCTACAGGTACATCTTACTTGAAGTAGGAGTCTGCTATCAGTCTTGAGAACTCAACTAACTTTACAGAGATTTTACTGTGCCTTTTGATTCCGGGGGATCGAACATCACCTACACACACGACTAAGTTTGGTGCATGGCTCTGATACCACTTGTTGATGATTTATCATCGATCAAATAACAGAGAAACACCAAGTCGAAGACTCGACAGCGGAAGTAAAAGCGTAGAAAATCTACCACTAGCAAGTAATCGCCACATAACCAAGAAACACAAGATTTGACGTGGATCGACAATGTGCCTACGTCCACGGGGAGGAGGGGAGAAATATTTGTAGAAGAAAATATAAGAGTTACAATGAGCTCTCTCACAATTCTCAATGGTGGAATTCTAAAATTTCTCTTGAATTCTTGACACACCTTCAAAAGGCCACCCCTGAGAGGTTTATATAGGCACCTGAGATGATCCTAATCCAATACGAACTTAAATCAACACCACTTTAGAGAAATATGAACCGGTATCCAGCTCAAAAGAAGTGATTAGATAACTATCAAGCTCGGAGTTTGACTTTGATAAAGATCCCCGTGGTTTTTTGAATATTAACAATAATAGTTATTGCCCTCTACTAATTTAAAGGTATCCTGAACTTGACTACTAGTTTGGCCATGACAGAAAATATTAATACTTGAACTATATTCTATTATATTCATTATATAAGGCATAATTTTTATTTTAACTTCATTAAATATAACATAAATATCTACATCTAATTTTAGAATTTCATAATAAGTAGACAATTAATCATGCAATCCATCTAATTTACAATGTGGATCAAAAACACATGCAACTAAATAAATAGGTAGGATTACTTTAAAATATTCTATCCATTTATTTTTCATTGTTTGAATACATGCAAATAAATACATATCATTTTCATTTTCTTTTATCACTCCACAAATATTAATACACTCAATTAAAAATAAATATGTTGTAGGATAATAAACACTAGATAAAGTATAAGTAGAATCATTAAAAAAAATAAAGATATCCAAAATACTTTTGCATGCATCTCATTGATGATGATATAAATTAATTTTACTAATATCATCAGCAATAAAATTACATAATAATTCTTTATGAGCATTACTATCATTAAGTAATTCATAAGTTGAGTTCAACAGGTTGGAACATTGATAAAGAAAGAATAGTGGAGTATAAATGCACAGATATTCAACAAAAGAGAAAAGGTTTAGAGACAACCTTGTAGTGCTTACTTACTCCGAAATGTATTTATAATGATTGATGTACTCTTTCCAAATCACCGTAATAGCATAGGCTATACGAGTCGATTCTCAGGGAGAGCTTGCGATGGAAGCGTTACGGTTTGGTATTGAAGATGGAAAACGAAGGTTCTTCTTTGTTTTTAAAAGAATGAAAAAGAGAAAAGAATTTGTGGATTTGTGCATGATGGAAAGAAAATGAAAAGAATTAGAAAACAAGATTTGCTTTGAAAAGAAAACTAAAAGAAGGAGAACTTTGTAAAAGACTTTAAGAGACTTTAAGATGTGAAAAACCATGACTAGCTACCTTTCTAAATTGCTAACATACTAGACTCCGTTATGGTGATGCTTGCCTCATGTTGATTCATCGGCATATGTATGTCTTGCGTGTTGGTCTAGTTACTTTCCCACTTGATTGATGGGTGATCTTCTTGGACTTGTCTTGTAGCCTCATTGATTTCATCGGCTCTCAAGATAGAATTTCAATGGTGGACTCGAGGAGTGACACTCAAGGGATGCTAAGGAAGAAGATACAACATTCATTAGTCATTCAAGGCAAACACAACAAGTTAGCATTGAAGTAATGAAGTTGTACAATAAATAGCATATGTTTGGTGATCCATCTCCATATTCCATCAAGGCACTTGTTCTAAAGACAAGGCTCTAAATGAGGCACACATGAATCATATGGAATTACAACAAGAGCTTGCCAAGCATGAAAGTAACCCATCGGGGATGAAAAAGACTCAACAATTGCAAAATGAAAAATTAGCGATCACCCAAGAGTTAGAAGTTAGCAATGTTAGTGGTTAGCTAGTCATGTTAGAAGAAATTAGCTATTCATTACAAGAAAAGAAAACAACAGGACATTATGCTATGAAAGTAAAGCTTGAATGAAAGAATGCAAGTAAAGTACTAGAAATTGCAAAAGAGGAGAAAGTAGATTGGATTAATCCTTACTTCACAAGTTATCACCCCTTGGTTTACACAAGCTTTCACTCTCTCACTATCTCTCTCTTGCAGAATTTCTAGGAGGAAGAAGAAGACCTAGAGCACTAAAAATCCTAGAGAAAAACCTACAAAATACAAGCTCTATTCTCTATTCTCTCCTCCCTTCTTTCGCTGGCCCTGATGGTCTATTTATAGGCTCAGAGAGAAGGCTCTAGAACCCGGACAGGTGGAGGAAATCGCGGGCTCAACAGCCAAGATGCTGCCACGGATCCGCGGCCAGAGCCGCGTTTCCGCGGCAGAATCTGGGCCGTTAGGCCTGCGATTTCTGTTGCGGATTTCTCGCAGGTTGTTAGCCACGTGGACCTTCTGGAATGTCTGAGCTGGCGCGTGGATGTCTCCAGGTCCTGGGCTCAACCCTTGGGCTCTCTTTTGGGCTTTGATTAATTCTCCTTTAATTCTTGATAATTAAAGGGATTATGGGCCTCTTCTCCATTAAAATATGGACCTGCAAAAAATAGAGAGAAAAAGATTAAAAATCACATTTTTATTTATGATATGCATGGTATGGATGTGGCAAAATATGCAAAAATGAATAACAATCACACCCTCATACCTAGTTTTTGCTCGTCCTCGAGCAAAAAAGAAAGAAAAAGAAAATCCTAACTAGATTATTACACCACTTTCGTAGGTGACACGATTGCACTGAGTATGTGCAACAAGCCGTTAAACCTCTAGGTTACCCTAGAGGAGGAGTGTTGTCTCCTGAGGGTTTTCAGCGGATTGCACCCACAAAATCCATAAAGAAAAATAAAAGTGTTAGTGAAAATTTTGATCCATGTTTTAAAGATTCTTCCTTGAGTCATAGGTTTCAGGTTACCCTAAACTTGTTATTCCTCTTATAAGCGTCTATTTAGAGTTTTGTTTTCAATTTAGGTTAAGTTTTTAAGGAAGTGATCAAAAACCGGATTTTGTGTAACACCACGTTCCCGGAATACGTACTTATCTACGTATTCAATTTTTCGATCATAATTTTTTGATTTTATTGATTTAGTCTTTCACAGGTAGTCTAAATTAACTAATTTTAATTTCAAATACTATTTCTCAATATTTAGATTTTTCATGATTTTTCAGATTTTTTTTGAATTATTTTTATAAAAACCCTAAAATCGGGATTAATCGGTCCCGCTGGTTTATTCCTAGAATTTTAATTTACAAACAGAGTCCAATTTTGAGAAATCACTTTCACATAATTGCTTAGAATAATATTTACTATCTTAATTCATTTTTTGGGAATTTTCAGAATTTATCGAATTTCTGCCAGATTTGGTGTCGACCGATATTGACGGCCGATTCCAGGATTTTTAATTTAAAAACTATAAAGAATTTCTTGAAACTAATTTCACCATGATTCTTAGAATAATATTCTTGATTTTTGAGAATTTTTGCAGGTCGTTCCGAGATACTTGATTTTCGGACGATTTCAGTATTTTTCCGAAAGTTTTCCGCATCCGCAACCGAATCCCGAGAATCCGCCACTCTAATTAGTTTCACTTTTTCTTTCAAGAAAATATCTTCCTTTTTTTCATTTTCTTTTCCTTTTTCTTTTTTCTTTTCTTCTTTTTCCTTCCACCAAATTCTCTAACATTCTCCATCCTTCCATTATTTTCTACAACTTTCCACCAAAAATATCTTCTCCAATCAAAAATATCTTCTCCAAAATATCTCAAATCCCTCTCCCATCACCATGGCCGGCCAAGAGCCACCTCCCCCCTCCATTTTACAAAAAACCCCTCCCTAAAACACTTTTACATCACCTTCACAAATCCAATTCCTATATAAACTTTTCCTTCTCCTTTCCACTTCATTTTCTCTTCACCAAAACCTTAACCACCACCAACTCCTCCTTCACCTCCACCATAACAACAACCACTAAAACTTCTCCAACTCCCTACCTTCATCTTCTTCCTCCTCCATCTCCATTTAAACCACCACAAACTCCAAAACTCCACCAAAATCCAAACACCCCATTTACCTTCTCCAAACATACCACCACCACTAAAATCCTTCACCAAACCACCACTCCACCACCTATACCTAGGCCGGCCACCCTCCCTAGCAAGGGGCCGAGCCCCTCTTCTCCGGCAACACCTCCGGTGACCACTCCGACGATCTTTCCGGCGACTTTTCCGGCGACAACTTCACCACCTCTAAATATTCATCACCACCACTCAAAATCTTCCATCTTCACCACCATCTCCTTTTCATTTCTTCTCCATCACCACCATCTCCACTCTTACCACCACAACACCACCTCCATCTCAACTACTTCAACCTCCAACATCACCTTCATCATCACCTCTTTCATTTTCCTTTTCATTACTCCACCAAAATCCATCTTCTTCACCAAATAACACCACCACCAAGGAAATCACCTTCCCTTCCTCTCTCCCTCCCTCTCCTTGGGGCCGGCCACTCCCTAGGCCACCACCAAGGGGTGGCGCACCACCCTAGGGCCGGCGGCCACCCAAAGGCCAAGCCCCCTTTTCTTTGCTCGTTTGGTATTTTCCTCTCCCGGGGAATCGGACGCGCAAAGCTTCAAAAGTGGCATTTAGGCGAGTGATTTTCCTCGCCAGAAAATAGACTTGTATTAAATCATTATTATGTTGTCTTTAGTATCTGTGCGATGTGGTTGTACGGGTGTGTGTGTTGTAATTTGTGGGCATGTCTTCACTTGAACCGGACTGATATACTGTAATGCTTGTAATAGGATAAAACAACTCGTGCGGCCATTCAGCCTCCGGTCTCTCACTATCTTGAAAGAGAGGTGATTAGGACCGTAAGGTTTCTCAGTTCAACCTCCGATCTCTCACTATCTCGAAAGAGAGGTGATTGGGACCGTCAGGTTTCTCAGTTCAGCCTCCGATCTCTCACTATCTCGAAAGAGAGGTGATTGGGACCGTCAGGTTTCTCAGCTCCATCTGGTAAGCATACTTAGCGCTCAGCGTTTTATTCACTAAATTCGTCTAGGCAAGTTGCTACCGGATTTTCTACTCGTATACTAAAACGAGTCGTCCCGGTAACCTCGCCAAAGCGTATTAGTGTCTAAACTCTGTTCGCTGCCTGTGCCTCCAGCTTGCGCATTTCCTCTTGGTGGTATCACTTATCAACCGATATGTTATCACCTGACACCCGACATACTACTACCTGATAATTGCCCCTTGTTATTACATGACTTGTCACTTGACAAATATCACCCTCTTGTCATGCTATCACTTGACACCCGGCATGATACCCTTGACTTATTACTTGTATCTTCATGAACACTCGTCATTGGCATGATAAAACCCGATACCTGTTACAAATAAACTTTCTACTCATGATTATCGCGTTACGGGAATGTAGTACCTGATCTCTTGTTATGAACTCCCGTTATGCTTGTTACGACTCCTGTTATGCCTGTTATGTACTCCTGTTATGATATGTACTCCTGTTATGACCAGTTATGATCCTACTCATTCTCGTAATCTGATAATTATGTTTAATAAGCCATAAAAAGGATAACTTGCACGGGGAATGGGAGGAAATAATAGATGCCGGTATGATGCCTTGCTTATAGTAGTGGAATACCAGAACTGACGATTCGTGTTAGGGGGATTTCAGGCCCCCAGAAGGTGCGTGTTAGGGGGATTTAAGGCCCTCAAATGGCTGTGTCCCGGGCGGTCGGGAACTACTATAAGTATGAGCTATCAGTTCTTCATCAGCTTCCTGTAACAAACCTCGACTTGCTTATATATGGATGTATGTGTGTTGTGATGTACACCAGGATACATACCTAGATATATGGGTCAGATGAGTAATAATAATAAAGATGTCAACTATGGATCTGTTGAATGCTTTGCTGAGTTTGCTTCTATCGGATTTTACATCGGATTCCAGTTTTATGATTATTATACCATACATGTTCACATCCTGTTCCACTTCTCTAGTCTCCTGTTCTTATCTTATCATACCATGAGTACTTCATGCTTGATATCACTTGTTATGTATCTACTTGCTTCTACATGCTTATCTTTTCATGCCACCTGGCAATTGCATCACCACTCGCTAGGGGAGTTCTGACTCCTCTGGATCCTCATGTCCAGGTCCTGGAGCTTGGGCCGAAGGGGACCTTCTTGCTAAGGACCAAGCTTACTTCTGTGGGGCAGACAGACCTGCTGTAGCTCCAGTCCCATCCTTACTCCCCCTTGTTGGCTCGCGGCTTCTCCAGTATTTCGTGAGCGCCCTTTTATATTTTCTCGCATTTGCGCCTATCGGTGATGTAATATTAATGTATTATTTATCACCTCTGGTGATAACTTTGTAATTGTATTCATATGTTGAAATGTATAATGCACTACTTGCTTCCGTACTCTGATTCTTGCCTGTACTGATGCTCAGCGTATATACGTGAGGGTATTTCTGACCTACGTATATGCGTTGCAGTGACGTCCCCGTACCCGCAGGATCGGGGCGTTACATTTTGCATCAATCCTAGTATATATACATCATAAATATGAAGGATCTTTCTTAGACTAAGTTTATTTATTTACTAA
Source organism: Agave tequilana (assembly GCA_038442645.1). Taxonomy (NCBI): domain Eukaryota; kingdom Viridiplantae; phylum Streptophyta; class Magnoliopsida; order Asparagales; family Asparagaceae; genus Agave; species Agave tequilana. Next base: position 64,323 of record JAVJIF010002682.1, read on the forward strand.
TATATATAACAATATATTTTATTTATATTTTTTTCTTTTTTTTCTTTTTTTCTTTTTTTTATATACAGTATTTATTTATTTACATTTCCTTAGATTCCTTAGGCTTTCTAATTTACCCTTGTAACGAGCCTCTTACCGATGACTCCCAAACCAGTCGGTCTTAGAGCACCAGATGAGAAACATCCCTCGGGTTCGATGACTCAAGTAAACTAGGCCATGAATACTAAGGACTTAACCACCTTTAGGCGTGACTTGTCATGCTTCTTGAGGCACGGTTAACCAGCTTAATTAGTGGCTAAGTATTTATTTAGTTATCTACATATATACATTTTTTTCTTTTTCTATTTTTTTATTATATATATATATATATGTAAATAAAGTTAAAAAGTCTTTGATTAATCCTTCAATATGTTTAATGTATATATCCTAAAGAAAGAATTAAAATCTAGTAATCTTTCTTATCCTTTATTACTTAACCTAAAAATCCAACAAAACTCCTCTTTTCGACTTATAATTAGAAATCATAGTTAAGAGCTTCCTTAATCCCTAAAGTCAAGTTTTGATTCTTTAAACATGGATCAAGAATTTCTCTCTCCTTTTTTTATATATAATTTTTTATTTTTTTCTAAAATGTAAAATCTAAAAGAAAATAGAAAATCTATAAAGAAAGGTAAAATCTAAAAGAAAATAAAAAAGAAAATGAAAATCCTAAGTTAGAATCTACCCTCCCATACCTATCTCATGCATTGTCCTCAATGTATGCAAGATAAAAAGATGCATGAAATAGGTAAAAGGTATGAAATCACTCCCTCCGCCGTTTTGGACCAGCGGTGGTGCTAGGTCCAGCCGACTGTGATCGTCTCAGCGCACCCTTGATATTATCCAACCTAGAGGATTGCTCCTCTACCTTCTTCCTAAGTCTCACTTGTCCCTTGAAAATCTTCTTCATGCCCTTCCAGATGGTGGACATGAAGGCACGTGAATCATTTGGGGGATCCTGTCGCCAAAACTCAGGCTCATCTTCTTCCTCAAAACTTTCCTCAGAAGAGGACTCTACCGGTATATCTTCGGGTTGGACACTGGGAGTCCAAACCGCGTGCAAACAACTGTTATATGAACTGTAGGTCTCTCTGGTGTGACAAACACTCGGTCAAAGGAATCAAAGACATCGTCTGGTAGGAAAGTCCTACACAGACGTGTAATCAAGATGGGATGGGAGTGTTTGGCACCCCTAGTGCGGGAGGAATTGGCTATGATCGCATGGAAGATGGTCTTATTTAAACAGACAGTGTGTTGCCGAGTCATCAAATCATGTATTATTTGCAACACAGGTCTGTTAAAGGTTGTGGTGTGGTCTAGCCCTAAGATGTTGCGTTGGATCCAGCGTCCAACGCAATGCACATTTCTAAACGTGGTGCTAGCCTTTAGCCCACGATCCTGCTCTGTACAACGAACCCCCATAACAGTCATGTACTCAATCAGTGGAAGAGGGTCGCTGTGTTGTGTGATAGTCGGGACATTTGTGATTTCCTCAAGAAGAGGAAGCGTGACAAGCAAGTCGCCCGAGGGCATGTGTACGGTGAATTGGTATGTGTGGACATTTACAGATGCATGGTCAATCGATGTGTAAAACTGTGCTACCAAGTCCGGGCAGTAAAAAACATCATTCTCAGCATTATCGTACACTAAGGTATACCAATTCTAAGTCCTAATGCGGTCTAAGAACATGTGCCCATATCCATTTGAATCACACAATATTCGCCCAAAGTCTTTTTCAGAAAAAATGCTAGGTGCCATGATATGAATTGAGATCAAAGCAATAAAAAGAAAAGATCGGAATTCGAACCGCCCCCGGAATTCGTGGGGGAAAAAAATTCGATCTCTGCAGAGGGTACAGGAAAGGCTGATGAGTTTCTGGCACCAGATCGGCCACAAGCGCTTCAGATCGACTGGTGCAGAATTTGGCGGCGCGCAGGAGGCTTCAGGACTGCCGCGGATCAGCGGCTGGGTCGCGGGAACGCGGCAGGAAGGAGGACTCTGGGCAGCAGAAAATTTTCAGAGGGCGGTGCTTGAAGGAACTTTTCAGATTTGAGATTGAATTTGCGTTTGAGGGAGGAGAGGTGAGGTAGAGAGGCTATTTATAGAAGGGAAAAAAATTTGAGAATCCCACTTTTATCCCAAGGTTAAAAGTGAATTTACCCTAGGGACTTGGAATTTTGAAAATGAGTTTGACCCTAGGGAAGAGATGTAGACCTAGGAATTTTGAATTTTGAAAAGGATTTTGAATTTTGAAAGTGGGGAAACTCTTTTAAGCACAAAAGTCCCTCATTTATTATTTATTTCTTTTTCTTTTTTTTCTTTTTTTATTATTATTTATTATTTACGAAAAGTGTACAAAAAATTATTTACAAAAAATATTTACAAGTGTATCCCTTGCCTAGGCTGTTCTTTTGGTCTTTTCCCCTGACCCGTTTCCCATCGTTCCAGTGTGTTTGTTTGCGCGAGCTTGGTTGGGAAACGAGTTCTATTACTTTCTTAGCCCTAGGCATCTCCAGCTTCAATTTTTCATTGTTATTCATCCGCATTTCACCACAATGTTCCCTAAAGAGTTCTTCATCACCAATTTTTTCTCTTTGAATTTCTTTACTTCCAATGTCAAGAAATTCCAGCTCCTCTCCATATAACTCTTCAAAACTCAGGTCAACATTTTCCTTCAAAAGTGTACAATCAGTTAACCGTCCCCGAGTTGACTCATCCAGGCACATGATTTCGTCAGCGAAGAGGTCTTCAAATGATATATCAATTGGAGGTTCTTGAATTGTATCCTCTTGGGATACGTTCACAGTTGGCTCCCTGAAAGTGAAAATATCCAAATCAACTTTCCCCTTTTGAAAGGGTACTCGGATAACAGGATTTCCTATTTCAAGAGAATCATAAAGTTGTGACTCATCTTTTGAATCTTCACTTTCTTCCTCCAAATTGTCTCTAACAAAGCTGACCTCGAATGTTTGATCTTTTGTTTTACGAGGTTGTGTGTGGAAGACATTCACTTCACGAGTCATGTTACCAAAGGTTATCCTCATTGATCCATTCCAGCAATTGATGATGGCATTTGTTGTGGCCAGGAATGGTCGTCCCAAAATGACAGGAGTTTGAGCCCTATGATCAGTGTTAGACACAGGTTGTGTCTCAAGAATTACAAAATCCACAGGGTAAATGAACTCCCTAACTCTGACAAGGACATCGTGAACTTCCCCTTTAGGTTTCTTGACAGAGCGATCAGCCAATTGTATTGTCATTTGGGTTGGACGGAGATCACCTAACCCTAATTGTTGGTACACAGAAAAAGGTAAGAGATTGATGCAGGCCCCCAAATCAAGCAGTGCCCTATTGATGGTAGTCTGTCCTATGGTGCAAGAGATGGTCGGGCTCCCTGGGTCCTTGTATTTCTCCAGAATTGACCCAGTGAGCAACTCATTGATGTTGGATGCTAGGAAGACTTTTTTAGGGACTTGTGTTTTTCTCTTCTTGGTGCACATTTCCTTTAAGAATTTCGCATATGATGGCACTTGTTGGATTGCATCAAGAAGAGGGACATTGATTTGGACCTTATTAAACACTTCTCTTATCTTCTCCATATGAGCATTTGACTTGTTATTTGTAAGCCTATTTGGAAATGGTACACTAGGCTTATAAGGTTGCTCATCTTCCTTTTCTTTACCCTTAGCTTTTGAAGTGGATGGCTCTGAACTAGAAGATGGGTTGTCAGAAGTTGGTTGCATTTGGATTGGAGGTGTTGGCTTTGGTGCTGGATGGGATGATTGATCAGAAACCTTATTATCTACCTGTTTTCTAGATCTCAGGGTATGAATAGCATGGCATTGACTGGGGCCCGTGTCTTCCACTTCATGCAAAGGGAAGTGATGTTGGGATTTGGCAATGGCTGGCTTGGTAATATTCCTTTTTATCTTTCATTCACAGAATTAGCCAATTGTCCAATCTGGACCTGTACTTTATTCATCTCCTGACGATAGTCCTTTGCAAAGGTTTCTAACATTTTCTTCAACTCTGATATTTCTGAATCATTCTGGGGTGGATGTTGATAGTATGGAGACTGGAATTGTGATTGGTAGTGTGGTGGATTTTGATAGGATTGTGATTGTGGTAGACTTTGGTATGGATGAAAATTCGGTGTATTTCGATTGAAACTGGGTGGATGAGACTGAGCATTATATGGATGTGAAAATGGTGGCCTATGTTGCTCAGGACCAGACTGACTCCACGAAAAATTTGGATGGTTTCGCCATCCCAGATTGTATGTGTTGGAGTACGGATTGTGATTGGGTCTGGTAAACGCTGCATTCGTGTTCTCCTGATAAGACTGAGACTGATATAAGGGACACTCCTCAAAGACATGGTTGAGATCATGACAGTAGGTACAACCCGGTTTGACCACAGGTGTTGGGTTGACCTGATTGACAACAGAATTTTCCCTTGACTCAAGCAGTTCTATCCTCTTTATTAATTGTGTGATTTTTGCTTCAGCTGCTATGGAGGATTCTATCGAGTGCATCCCGGTTCTGGAAGTAGTGGGAGTGGGTTTATCTGGACATGACTCCCACTGAATGGTTTTCTCAGCTAGGGCTTCAAAGAGATCCCACCCATGGTGCTCATCTTTCTTCAAAAATTTCCCTTGGCACATGGATTCAAGGAGTGTTTTCATTTGGTAATCTAGACCATCATAGATAATCTGGCATTGACGCCATTTCTCTATGCCGTGATGAGGACATTGGCTAGAAGGTCTTTAAAGCGTTCAAGATACTTCCAGAAGGGTTCATTTGGTTCCAGCTTGAATTGCATTATGTTTTTTCTCATGAGGGCTGTCTTGTGGATGGGATAAAATTTCTTAAGAAAGACTGTTAGAAAATCACCCCATGAAGATATCGAATTGGCGGGAAGATTGTAAAGCCATTTCTTAGCTAAATCCTTCAGTGCAAATGGTATGAACCTTAACCTAACAGCATCCTCGGTCAATTGAGAAATTCTCATCATTACACATACTTCCTCAAACTCTCGAATGAAGAAGTACGCGTCCTCAGACTCTAGACCATGAAATCGGGGAAGTGTATTGATGAATTGTGGTTTCAGCTCAAAGTGATTTCCATTGGGTTCAGGGAGAAGAATGCATGATGGAAGCGAAGTGCGAATCGGGTAGAATCTATCTTGAAGCGAAATGTTGTTTTCCATAATGTCAAGTGGTTGTGTATGTGCAAATGTAGAAAGTCTAACAAGTCTTGCAGAATTTGAATCCCGGTATCACTCTCGCATATACAGTCACATGTTGGCCCAAAGGCCTTCCACTCTAGTTTTGATGATGATTAACTCATGTAGTTATGTGTACTAATAATCTTGTGATTTTAGTTTCAGATCTTTAACCAAGATATTAGTTGGTGTTTAGCTTCAACAAGATGATTTGGAAGCTTGCACATGTTGATTCAAGAGCCCGCGCATCAAAGATATATATAGCACTTGCCCGGTGAATCAAGAGTTTTTGGATCGAGCCGACTTGGAGATTGCGCTCTAGCTTGGAGTTTGCGCTCTACAAGAAGACTTAGGTATCCATAGTTTTAGTTTGGGTTTAGATCCTAATTGTAAAGATTAGTATAGTATGATAAGCTCAAGTTCACAACACACACGTTTCATGTTTTGGTTTTCGGTTTTAGGTTTAACCGATCTTGGTTTTCATGAATAGATTTTATATCAAAACAAGTTTACATGGTTTATGTATATTAGATTTGTTCTATATACATGCATGCTTCAATTGTTTAAACAAACTTAGTTTGATAATCTACTTCATGAGTTGTATGTTTTGATATTTATAACAAAACATATTTTTGGACTTAATGACAAAAATCATGATATATATATGTTTCATGTATATTGGATTTCTATCCATATGCATCATGCTTCAAAATGTTTAAATATCATAGTTTTGTATTATGGATGAGTTTTGGACAAAAGGTATTCTCTATTCAAGATTCCAAGTTTTAGAAAATACAAGTTTTGGTTTTTGGTAAAAATAATATGCTACAAAAATAGTTCATGTTGATTGATATTTGAGCCAAACTTTTTATCACAAGTTTATATATCAATGCAAAATGCAAAAACTATTTTTGGGAATTTTTACAAGAGTTAAAAGATTTATTGGAATATTTTTTACCTCAGTTTTCTGACCTTTTTGCTGCCTGCCAGGCAAGGTCGGTCGACCACACGGTCGACCGCACCAAGTAGCCAGTCGACCGGGCGGTCGACTGACGTGCACAGAAACGTGCACGCTGGCTACAGCCTTGGCCGGTCGACCGAGCGGTCGACCGACTGAGAGCAGTTTGCTCTCGGTTTGTTTGGGTCGACCGGCGCGGTCGACCGGGTGTTGCAACGTTCAAAAATTTGAACGTTGGGCGGTCGACCGGCCGGTCGACCGACAGGGCAAAACTGGCAAAAATAGCTGCCAACGGCTAGTTTCCAATTCTGCCTATAAATACCCCATTTGCAAGAGTTTTTCTCTAAGAATTTTTGGGCTAAAATTTTCATTCTCTCAGGTGTTTTTGCTGCAATCAAAATAGGTTTTTGGATTCAAATTGAACAATCTTTTTGGTGTTTTCATTAGGGTTTGAAAAATCAAAGAAAAGGGTTTTGGGAAAAGCTTTTGAATTGAACTTCTCTATCTTGGTTTCATTTATTTCCCAAAGATTTTCTTTGAGTTGCTGGTTTCAAATCCCTTGGTTTTCTCCACACTTGAGCTAAAATCTACTATCTTTTCTATAGGATTTTGTGTGGGAAAAAGAGATTGTTTGTGGTTGCTTGTTTGAACCACCAAGTTGAAAACCCAATCTTTGTTTGGCTTTGTGCCTTGGGTTGTATCCCTCAAGTTGTGAGGTGATCCTTGTTTGCTTTGTGCTAATCCCTCAAGTTGTGAGGTGATTGTTTTGTTGGATTGGAGCTTGCCTTAAGGAGGAGGTTGTGCTTGTAAAGAGAGGAGTTGGGTACTCCTTGTGAGAGTTCTTTGTGGACTTGCTAGTGGATTGGAAATCCTTCGTGTGTCGAAGGCGGGGATGTAGAGCTGGGTGCTCGAACCTCGAAACACATCTTGTTGTTTGCGCTTGATCCATTGACTCTCTCTCTATCTCTCTCTTTACTTTGTGCCTTGCAATTATTTATATTGTGCATTCATACTTGCTTGGCTTGGTTGTGTGTGCATCATTTGTTGATCACACTTGAGTGTAATTTGTATTAAGTTTTTAAATTCCGCATTTAGTTCATAGATTAGCCACATCACCTATTCACCCCCCCTCTAGGTGACTTTTCAATTGGTATCAGAGCTAGTGCTCTTGATATTTAGGTTTAACCACCTAGGAGTCAAGATCTTGGTTTGCTAATCTTCATTTGCATTATCATTTGCACTCATACTAGTTTGCACTCATGGCTAGCCCTCCTATGTTTGACCATTTTAGACTTGATGCTTGGAAGGTGGACATGACTAGGCATTTAAAAACTCTAGGTCATCTAGTTTATCAAGCCATCACTATAGAAACCCTCCCTAATAGTAGCAAGCATAAGAAGGCCAATGCACTTGCACTTAGAACACTTAGAGCATCTCTAAATGAACATTTATTACATGTTTTTGATCGTTATGATTCGGCTTTTGCAGTTTGGAGCATCTTGACTTCTCCCGAGCTTCCAAGGATTGTCAACAAGATGAGGAGATCTAAGAGAGAAAAGTCCGAAGAGCAATGCCTCATGGTCCAAGGGAAGAACTCCCTTGAGGTACAATCGGATTCTCAAATAGATGATAGCTCTAGTTCTTATTGTCATGGATGTTTTGAAGTTCAAACTTTGAATATGGAACTTGTTCAAAAGCTTGAGAATTTGTTAGAAGAACATGATTTGTTAAAAGATGATAATCTTGTTTTGAAAAATGAATCAAAGGATTTATGCTCTAATTTTGAATTGATGTTGCAAGAGAAGGAAGAGATTGCAAGTGAATGTGACTCACTTAAATCTCAACTCGAACTTGCTTTAAAGGAAAATGAATTTCTGAAAAACAAAATGATTGTGATGATGTTGTAAAGCACAATGAGATCTTATCTTCAAAATTGGATTTTACTTTTAAAGAAAATCTCACTTTGAAAAATGATATTGATGCAATTACAAAAGAATTGGATTTGGTTTTGATTAAAAATAAATCTTTACAAAATGAGATTGATATTCATGTTTGTCATGCTAGTGTAGCTTCTTGTTCTAGTACACCTATTACATGCTCCACTTTATCTTCTAGAATTGAAAATGATATTAATAATTTGAAGAAAAGTGTTGAATGTTTGGGCTCCACTTTGAGCCATTGTGCCATGAACCACACTCGTTTGGAATCCTTGATTCGCAAGAAACAAGTTCCAACTATGCATGGACACCCATCACGGCATACACATGCTTTTCATGATCATCATCATCATATGTATGCTCACGTGTACACATGTACACACTGTGGTCGAAAAGGCCACCTTGCTAGATTTTGTTATGATCGCATTTATCATGAAAATTTAGCAACTAATTTTGTTTGGGTTAGAAAAGATATTAACCCCCGTGGACCCACAAGAAAATGGGTACCAAGATCCACCTCTTTGATGTTTGATGTAGGTGGAGGCTCTCGCATTACGTGAGAGATTTGGTGCCTTGAGGTGGATGCGTTCTAAGCCTAAAAGAAAATCATTTGGATGCTTCACACTCAAGGAAATTAGGTGGAGAGGACCACCATGTTTTGGAGATCTAGAGATGCACCTTCATCGGTTTTGGTATCATTCTCTAACTCCCATTTTTATTTGCATGCTTTTCATGTTCATCTTTTGATAGCATGTTATGTTTGTAGTTCATTATGCTTATGCCATGTTGAATAGATTAGTGTTATACATGTTTAGTTCTTGAGCACCCATGTTTTATATGGATCTATATTTAGTGTTCTCACTTTTGTTTAAACTAACATGTATGCCCTAGATCTATTGCACATGCTTATGCTTAATGATCATTTGGATATTCATGATTCTATGATTTTTGTTTTAATGATTCTTGACTTGATTAGTATATTATTGCCATGACTATTAGTACATGTGGATTTGTATTATGATCATTTCTTTTGTGATATTGTTGATTTATGACTCGTTTTGTACTTCATGATTTGAATATATGTTTAGATGTTAGTTTTCATTAAGACTAGGATTTATACTTGTACATCTAGTGAGCTACAAATAGATCAATGATATGTTTGTGCTTGAAAGCTCATTTGTATTCATTGGATGTGCTAGTATAGTCTAGTTTTGATGATTCGTACATTCTAACTTGTATTCCCCATTTTTAGATATGTTTTATGATCTTAAGTTTAATTTCATGTATATGTCTATCTTGTCTTAACTATTGATTATACATATACATCCATGAGCCACGTGCCTTCATGCATATACTCTTGTGGACTCATTATGTTTGGGATATGTATGTATACTTTAGTTTGTACATACATATGCCTTGAAGGTTAAATCGTTTTGATGAGTTTCATGTTTTTGGAAATTTCATTTGGTAAAGGAAATTTAGTTTATCATGTGTAAATATTTTAAAGGAATTTGTACTTGAATGCAAAATTTTCATGACAATGTATTTCACATTACACTTGTTCACTCACTTACTTGTTTACTCATGATTTGTTTTCATGAGACTATGATTTGGGCTTTATGGAATTTGAGTGTTTAGTGATCATGTGATTTTCATGTTTCATGAAAAATATTTTTGTTATTCCTTATTTGAAGGATTTCGTACTAGTTAACAAGTTTTCCATTTAACTAGTTGCGATATTCCTTTCTTTGGTAGTGATTTTCAAACGAACTATAATTTCAAATCTATTTTGAAAACCCCTACCATCAAAGGGTGGTTGGATGGGAGATCATGTTCATGTATGCTTTATAATGAAAATCATTTTTAAACTTGCACATGATTGGGTGGTAGTTGATATGAGATATACACTTGATCTTATTGTTGTTTCAATTGGTATCATTGAATTCTTTCAATTAGTATCAATCTTGACATCCTTTTGTATACTCATATATGTTTTGTTTTATATATGTATGCTTACACTTCATTTAGTATCAATTTCAATTGGTATCTATTTCTTACATACATATATAGATGATTTATTTGTGCTTATTATATCCCTATATCTTGAAGCACAAATTTTGTTTATGATAAGCTTGATTTTATTTTAATGACCATCATTTTCAATTGATTCAATTTTCAATTGGTATCTTTATACAAGCATTATCATTATCTTGCTTATGCTAAGCTTGAGCTTTAACATTATTTCAATTGACTTAGTTTTCAATTGGTATTTAGTTTACCATTGGTTTTGTTTCCCACTCCCTAACTTTATATTGAAAAATGATTAAAGGATGATTATTGATTTTTAATTGGTTTCATTTGCTTATAAAGATAAATATCTTCAATTGGTATCTAGATGCATTTGTTTACTCAAAATTGGTATCATTGTGTTTTTCAATTGGTATCATGTATTTTATTTTCAATATGTTTTAATTTCAATTGGTATCATATTTGTTTTCAATGCCCTTCTTACTTTCAATTGGTAATTGGTAGGCATTTCTTAAATGTTTTTATGTTCACTTTCTTTTGGTATCATAATGCGCTTCAATGACACATTTTTTTTAATTGGTATCATTTTTGGTGTCACCCCTTGAAGTAGTTTATTGATTCTTTGTTTCATATATTTAGGGGGAGAAGAATTCATATCTATTTTGTTTTTACCCCTTTGTTGATGATTGACAAAAAGGGGAGAAGAATTTGGAGTTGATATGCATGAGTTTTCAGTTTTATGTTCATTTCATCTCCATTGGTATCAAGAGCATTATGAGTTTTGTTTTTATTAATATCCATTGGTATCAAGAGCATTATGAGTTTTGTTATTTTTATTAGTATCAAGAGTTTTGTTTGGTAAGTTATTTGCTTTGTTTTAATTGGAATCAAGAGCATGTTTCATATGCATATTCATTTTATGTCAAGAACCTTGTTTATATGCATCTTATTGTTTGTTTATTCCTATGCATGAGTTAAGGGGGAGCTTCTTTGAAGCTTTACTTTAATCCATGCATATATAACTCCATGAGTTTTGTCATCATCAAAAAGGGGGAGATTGTTGGCCCAAAGGCCTTCCACTCTAGTTTTGATGATGATTAACTCATGTAGTTATGTGTACTAATAATCTTGTGATTTTAGTTTCAGATCTTTAACCAAGATATTAGTTGGTGTTTAGCTTCAACAAGATGATTTGGAAGCTTGCACATGTTGATTCAAGAGCCCGCGCATCAAAGATATATATAGCACTTGCCCGGTGAATCAAGAGTTTTTGGATCGAGCCGACTTGGAGATTGCGCTCTAGCTTGGAGTTTGCGCTCTACAAGAAGACTTAGGTATCCATAGTTTTAGTTTGGGTTTAGATCCTAATTGTAAAGATTAGTATAGTATGATAAGCTCAAGTTCACAACACACACGTTTCATGTTTTGGTTTTCGGTTTTAGGTTTAACCGATCTTGGTTTTCATGAATAGATTTTATATCAAAACAAGTTTACATGGTTTATGTATATTAGATTTGTTCTATATACATGCATGCTTCAATTGTTTAAACAAACTTAGTTTGATAATCTACTTCATGAGTTGTATGTTTTGATATTTATAACAAAACATATTTTTGGACTTAATGACAAAAATCATGATATATACATGTTTCATGTATATTGGATTTCTATCCATATGCATCATGCTTCAAAATGTTTAAATATCATAGTTTTGTATTATGGATGAGTTTTGGACAAAAGGTATTCTCTATTCAAGATTCCAAGTTTTAGAAAATACAAGTTTTGGTTTTTGGTAAAAATAATATGCTACAAAAATAGTTCATGTTGATTGATATTTGAGCTAAACTTTTTATCACAAGTTTATATATCAATGCAAAATGCAAAAACTATTTTTGGGGATTTTTACAAGAGTTAAAAGATTTATTGGAATATTTTTTACCTCAGTTTTCTGACCTTTTTGCTGCCTGCCAGGCAAGGTCGGTCGACCGCACGGTCGACCGCACCAAGTAGCCAGTCGACCGGGCGGTCGACCGACGTGCACAGAAACGTGCACGCTGGCTACAGCCTTGGCCGGTCGACCGAGCGGTCGACCGACTGAGAGCAGTTTGCTCTCGGTTTGTTTGGGTCGACCGGGCGGTCGACCGGGTGTTGCAACGTTCAAAAATTTGAACGTTGGGCGGTCGACCGGCCGGTCGACCGACAGGGCAAAACTGGCAAAAATAGCTGCCAACAGCTAGTTTCCAATTCTGCCTATAAATACCCCATTTGCAAGAGTTTTTCTCTAAGAATTTTTGGGCTAAAATTTTCATTCTCTCAGGTGTTTTTGCTGCAATCAAAATAGGTTTTTGGATTCAAATTGAACAATCTTTTTGGTGTTTTCATTAGGATTTGAAAAATCAAAGAAAAGGGTTTTGGGAAAAGCTTTTGAATTGAACTTCTCTATCTTGGTTTCATTTATTTCCCAAAGATTTTCTTTGAGTTGCTGGTTTCAAATCCCTTAGTTTTCTCCACACTTGAGCTAAAATCTACTATCTTTTCTATAGGATTTTGTGTGGGAAAAAGAGATTGTTTGTGGTTGCTTGTTTGAACCACCAAGTTGAAAACCCAATTTTTGTTTGGCTTTGTGCCTTGGGTTGTATCCCTCAAGTTGTGAGGTGATCCTTGTTTGCTTTGTGCTAATCCCTCAAGTTGTGAGGTGATTGTTTTGTTGGATTGGAGCTTGCCTCAAGGAGGAGGTTGTGTTTGTAAAGAGAGGAGTTGGGTACTCCTTGTGAGAGTTCTTTGTGGACTTGCTAGTGGATTGGAAATCCTTCGTGTGTCGAAGGCGGGGATGTAGAGCTGGGTGCTCGAACCTCGAAACACATCTTGTTGTTTGCGCTTGATCCATTGACTCTCTCTATCTCTCTCTTTACTTTGTGCCTTGCAATTATTTATATTGTGCATTCATACTTGCTTGGCTTGGTTGTGTGTGCATCATTTGTTGATCACACTTGAGTGTAATTTGTATTAAGTTTTTAAATTCCGCATTTAGTTCATAGATTAGCCACATCACCTATTCACCCCCCCTCTAGGTGACTTTTCATCACAAACAACGTGCACTGATCACTCCAGCGAAAAGAAAAAATGAAAATAACAAACAATAAAAGAAAAATCAATTCAAGCTATCTAGGGTTCCTGGACCTAGACGACTCCTAACTGTTCGATGAACTGAAGAAGGTTGTTGCTTGAGTCAGACCACAGCTAATCTGCCAGGTAGGGGCAAAATACGGTGGGAGGTATCCGTGCGTAAGCAACGGCCTTAATTACGCCAAACCACGGTATTTTCGAGACTTAACCTCTTAATCCCCAGCCTTAGACACTGATTTCACCAGAGTATGAATCAAAATCAATTCCCAACTTCAGCCGATCTCCTACTGAGTCCGGATGTCCCTAGGGCCAACGTCTATCAGATTTTATTATAAAGCTTGAGATTGTGAGTGCTGGAATGGTGGTTTTTGGGCTAAGGAAAGGGTGATGAAATCCCCACCTTATCTTATTTATTGGGTATGCCCTTAAAATCGATTTTGTGCAAGTGTACGATATAAACAAACAAGGTTCACTCAAAGCGATAAAATATCAACCAAGAAGTGAGTCCTAATCAAAATGCAATGCGCACGTACCTTGCTCCAGCACTCTTCAACAGTAAAGTAAATGAATTGAAAAGATACGTGCCTAGAAATGCAAACGTCTAATCAATTTTTAACTTTGCAACAAATTTTTTACTGTTGATTATTAGCAGGAATATGGTGAAGCATACAATAATTAAATATTGCAGCAGCTGTTATTTTGCAGAGCAAGCACCCTGCAGAAGATTGTGAGTAGTTCACTCTTCTTTGCCGCGGATCCGCGGCTTTGGTCGTGGAATCGCGGCAAATCAGAGGGCAACTGGTCTCTGCTTTCTAGAGCAGAGGCCCAGAGCCACTTATATGTCACTGCAATGCTAGTTTTCCTGTTTCTTCACCTGTAACCTGCAACAGAGAAGAAAGTTCGTTTAGTTCTTCGATTTGAATCAAAAACCGTTGCTCTCCCCGGCAACGGCACCAAAAATTTGATAAAGAAAGAATAGTGGAGTATAAATGCACAGATATTCAACAAAGAGAGAAGGTTTAGAGACAACCTTGTAGTGCTTACTTACTCCGAAATGTATTTATAATGATTGATGTACTCTTTCCAAATCACCGTAATAGCATAGGCTATACGAGTCGATTCTCAGGGAGAGCTTGCGATGGAAGCGTTACGGTTTGGTATTGAAGATGGAAAACGAAGGTTCTTCTTTGTTTTTAAAAGAATGAAAAAGAGATAAAGAATTTGTGGATTTGTGCATGATGGAAAGAAAATGAAAAGAATTAGAAAACAAGATTTGCTTTGGAAAGAAAACTAAAAGAAGGAGAACTTTGTAAAAGACTTTAAGATGTGAAAAACCATGACTAGCTACCTTGCTAAATTGCTAACTTACTAGACTCCGTTATGGTGATGCTTGCCTCATGTTGATTCATCGGCATATGTATGTCTTGCGTGTTGGTCTAGTTACTTTCCCACTTGATTGATGGGTGATCTTCTTGGACTTGTCTTGTAGCCTCATTGATTTCATCAGCTCTCAAGATAGAATTTCAATGGTGGACTCGAGGAGTGACACTCAAGGGATGCTAAGGAAGAAGATACAACATTCATTAGTCATTCAAGGCAAATACAACAAGTTAGCATTGAAGTAATGAAGTTGTACAACAAATAGCATATGTTTGGTGATCCATCTCCATGTTCCATCAAGGCACTTGTTCTAAAGACAAGGCTCTAAATGAGGCACACATGAATCATATGGAATTATAACAAGAGCTTGCCAAGCATGAAAGTAACCCATCGGGGATGAAAAGACTCAACAATTGCAAGATGAAAAATTAGCGATCACCCAAGAGTTAGAAGTTAGCAATGTTAGTGGTTAGCTAGTCATGTTAGAAGAAATTAGCTATTCATTACAAGAAAGAAAAACAACAAGACATTATGCTATGAAAGTAAAGCTTGAATGAAAGAATGCAAGTAAAGTACTAGAAATTGTAAAATAGGAGAAAGTAGATTGGATTAATCCTTACTTCACAAGTTGTCACCCCTTGGTTTACACAAGCTTTCACTCTCTCGCTATCTCTCTCTTGCAGAATTTCTAGGAGGAAGAAGAAGACCTAGAGCACTAAAAATCCTAGAGAAAAACCTACAAAATACAAGCTCTATTCTCTATTCTCTCCTCCCTTCTTTCGCTGGCCCTGATGGTCTATTTATAGGCTCATAGAGAAGGCTCTAGAACCCGGACAGGTGGAGGAAATCGCGGGCTCAACAGCCAAGATGCTGCCGCGGATCCGCGGCCAGAGCCGCATTTTCGCGGCAGAATCTGGGCCGTTAGGCCTGCGATTTCTGTTGCGGATTTCTCGCAGGTTGTTAGCCACGTGGACCTTCTGGAATGTCTGAGCTGGCGCGTGGATGTCTCCAGGTCCTGGGCTCAACCCTTGGGCTCTCTTTTGGGCTTTGATTAATTCTCCTTTAATTCTTGATAATTAAAGGGATTATGGGCCTCTTCTCCATTAAAATATGGACCTGCAAAAAATAGAGAGAAAAAGATTAAAACTCACATTTTTATTTATGATATGCATGGTATGGATGTGACAAAATATGCAAAAATGAATAACAATCAAACATCCCGTGAAAATTGTTTGGGCCTCATACCTTTCGATTTACAATATTTTACTCTATCTTTCATTAATAGTGGATGCGTCCATAAATAGTAAGTTGCGTGTCTAATAGGTTTAATCTAATTTACTAGTTCTTTTAAACCATCTTGCATACATACATTTAAAACATGACAAGATCACCATTGATGAAAAAATATATCCCCAAATGCAAGTTTACAAATTTTTTCTAATTCAGAGATAAATGCAGTATTAACAGATGCATTATCAGAACCTATTGCACAAATCTTATCAATCAAATCATATTCTTCCACAACTACTTTTATTAAACAATAAATATAGAAACAGTATGTCTTTCATCAAACACTCTAAAATTCAATTTTTAAATTTTGTAAGTTTTATTCACGATCAACCCATTGACAGGTAATCCCCGTGTAAGAATGTTGTTTTCAGTGATCACTCCATATATTGCTACATATAGATACACGCCCATCAAAAGTGATGAAAAATTCATGTAATTTTTTTCTTTTTTATAAAGCTTATGAACTGTTCGCGTAAGAGTGCTCCTATGCACTCTAATTGCTTGAGGATTTAATGCATTTTGAAATAATTTATAAAACCTAATTTACCACAACAAAAAGATAAGTATCTAATGGAAATCATTCGTGCTAATTCATCTTTATTTTTAACATCTGAGAAATGAAAAAATTGAGGAGGGTTATGGTATCGTACCTTGATATTTGAGTTTACATCTCTGTGAGACCGGCTTGACAAGGATGCGGTCTCTCTAAATGCTTTGATATGTCCCATAGCCATCGGAAGCGGACCATTTATAAGTGTTTGGATATACTTGCAATTTACACTAACGATTATACTCCTATCATTCTTGATTTTCATAAACTAATGCACGAAAATATCAGACTTTAATTTTTGGCTAGTGTATCTTTTTCGCCGCTATCGCCTTCTTGAGTTTGGGACCTTTAGGTTAGAATGTTGACTTGCGCCTCTTCTTCGGAATGTATTTCTAGTTCCTCATCATTCGCGTACATAATTGAATATAGTATTGATTTGCATGTAACTGAAAATATCATCTACGCTGGCGAATTGATTTGCAACTATCTCCTCCTTGCCTCTTATCGATAAACTTCCACTTGCCATAGTGATGAAGAGCAAAAGGATTAGAGAGTGCAAGAAAATTGCAGAGAAGAGAGACTTAGAAATTAGAATATAATAGAGATTTTTGTAGAGAGATTTTTAAAGAGATTTTGTAGAGAGTTTTGTAGAAAGCTTTTTAGAGATTTTTGGTGCGGAAAATGGGAGAACTGAGGTGTTATTTAGAGATTTTTTTTATTAAAAACTAATTTTTAAACTTTAAAAAAATAAACCCATCGGTCCAATTTTTGACTGTTAGAGATAGGCCGCCAAAAAAAATCGAGGCCGAATGTAGTGGTCAAAATCTGACCCACGTTAGGATCAAGACACGTTTTCCTCGCCATCAGAATTTCTCGAAGACACTCGCAAAGAAAACCTTTTAGCAAAAGCAGCGTCCAGAACATTCCTAAGATCATTCTTTTTTCCTGAGGAAATTAATTGTCTTGAGGGTGTTCATCCTCCCAAAATCAGTTCTCCTGATGTGAGCAAGACAACCTCTGTAATCGACTCATCAACTCCCGCCTATATTTGCGGAGTCCGTTACGCCATCAGGGCATTCCATATTTCAAATATGGTCCACGATCCCTATTTTAATGCAAGCAGTTGCAAAAAGTAGCAGATATCACTTCTGAAATTAAGAGCTCAATCCACGCCATTGTGAAGAATAGCAACGTGAAGATTTTGTGGTTATTGAATCCCACATGACTCGCACCGTCAACAGAAACCCCCACGTATATAAGATATGTAGAGGGAAGATTTTTTTTTGGACAGGAGATATCTAGCTGGAAAAAGAGTTTACCTCTGCAGCCTTTGAAAATCGTGAAGTCTTTCCTCTCCTCCCTGTGGTTTTTCTCAAATCGAGTTTTTAAGTAAAACCTAAGACTTTGCGATTGTTCTTTTGTACTCCCTCTCAGATCCAGGTTACAATTTATAGTGTAAATAAATTCCTTCTGGGAATTTACCCCTACATCGACGCAAAAGGCTAAAGAACGAAAAAAAGGGTTATTCTTATATATACCCTCAAGTCTTTCATATTTCTAAAATTACCCCCCCAAATCTTTATATTTCTAAAATTACCCCCTAAATCTTTAATTTGATCAAAATTGTCCCTACCACAAGTTAAAAAGCGTAAAAAAGAAATATCCTGTTAATTTTTTGTGAAATTCCTTTAATACCACGTTCTGCCAATACCATTCCAATTAAATCTAAATTAAATTTTAATTAAACTTAAATTAAACCTAATTGATGTAATTAGACAACTCCATGTAGGCTGAGCTCGCCCAAGAAGCACTCGCGCTCACGGGGCCCTCGAGCTCGTGGGAGGAGGGAGGAGGATGCAGGAAGAGGGAAAGATAACATTAGAGGGTAAGTTTGATAAAAAATTAAGAGTAAAAAAGTAATTGTATTTTAAAAATGTTAAAAAGATAACATGGGAGATAAATTTGATCAAATAAAAGAATTAGGAGGCTATTTTAAAAATATGAAGATTTAGGAGGGTACTCCAGAAATACAAAAGATTTAGGGGTATATATAGAAATAACCAAAAAAATCCAGACCGGCCCAAAGGCTAAAGGGCACAAAAATTAAAAAAACAACTTGTAAAGACCCAAAAAAAAAAAAAAAACCCATGCCAGCCGAAAGAGGGCAAAAAAAACAGAAACGAAACCGCAGATTCTTGAACTGAAATCGGGTTCTTAAAAAATGAAATCGAAACCGGACCGGTTAGGACCTGATTCCGATTCAATTTGACACCGGAAAACCGGTGGCCCAATCCGGGTCTTATTTCGATTATCATTCCCCGATTTTGATACGGTTCGCCTGTTCTATCTGGGACCAGTGATCGAGTCTACCCGCTCGGCCGCTTCTGAAGCGGGTTTACTTGGCCGTTTATAATAACCCACTCCCTACGGTTCTACCCGACGCGACCCGTTTGTCTGCAGTATACCCCCTATTTACCAAATCCTTCAACCCCGGACCCTAAACCTAGCCCTCTCCTCTGGCCCTCTCTCGGCTTCTCTGGAGCCCTAAAACCTCTCTATCTCTTTCTCGCGCCCTAAACCCTAGACCTTATCTCTCTCTCTCTCTCTCTCTCTCTCTCTCTGTGTGTACCTGCGGTGTCCATCTTTCATCGGCGATCGTCGGTGGTTTTGGCGGCGGTGGGCGACCATCCGTCGGCGGCGAGCGGTGGAGACCTCCCCACATATCAGGTAATCCATTGGTTTGGCTGAGACTTCTGTTGTTATTCAGTTCTTGTCGTGCATGCGTTTTGTCTGTGTCCTGGAGTTAATGCTGACCACAATCATTATTTCCATCATGGTGATTATTTTCTGTTTAAGTTGATCGGGTGTTCTCTTTTTTCAATTTGGCACCGAATTGCTAAAGTTTCAAACTTCCAATGGATTTTGATTCTCGCAATATTCTCCTTTAATTCGGATCATTTTCACTTGTGATTCATTTTCTTGCTAGAGCAATTTAGTTAATTAGTTAATACCTTTACTATTTGCAATTTATTTGTTTATCTGGTTCTTTGCTTATGATGTTTTCAGTGACAGGTTAAAGCGTGCGCATGATAACTGATATTTGATTGTTTAAAGGCTTATCGAGAAGCTGCAAATTCACATGACCATATGACTACTATGGTTGATAATGCAAATTCGCGAGCGGAGGAGCTTAAAATCTTAGCAAATGCAGCATTTAGGGGTAAACACTAGATTTTAGATGTTCCATATATTATCGGCTTCGTTTCTTTTTCAAATTTACATTGAGTTTTTATATTGCATAATTCTAAACATTTGGTTACTGATATTTCAATTTTTCAATAGTTAGTGGTTTAACAGTATGAATGTGAAAGCAAACACATAAAGTGTCAACAATTATTTACTACCTACTAGGGGTGAGCGGAGTTCGGTTATAACTGAAACAACCGACTGAAACTCGAACCCGAACCGAACCGCTTTAATTTGGTCGGGTTTTGGTTTTGGGTTCCGAAAACGACCCCGACCGGACCGGACCGAACGAATATCTCATCCTATATATCACCGACCCTATTTAGAGCATAGTTCGATTATAATCGAAAGAGGTGGGTAGACATCATCTTTTGTGCTTTCACAGTTAGAAAAAGAGCTTTGCAGCTCTGTTTCTTCCTTACCTAGAGTTATACATCTTGCAAGGCATCAATTCTCTTTACATTTTGATAAATGTAAGAGTTTACATAGTTGAGCCATCTGTGAACTATTTCCTACCCTTTGCTTCCATTAGCATCATACAAAGGCACTAACCATTTGTAAGACTGCAAAACTGTCTACAGTATATAGTGAGCTTGATTCATTCGCGTTCTAAATATGGACATATATGATTGATAGGAGGGACTGTGAAAGAACCATCTATCAAGCCAGCAACAATGATCCTGTAAGCAGCTTTTGTTAAATGTATGTGATATGGGACGGAGGGGAATTTAGGGTTTGTGGACAGATTTTGTTGAATTGGAGAAGAACAAGAGAAGGAAAGGAAGATATGATCACGGATCGCAACCCACATCTTTGCTTCACCGCCCATGATTCAATTCATGGGATTAAAATCAAGACTCAAAGGAAATAACTTCAATTTTTTATCAAAATCATTCAATTTTCAAAAATCACTACATGACTATGTATAGCCTACAACGTGCACTATACATGCAATTATTGATAACATCAAATCTCACCAAATCTAACCACATTTAAACTCAAATAACTCCTACATCTCAACAAAATCTATCCAAATCTAATTTAAATAAAAATCTCAAATATACTAAATCAAACCGTTTGTTTCCCCCATTATTCTCCCCGGCTTGAAAACATTCATCTCTGATGAATGTAGTGGTAGGTAGAATGTAAGCACAATGGGTTGAACCACATCATGAATTCTCAATTAGGCCAAGGTGGTGGTTGGGGAATCAGCACCGATGCGTCATGACTAAAGCAAGGTGATGGAGGTGGAATTGGTTTCCATGACTAATCGGTTGTGCTTGATGGTACCTCGAACAAGGCACATGCAACATGCCGAGACAAATCATTTCTGATGAAAACTGGATCGATTGTACTATGCACCATAAAAAATTCAAACTCCTGTGAACCTGTCGCCTCTAGAAGGATCTGCAAGGGACCGTATACATCATGCATCAGCATCGGTGCATCATGGCTAAAGCAAGGTGGTGGAGGTGGAATTGCCTTTCATGACTAATCGGCTGTGGTTGATGGTACCTCGAACAAGGCACATGCAGCATGTCGAGACAAATCATTTCTGATGAAATCTGGATCGATTGTACTATGCACCATAAGAAATTCAAACTCCTGTAAACCTGTCGCCTCTAGAAGGATCTGCAAGGGATTGTATACATCAAGTAATCTCAAGGGTAAGAAAACCGTCATAGTTGGCGTAGATAACACTAGCTCTATGGAAAGCTTTGCTGGGGGATCTGCTGAAGTCTACAAGAAACTCTTCTAACTCCAGTTCTTGTTCAGGCTCATCAACAACTATTGGCTCTGACTCTGGCTCAGCTACAACTTCTGGTTCCAGTTCTGTGTTAACTTTCGCTGCAATGTATCCTTCTATACCTTTTTGGATGTCCTCTAAAGTCTCCGAAACTCAGTGAAGAGAAGGTGCGGAGCATATCGAATATGAAGTAGGTCTTATAAGACAAACCAATATCGACAGGAACTATGACCGTCTTTCCACCACCAGTAAGCTTCTTCATTCAGCTTCTTTTGGGCATAGAGGCACTTCTCAGATCAAAATAACTGAAAAAAACTTCAAGGTTTCTTTCCCAGTCTTCATAACCATAATGGTCATAAACACTCCAAAGTACGAGACAACCGCAAACATACTCCGTTCAACTTCTTTGTCATCGCAATCGGTATAAATATATTTGCTGCAAAAGTAAAAACTCATGAAGATAATTCAGTGTATAAGCTGAGAATTTACGCCAAGTCTGAACGGCTTGAACCGAACTCCAATCGGCAGGAAATGTGGCATGAAATGCTGATCTTCTGCTGTAAGAACAGTACCGGCACTAAATAGAAGCTTGTGGAGGTCTGATCTGGTATCCAATTGCTGTGAAATCTTTCCAGTAGCTCCGGGACTCAGTTATGCATCAACGCTTTAAATAGAACTCGATTCGGACTACGAACGAGGCTCAAACAGACTCTAGACTGCGGCTGTACACTGCATGAACAATGCGATGAATAGTAAAATCAGTGTTCACGGAATAGTAAAATCACTACTCACGGAACAGTAAAATCACTAAAAAATTGATGCGGAAACCATTGTCAACGAAACTTTGTCGAAGCCAACCATCGCCCTTGTCGTCGCTTTGACATCATCGAAGCTCTTTCGCTCCTTTTTCGAGCTCCTTCGTCGTTGATCACGCCACTGTCTTCCTCGGAGATCGACTATTTCGTCGTCTTCGCAGAGCTCTCGCCACGCCTTTGCCGACATTTCTCGATGCCATCTCAAGCCCATGTCCTCTTCATCATAGTCTTTGAAGCCTCCAGACGTCCAACCGTCGCCGACGTCGACAACGCCTTCGCCTCCCCAGATCCACCATCGTCGCCATCCCAGAATCGCCGTTACCTCCAGGGTTTTCAAGCCTTAGGTCTTGATCGGTGAGAGGAGGAAGATTTGGGTATCGGGTGGATTTAATTCCTCAAACCCATCTTTAAACAGAATTAGAATTTGGTTTAGCTAACAGGGTTCCTTTACCCTAATCCGACCCCAGCTTCAATCTGAGCCAGACCGAGCCTAGAACACTGAGCTAGACGGTTTAGACCGAGTCCAGACTACTAAGTTAGGACTGACTCGACCAACTCACTGAACCAACTCACTTAGTCAGCACAGTCTAGATTCAACATCAATCTTGCGAAGGCCGCTTCATGCTTGATTTGCGTCCAATTCGCGCCGTTCTCGAGGCAGTGAATTCGCAGCTCATAGCACTACTCCAAGAGTTGTGGTGGGTGAATTCTTTCTCCTCGGTGCAAGTAATTTGAGGTAATTCTTAACTCACTCAGTTTTACTACTTATCAATAATATTAGATACCTAATTGCACCAATTTGATTCATACTTTGTGCTATCGACTTGTCGCTGCCCACTAAATAATTTGTGAGCAAGTGAATCTGCTGACTTTATTTGCTACATCTGAATATTAAACAAGAACTATTTTTGACTCTAGGCTTGGATCGATTCATTTCGGAAATTAAAACAGTCTACACTACACACTATTTCTATTACTTGATCGCCTTAATTGAATTTTTATTGCCTAGATGGAAATAAGTAGTAGGATATTTATTGTGTACCAAATCTGAATTACTTGCTTAATTCTTATTTGATCATTTTGTATTAGGTTTTATATTAGTTGATATTTTTTCATCATTGTTTAGGCTTCATTTAGCATTGTGACTTAGATTTTGCATCCAGACAACTCTGTTGCATTACCACCCATAGTGGAACACAGTACCACCTCACGACCCAACTTCTGACATGGAGTCCTCACTAGCCAATATCATTAAGTTTCTAGAAAATTTAACCACTCGGATGAATAATGTTGAGTAAGAAATAAGAAACACTAGGAACTGAGAGTACCGATAATGGATCTCGCCTGAACCTCGCCAACCTAGGATTAATGACCAAAATGATTTTGCGGGAGCCGAACTTCAAGAGCATAAAACTTGAGGCACCCACTTTTGATGGCCAATTGGATCCCTAAATCTTTCTCGATTGGATTTCTGACATGGATCATTACTTTGACTGGTATGATATGTTCGACGAGAGGACTCCGATTTGTCAAGATGAAATTGGCAGGTCAGGTTAGGCAATACTGAACAAATGTCGAGAAATTGATGAGACTTAGACATCAGGAAGCTATTCAAATTTGAGACGAGATGAATCTGAAACTCCAAGAGAAATATCTGCCTGTGTCATACAAATGTTTACTTGATCAATGACAGTATTTGACTCAAGACAATCAACCAGTATCGGAATACATCAAAAAATTTGATCAATTCTTGGTAAGATGTGGTGAGGATGACTCTAATGCCATAGCTTATGTAAATTCCATTCGGGACTTAAGGATAAGCTTAGGCGTGAACTAATCGTAAGAGAGGTTTCAACTTTAGAGCAAGCTATTCAAATTATTCAGGACTTAGATCAATCTCAAGTTTTTTCATTTCCTGGACGCACAGACTATAGGGATAATCTCAACAGGACTACTGTTAAATTTCAACCCATCCCATCCCAATCTCAGTCTCATTTTGGACCTAGTAGCTTCACTCATAGGCGTGAAAACCAGGGCACGGGAATCACAAGGGATCGTCTAGACCCATTTAGCAGACTCAATGTTTCAAATGCCGAGGGTTTGGTCACATTTCAGCACATTGTCCGAGTAAGGCAATGACGTCGAACTTTGAATCCCACTCGGATGGTGACCAAGACGATTTAAACAAACCGTCCATCTCCCTGAAGGCAATACTTGGGAAGATGATTTAGATATTGATCAGGCCGCCACCTTGAGATGCGTTTTGAGCATGACCCCACCGTCGACTGACGATATAGGCAGGATTACCCGCCATCTGAGTGTAGTAAGATGCGCCCTGGCTCAACTCAAGAAAAATGACAATTGGTGTAGAATTTCAATTTTTCAAACTCTCATAAGATTGGTGGTAATAATTGTCGGGTTATAATTGATAGTGGGAGTTGCGTCAACGCCGTCGCTTCCAGTATAGTATCTAAACTTGGGCTAAAGACTGTTCTCACCCTCAACTATACAAAGTGTCATTGGTAAATTCTGTGTCCATTGATGTGAAAGATAAATGTCTCATCCCGATCCTATTTGTCACATATTCGGACAAAATTTGGTGTGATGTAGTCACCATGGATGTGGGCCATATCATTTTGGAACGATCTTGGTTATATGACCGAGATGTCACTATCTATGGACATCCAAACTCATGCTCGTTTGTTCATGTGGGGAAGAAGATTAAGTTGACCCGTTGCGACCTACTCAGCATATACCTGAAACTAAGCAGGCTGAGGCGTCTAGCAGCAAGGTGTTAACACTGATTAATTCCAAATTTATTGATAAAGAGATCGCCAAGAGGTCCACAGTTGTTACTCTTGTTGCTAGAGAGATCGCTAATGATTCTCGGGGGCAGATTTCTCTTGCAGCATACCCATATTGAAGGAATTTACTGATGTTTTCTCGAGAAGCTCCCAGATAGTCTACCTCATATGCTGACATCCAACGCGCTATTGATTTGGTTCCAAGATCTTTTCTCCCCAACTTGCCTCACTACATAATGAATTTGAAGGAACACTCCAAACTTAAATGCAAGTTGACGAACTGTTGAGTAAGGGGTTCATGAAAGAAAGTCTGAGTCTGTGCGGTGTGCTGGCATTGCTAACTCCTAAGAAAGATGGTTCGTGGAGAATGTGCATGGATAGTCGCGCCATCAACAAGATTACTGTCAAATATCTGTTCCCCATCCCAGACTGGATGACATGTTAGACATAATGCTTGGAGCCACTATCTTCTTAAAAATCGATTTAAAGTGGCTGTCATCATATTCGGATTTGTCCAGGTGATGAGTGGAGGACCGCTTTCAAGACCAAGGACAGTTTATACAAGTGGATGGTCATGCCCTTTGGTTTGACCATTACTCCCAGCACTTTCATGTGATTAATGACTCAAGTATTATGCCTTTTGGTTTGACCATGCTCCCAACACTTTCATGCATGGTTCAAAGATTCGGCCGAGTTGGAGACGAGTCGGCCCGCTCCGAGACAAGTCCGAGTCACTAGTCGATCGACTCAACTCAGAGGAGACCGACTAGGCCGAGAATCGGAGTTGACTCGGTCGACTCGCATTATGATGATAATTTTGTGTCTCATCGCAATTCAATGTGAAATAACTACGTTAGCATGTATTTATGAATGTAGTTTGTGTAATTTATTATATTGTGTATGTATTTTGATATGCTTCTACCGACGACGCATGTATTTATACTTTCGCTTTATGTTTAGTGTGCTAGTAATATATTTTGAACATGTGATACATGAATGTGGATGTCTACATTTTTTTAAAAATTTGTCGTGATTTTTTTCAGAATTTTTTAGCTTTTTATGTAGCGTTTTGCGCGTATCACCCGATACCGATCCGAGTCGCCGAGACCGATCCGTCTCAGTGCCCTCTGAGTCGGTGGCCGAGACCGCGACTGTGAACCATGCTTTCATGTGAATAATGACTCAAGTATTACAACCTTTTATTGGGTAAATTCTTGGTCTACTTTGATGATATTTTGATTTACAGTAAGACGTTGAAGCATCACGTGGGTCATCTCAGACAAGTCTGTTACACATTGAGGAAAGAACTATACGCAAACCCTAAGAAGTGTGCATTCATGACTGATAAGGTCATATTCTTAGGATTTATTGTGTCTGCACAAGGAGTTTCAGCTGATTTTCAAAAAATCAAGCCGATTGTAGAATGACTAGAACCCAAAATATTCGAGAAGTAAGAAGTTTTCATGGGTTGACGACATTCTACAAGCGATTTATAAAGGGATTCAGTACTATTATGGCCCCAATTACAGATTGCCTGAAGAAAAAAAAGTTCCAGTGGTCCGTAGCCTCTGCAAGGGCGTTCAAGAAAATTAAACAATGAATGACCGAAGCACCTATAATGAGACTCCTTGATTTCTATAAGGTGTTAGAAGTTATGTGTGACGTCTCAGGCATTGGCATTGGCATAGGCGGAGTACTCAATTAAGAAAAGCATCAAATTGCCTTCTTCAGTGAGAAGTTGAGCGGAGCTAAACTGAATTACTTCACTTACGATAAAGAATTCTATGCGGTTGTGCAATCGTTAGGCCATTGGCGACATTATCTCTTATCGCAAGAATTTGTTTTTTTACCCGGATCACGCGTCATTACGGTGCCTTAACTCGTAGAAGAAGCTCAGTGTTAGACACGGTCATGGTTCGAAGTCGTGATCTCGACTGTCGACTTGGCGGGCACCGTTCCACATCGGTCGTGGCGGCGCGACGCCGACTTCGACGAGACACGCGAACAAAATAGAGGGCTCAAATAATTCTGAAAAAATCAAGACAAATCTTAAAAAAATGTAGACTATAAAATTGACGTATAACATGTACAAAACATATCACCTATCATACTAAACATGAAGATAAATGCATAAATACATGTGTCACGGTATTAAAATATTAAAATAAATGTATAATCTAAATTATATTAAATTAATTAAATTTAAATTAACTATTCTTTTCGCAAAAGTAAAGATTAGCTCTAAATTTTCAGTAAAAATTTAAATTATATGAAATAATTATATGAAATTCTGGCTTGACTCTTTCTCGACCAGGGCCGACTCTGTCTCGACTCGGGGTCGAGCCGAGTCAGCCCGAGCCAAGAAAATAATGCAATAGGTTGACTCGTGGACCGGTCTCGACATGGTAGATGAATTGAGTTTATGCAAGACTACACTTATACCTTGAAGCACACATCTGTAGTAGAGAATAAGGTAGCGGATGCACTCAGTCGTCGCACCTGCGTGCTTAAACAACTGAAAGCTGATGTAGTGTGTTTCGAGCGAATCAAGAAAGAGTACGTGTCACTCTCCAATTTTGGAGAGATTTTTGATGCTTTGAAGCAAAGGTGACACAATAGATAAATTGTTTTTTACTTCAGGATGACTATCTATTTCGATTTCGCACGTTATGCATTCCCCGTACATCTCTACGAGATTATCTTGTTTGAAAACTGCATGCTGGGGGTCTTGGCGGTCACTTTGGACGAGAAAAGACCATAGATGTGGTAGAGAGTTTATTTTACTAGCCAATCTTAAAACAAGATGTTGCGAGGCTAATATGGCAATGTTGCACATGCTAATTGGCCAAGCAGTGAAAACAAGACACTACCTTGTATATGCCTCCACCCGTGCCAAATCGCCCCTGGCAAGACGTGAGTATGGGTTTTGTGCTTGGACTTTCAAAGACTATTAGGAAGCATGATTTTATATTTGTGGTTATGGATCGTTTTTTAAAGATGGCCCACTTTTACCATGCAGTAAGACTTCTGATGCTTTCAAAATTGCTCAAATCTACTTCGACGGAATAATTAAGGTGCTTGGTTACCCAAAATCATTGTGTCAGATAAAGATGTCAAGTTCATGAGTTTTAAAAAACTCTTGGCACAAAACGGGGACTAAGATCAAATTTTTTTACTGCTCTTCATCCCTAAACAGATGGTCAAACAGAGGTGGTTAATAGGAGCCTAGAAAATCTTTTGCGAAGTCTAGTTGGTGAATATTTGCGGAATTGGGATATCATTTTACCCACCACCGAATTTGCATATATTAGTTCATGCAGTAGGTCAATAGGCATGAACCCATTTGTGGTAGTGCATGGTTACAAACCTAGGAAGCCTATAGATCTTATTCTCATGACACATCATCCTAGAGTGTCCGAGTCGGCATCCGCATTTGCATCGCATATACATGCCTTGTATAAAGAATCAGCAAAAAAATTCAGGAAAGTAACGCTCAGTATAATCCTATGCTGATTTGCATTGCAGGCACCTTGAATTTAATGAGGGTGATTATGTAATGATTCGGATCCGTCCGGAGCGGTTCCAACCAGGAGCTGTTAAGAAATTTACTGGACGTAGTGCTAGCCCTTTTAAAATCCTTAAGAAAATTTAATCCAAATGTCTGTAATTGATTTATCTCTGGACTTGGGGATTAGTTCGACATTTAATATATCAAATTTTGTAGCTTATAAAGGTCCTCCTTTTAACCCTGGTAATCCACTTGTGGATTTTAATGAGCTTACCCCCGAGCCTTTATTTGAGGACTCTACGTCCCCCACCGTCATAACAATTGACCCATTTACAGCAAAACAAATCAATAGCATAAAAGATGATCAGATCATTTCTACTAGGGATGGTGGTTGTAGACGGTATCTAGTACGTTAGAAAGATCATCCAGAATATAATGATATATGGATTACCGAAAAGACCTGCATTGATTAGCTCCAGATTTGTTGGAGTTCTATGAGTCATTTGCAGCCATACTCGACGGGGTCGAGTTTTTTTTTCACCCCAAGAGTATTGATGGGGGCATCACATCGGTTCCTTTACATACATATCAACACCGTCGCTGTCGTGTCACATAGGCACCACTTTGGCTCTGGTTTTGAGCTCTAGTTGTTTATGAGTCAGTTTATATTATTGGAGGATCGTGTAATCCATATTTTATTCTGTTTTTTGTTTTTTTCTTTTGAGTCCAATTAGACTTCGTTTGAGTAAGTTTGTGGAGTCCTGATTATGTCTAGTTAATTGAGTTTTCTTTTATTTTGTATTGCTTTATTGAGTCCAATATGTTTAGTACCACATCAGTTATATGGTCAAACTCTTCTTTGTAAAGGTCTATTTAAGAGACTCAGTTTATATTATTGGAGGATCGTGTAATCCATATTTTATTTTGTTTTTTGTTTTTTTTCTTTTGAGTCCAATTAGACTTCGTTTCAGTAAGTTTGTGGAGTCCTGATTATGTCTAGTTAATTGAGTCTTCTTTTATTTTGTATTGCTTTATTGAGTCCAATATGTTTAGTACCACATCGGTTATATGGTCAAACTCTTCTTTGTAAAGGTCTATTTAAGAGACTCAGTTTTGATCAATAAATTATTGAATATGTAATATCAAGCTTTGCTTAAGTTTTTGATTCGGTCTATTTTTGATTGATTCAACTGGTTGTGAAGTCTAGATTTAGGTTGCGACCTGTGATCATATCCAAAACCTTAAAACCCCCTAGATTTGATTTTTTGATTCCACATCAGTGTCCTATCCCAGCTGATGTATCTTGATGGTTCAGAGCACACCCTCGCCGTCTCAGTCCCACACATTGTAGATGTATTGAAGTTATAAGGTCCGTCACCTCCACAACATGCGACCAAAGGGGTAGAACCAAATCTTGTAATCACTCGCAAGCCACATCCGATCAACTCCATCAGTACGTACAAAATGTTCAACAGTCTGCAAACAAGAACATTGAGTTATAGCTCATCGAAATGGTTGGGAGAGCGAAGATGCTCAAAGTGGCATTGTAGTAAACTAGTAGTCAGCATAGATGATGGTGGTATAGGGGTGGCGCAGGCGAATTTGATCCAGCTCTTCTAGAAGCTTGCTGTTGTGGTACTCTACAGACTCATTCTACCAATTGATGCATCCTGTATGCTGGTCGTATCTTCCATCATGAGCCTTGAAAAATTGTAAGATATACTGGGACACATCCAACTAGGAAGTTTCCTAGAACTAACAATGTCCTTGCTCCAAGTTGAATCAATCCCTAGAGATCAGATCGAAAGAGAAGCAGAGGATTAAAACTGAAAAAATCGAAAAAATCAAAAAATCGAACCGAGTCAATTCGGTTCGGTTCCTAAGTCTGATTGGTCCGATTTTGTAAAAATTAGCAAAAGCCGAACTGAACCAACCGATGCTCACCCCTTTTTCCTACTCACCATGCTAACTACCAAATAGGTAACTTTTCTTTATAAAAAAAAATCTTTTAGAATTCTAGTGTTTTAAGTGGTGCTAGAAATGTTGTTTTTTGTCTAAGTTGCATAAACTATGATGCATGCACGCACCCGCACTAATATGGACACCACACATTGAAATGTGACAGATTCTTAAAATTATACACTCCATGTTTGTCCAACAAGCGTGCCGGACATGAGTCTGACACCACACGACTTCGTGATGGGAGTATGTGCGCCACATACTGCAAAATACTCAAATTTGTAGAACAAACAATATATAAGATATAATTTTTAGGATATCTCTCACGAGAAGCAGTTCGGAGTCCACTTGTCTATGCCTAATCATATCTATAATCGTTCATAAGTTTGAACTAACATCATCCATCATGGTCAAACCCTACATAGTCTTTATTTTGTTGTTATGTATTGAATTTGAGATTGTCATCCCCACCTATGGCGTAGACTATTGGGAATTGAAGGCATGGTTCAAAGTCGCGATTTAAGCTGCCGACTTGACGGTAGGGGTGCCATCGGATCGGATACGGATCGAATATTACCTCTACCATATCCATATCCGCACCCAACCTCCGGATACGGATACGGATACAGATATTGGCGGATGTGAAAAAATGATATCCGTATCCGTCAAAATCGGATATCAGATATAAATCAGATATTAGCGGATCGGATGTAGATACTAATCGGATATGTTAAAAATAGATATGGTTAAAGATAAATTAAACAGAAATACTTATATACTTTTATCTCATCTACTACAATATTAAATGTGATACATAATATGATATTATTGTGTACATATCAATACATTCATCGTATTCATTGTCATTTGACTTCTATAATAATAGATTACACGTCCTCCGGTGCTAAATGCCGATTCGGATGCCATGGTTGATGTTGAAATGCTCAAAATATCATGTGGTGCTCTTACAAGAATTGAATACTTTTCACTATTACTTTTTCTCCAACTCAAATATTAAAATTTAATACCTTATTCCATTGAAGAATAGTCTTCTCCATACCGATATCATTATGAAGCACGCAACATTCGGATATCGGATCGGATACGAATAAGATATTACTTTTATCATATCCGTATCCACACCTACCTTTCGGATACGGATACGGATACGAATATTGACGGATGTGAAAAAATGATATCCGTATCCGATTGGAGGCGGATTCGGATGCGGATATCCGCGGATAATCCGTATCCGGTGGCACCCCTACTTGACGGGCTTTGAGATAGATCGGTCACGACGCCTCAGATCGATCTCGGGTGATACGTGCAAAACGCTACTATGAAAGCTCAAAAATTCTAAAAATCACTATAAATTTAAAAAAATGTAGACATCAATATTCATATATCACATGTCTAAACAAGTTTGTTTTGAGGATTAATTGGGAAAATATGATGATTTGAAGGGGTAAATTTATAAAATATTAGTGATTTAGGGGATAAATTTAGAAATATGAAAGATTGAGTGGGGTAAATATGAGAAAAGCCCCAAAAATTAAAAAGAAAAAGAAAAAAGAAAAAGAAAAGATAAGAGACAGAGAGAGACCGATCTCTCTGGCTCTCTCTATCTCTCTCTCCCTCACTCGATCTCTCTATCTCTCTCTACCTCACTCGATCTCTCTTGATCTCTCCTTCACTCACTCTCTCTCACCCTCACCTGCTCTTTCCCTCACTCACCCTCTCTCCCTCCCTCTCTCTCTCAGTCGAGATCGGGACAGAGAGGGGAGTGAGGGGGGAGAGGGGGGAGATCGATGGAGGTGGGTGGCGACGGCGGGTAGGCTGGTGAGCGGCGGCGGGCAGGCGGACGAGCCCTAGATTTTGTAAGTTTTGCGGTTTTCCCCTTTTTTTTATTACTCGGCCTGACTCGTCATCGACTTGACTGAGTCAACATGAGTCATATCGGGTCTCGGCTGAGTCGACTGAGTCGAATCCGGGTCAACCCCGAGTCGGTCAAAAAATGAAACTTAGGGTGACTCGCGTCGCGGTCTCGTCGCGGCGCCCGCCGAGTCGTGAACGAATCGGACGAGTTATCTCCAATTCGGCTGATACTTTGAACCCTGATTGAAGAGGACATGCTATATATGCAACTCGTCAATGCATCATCACCACGCTCAAAGTGTGTTTAAGCCTTCTATCCAGAGAGATCTGAGAAGGCTCCATACAAAGGTGGACGATTGTACTTCAGTTTGATCTTGATGCTGACATTCGCAGTTGGCGGCTTGACAAAGGAAACTATTGACTGGAGGGTGACTTGACATAAAACATAAAACCCAATTAGTGAGTTGGGAGATGGGCGAGTTGCCATATAGGAAAAACTATCATGCTAGTTATGTAGTTATGTAGTTATGTAGTGTAAGCTCAAGAAGAAACTTTTAGACCAGGAAAGGGTGTATAAGGAGGAGGATTGTAAGTTTTGCCATATGGAACTACATTCATCTCTGAATTATTGAGACAAGATACAAACCAAAGAGCCAAATGAAAATACCATCCCAATACGATTACTTCTTTTCACATGAAAAAAACATTTCTAAAATGGAGCACAGCTTGGTAATTTATGCTAGCACCAAAATTTTCTCCTCGTCACATGGTCTTGGCCTTTGGATCATTAAAATGAAGGTCTGAGGTTTTGCGCTAATAAGTAAAAATTTCACTGGTTTCATACCAGTTTCGTAGTCGTGTGGTTTGATATTTTAGAGAAGATCAGTTTTGATTAGTTTTTCGGTTGAAGCTGCCTAGTTTCCTCTAGGTTTTGCTGGTTTGCTCCTCATTCAAAACAGGAACGATACGGGCAATTTGAACAAATGCAAACCAAAAAAGAAAACTAAACAAAAAGAAAACTATTCTCAGGCCTAAAATCAGTTTCATCTGTTTTTCTCAAATACAGCAAACTCACGGAAAAGTCAAACAAAGGTGTTATGACAAAAATCAGGGAGAAGTCAAGCAAAAAAACATGATTACAAAAAGCTAGATTTCAAACCCTAACCCAAAACAGAAACATGAGAGAAAAAGAAGAAGAAAATGAAAGGGAGGAAAGAGAGAGGAAGAACAAACCTGAATCTCACCTCCATCTCTCTTTCCAGCTGCAGATGCCTCTGCGCTGCGTGCTGCATGCTACATTTTAATCAGGGTTTGTGAATCAAAGTAGAATGTGGCGCAACAACTATTAAGGATGTTTTAAACTGGGCCAAGTTGAGGCTAGAGAGATGTCTACAGTTCAGCCTGAACTGAATTTTATTATTAATTGGAGTTGTTTTTGGGTGAGATAGAATTTGAAACCTTACCAAATGACTTATTAGCATATGCTTTGCGCTTTACCCCTTACTCTTATGTTCTTGCACAAATATATCCTGATCTTGTTGAAATTAGAGCTATAGATCTATTATGTTAAGACTTTATAAGCTGTCCAAATATTAAATCAGACCAATTCAGCTTGTGTTTTCAACATTAGGTAAAAACATTGTTAAGAATCTTACATTTCTACTATCAGATCTACTATTTTGGACATATACTCATATTGCTTAATATTATTACAGCGAAAACCATAACATGAAGCGAAACTACCAAAAGACATCTAAACCAAAATTTTTAGGATGGAACCAAAAACCCAAACCGAAAGAGAGTTCTCAAACCTTGATGGAACTAACAAATGCAATTTGGCATGTGTCGACTCTAGATTGAATCATGTTTGAGCATATAAATGTTCCATCACTTCCTTTCAAATATAATCTAATAACTTGTGATGTTTGGATTTCAGGTTTTTATGGAGATTGTAAATGTAAAAGTTTGGCCATATTTGTTATGTTGAATTGCCACGATTTAGGGAGGAAAAAGTTTGTGGGTTTTCTTCACTGGTCTAAGTCTTAACTGAAGTAGAATTAGAAGGGCTTTTGAATATTAGAAATGAAATACGGATTTCCATCAGCATTTAATTAGATTATGCGTTTTTATTAAAGTCTGATTCTTATCTTAAAAGAGCAACTTTCTTAATCATAGCCATGATTTTATATTACATAGTAATTATTATTTATCAAAATATGTTTTGCAAAAACTTTCTGGATTCTGTTTTTGTGTATTTATATTTGTTTCATCTTCATATGTGCTCCTGGCAGCCACAAATTTTCACAAGCCACTGAGTTATATACTCAAGCTATAGAACTAAATAGCCAAAATGCTGTTTACTGGGCGAATCGTGCATTTGCACACACCAAGCTTGAGGAATATGGTAGTGCCATTCAGATGCAACTAAGGCTATTGAAATTGATCCCAGTATTCAAAGGTGAGTAATTCAGATTCTTTTAATCCTCATTCATATGCATAATCAAGTTCTTGACTGCTTGGCCTACTGCATTTTAGACATACTCAAGCTCTCAGCTTATCTTAAGTTTGGTCTGCTTTTCCGCCTCTCTTTTTGTAGGGTTACTATCGGCGTGGTGCAGCATATCTTGCCATGGGAAAGTTTAAAGAAGCTTTAAAAGATTTTCAACAGGCATGTTTAAGCAACCATTCTTTTGCATTGTGTGGTATTTGATTTTTTTTAAGTGAATGGTATTTTCTATTTGAATTAGTGAGCTAATAACAAAAAGAAAGAAGTTAAAGATACTCTGCTTGTTCTATTAATTATATATGTGGTTTTCTGATTGATATGTCAGTTTTCAATTGGTCATGGATATCATCGATATATTAGTTTTCCATTCCTTCCATGGATCTGATTGCATTGAAATTGGATTGTAAATGTGTGCGCAATAATTATCATTCCTTTTTTCTTGTCCATGGCTATGGAGCACAACCTGAAAGCTTGAAGCTCCATTTGAATACTTACCAAATTTTACTGTCACTTGTCAGCTTGATTCAACCTTTTTCATCAACTCATGCCAAATTTTTGGCTTACGTAACTCCGGGCAAAACCCAGGCTTTCCACTTCCCATAAAATCTAAAAGTCAAATAGTGTGTATGGAAACTGATCCTATTAGCTGTTCAGTTTAGTAGGACATAACCAAGGAGCATATACTCAAGCCCGGAACCACCATCCCCACACCCCCCCGCCCCCGCGCACCAAAAAAAAAAAAAAAAAAAAAAACCCCAACCTCAAAAAGTATTAGAGTAGTAGTAGTAATAGTAGTAATAATAATAATAAATTAAAGAACACAAATCACCACCCAACCAATCAACACACACCAAGAAAAAACAAGATAAAAGGAGAAAAAGGAACCATACAATTCTTTCTATTGGTGTAATCAAAATAAAAACTTGGAAAGATGAAGATACTTCTAGTTCTGGAAAAGAAGAAAGATGGGTAGATAGATAAGAGAAACATCTCAATTAAACTTGATTTCTTCATCATCATAGACTATTGTGAACTGCATCAATTCTAATAGGCTTTACAATAAGTATATATCCTGATAACTAACTAATATAACTCTGAAATAAGGCTTATTGCTCATGCGGTCACTTTTCATGTGAACAAGTGTTTCCTTGGACTGCCAGTTACATTATTAGCTTATAGTTGCAAATGGCTTGTTCTGGAGTCTTGGCCTTTCCTCAATCAAAGGGCAATCTTTATCCTCTTTCATTCATTTTGATGATGTTATGAGCATTATTGCGCATGACATAAATATCATTTAAGATCAGTAGTAAAGAACATGGATATGGACATGGACACAAACAATGCATAGACACAAACACGAGCTACAACATTTACTTAAATAAGGACATGCTAAATCAATAAAGTCTTAAGCATTTTCGTCCATGTTCACGTTGTTTCTTTCTTTCCACTATCTACGTTGGTCAAATCTGGAAGGTTCGGGGGAAGCTTTGGTAGCAAGGGTAATGATTCTACTTGAGAAGTTGCTGATAGCATCATTGGAGGCAGTTGAACATAGAAGAAAGCATGGTTGTGTCGGGGACGGCAAGGATCACGGGGAAGCACACTATAATTGGGCTGTTGCAAAATTTGAAGAAGAGCAGTGGCAAGGTTTCGAAGTTATCATGTTGAATCCTTGTGACAATACTTGAAATGAAACCTAGAGGACAAGGTTTGTCTGTCACCAAAAATTATATGACCAAACAAAGGGAAGTGGATATAAAGAAAACTTGGGTAGAAGAAAGAGAAATTTGGGTCAACGAGCCGAGTGTCTCACAATTACCAGATGATCTTGTCCCCCTCATCCGGCTGGACGAAGCAACACCTCAATAAACTCATTATGTTCATCGTAAACGACTGAAAATAAAACAGTTCAGTGTTTTAGTAGGCTTTCCACAAAGATAAGAATTAGTCCTAAGAGCTAACTGAAGTTATCTTTGTAAGGCTTGCTATTCACGTGGTTACTGTTTACATGAATACTATCTGCTTTGTAACCAACAATTATCCTGTAACTACCTTTATTGGATCACATCCTGGATCTTAAACTAATATGTCAACTGTAAATCTACTCTATCTAATCCGATCTAACTAAACAATGGAGGAAAATAGAAATTTGGATTTGAATTGTCTACTTGGAGTCTTGGAGAGCAGTGACACTTATAATGTTACACTACACAAGTCGTAAAACATGGGTAGGGTAGAAGGGAAGTGGGGACCAGAATCCAGATTCAAATATTCAGAGCTATCCATTTTGTGACCGGTCATTGCTTATGTTTTTAGCCTAAATTTAACAATCAGATATCATAAGAGAACATATGATTTAATTATTATGGGTCCATTGTGATATGTTCTGCACAGATTAAATATCACAAGATTCACAAGAACGATGACAACCGCAGAGGCAGCAGCAGCATCAACAGCTACTGTACAGTTTTATGCGTAATTTAATTGCAACTGTTGTATCTTATTATTGTTACTGATTTTAACTTCTTAACTATGAGGTTTACTTGAAGTAAATTGGAAAAATCACATACTGATACAACCTTCCTGAAGAAAACACCCTTCTCGTCCCCCTTCTAGTCCTTCGAAACACATTCAGATTCTATGTGTCATTTTACATGCTTCTCTGGGTCTTAAGCACATTCAAATTCTATGCATCACATGTACTTTCATAATTTTTTATTATATGACTGGCCCTTCTGCTTTCTGCTAATATCTCTAGGTAGGGTTAGCATTCTGTTAGGATTCTACAAAGATGCACAATACTTTGATGGGCTTATCTGTTATGTCTTAAACATGTTCGAACATGGTATAGGTAAAAAGAATTTGTCCAAATGATCTGGATGCTACGAAGAAGTTGAAGGAGTGTGAAAAAGCTGTTCAAAAGATTCGATTTGAAGAAGCAATTGCAGTAAATGATTCTGAAAGACGCTCAGTTGCTGATTCTATTGATTTCCACTGCATAGGTATATTCTATATTCATAAATAACTCAATTTATCATTTTTTTTTATCAACCTTTGTTTTTCCTTCTTTTCATGCTTTCTGTTTTCTTTATTTTCAAGGCTTCGTGGTTTAGGAAGTATGAAGAGTCAAATGTTCTTTCAATCAGTGATGTTGAAAGCGCTCTAAGGCGCTCACTCGAGGCGCAAGGTGGAGCGAAGCGTGGCCTTGCATCCCGCAGCGACAACCAGGCATGCGGGCGAGGCCAGGGGCGTGCCCGGCGTCGCCTCGCACGAGGTGCGAGGCGCTTGCCTTGCAGCTGGGAAGTTGTCAGGCGGTCGGGTCACAACCCGCTAATGAAGCGAGTAAACCCGACCCGCTTTTGTTACATAAAAAAAAAGAAGAAAAAATCAGCATGCCTTTCTCTTGAGCTAGGGACAACACCACTATGGCCGATCTCTCTTAATGTCGCCCTTAACGTCTCACTGGTTCTCTCTCTGCTGTCCTCTCTCTTGATCTCTCTCTCATCTCTCTCAATTTCTCTTACATCTCTCTTTTCTCTCTCGCTCTCCCCTGACCGCTCTTCTCTCTGTTGTTCTCTCTCTCGATCTCTCTCATCTCTGTTCTCTCCCCCCTGGTCGCTCCTCTCTACAGTCCTTCCTCTCTCTCATTTCTCTTTTCTCTCTTCCGTGATCACTCTTCTCTCTCCCCGACGCCATCTCTCCTCTCTGTATGCCGCCCTCGATGCCGCATCTCCGATCTCTCTCTCCTCTCCCCCGAATCGCTCCCTCTCTCCCCCCCCCCCCCCCCCCCCCCCCCCCGAAGCCATCTCTTTTCTCTCTTTGCCTGTCTCCATCTCTCTCTTGAGACATCCCCCCTCTCTCTCTCCATCTCTCTCTCTTATAATTTGAAGTTGTAACTTGAAGAAAGAATAGCATTGGTGCTTCTCTTCTTTTGATCAATTGTTTATTGGCATCAAAATCTGTGTTGTTGCAGATTGAGCTATGTGGATAAACATCATACGAGACACATTGGAAATACAACTTAAATTTTGTTGAATAATTTCTGTTTTGTATTTTGTTTATAGTTCTGCATTGTATGTGAGAACGCAATAGCTTTACTGCCAGAATGAAAAATGAAAATTTGCTAGAAGAGTTTTAAGATGTTAGTTACTTTTAGTTTGCTATCGACATCCGGTTGTCTGATATTGACACCCTTTAACTTATTGGAGTGTGTTTTTAGTCATCTAATTTATGGGTGCAATAGCTATGCAAATTTTCTCTTCCGGAATTCTGTTTCTGTTGCAAGTGCAGTGATATTCTTCAATCATATAAAAAATTCCTCTGTTAAAAAGATAATAATCTTGAAGAGATAATAATGAAACACTCAGTGTTACGGATGGTTCAGGGAATACATGGTAAAAGAGAATACATCATAGGAACCACGAGAAGGTATAATAATTGTATATCATTTGCATTGCTGCCTTAGTTACTTTCAGTTGATGACATTAGTTAGACACTCCCGCCCACTAACCACTGATCTGATTAACATTAAACGTCTATTCTAATTCTAAAGTCAATAAAAGCAAATCCTCAAGTCTGTTAGATAGTTGGCTAGTCTGTATCCTTCTTCCTGGTCGCTAGGTTACATGATCAAAGAGGGACAAAATTGAGCACACTTGATTTTGTTCTTTTTTGCCTTCAAGCTCTGATTGTGAACCTGTAAGAATTTGACTCCATTAGAAACTTCATAATAAGGACAACAACTACTATAAACTAATAATACAAAAAGAATAGTAGTAAAATTTATGCAATTTTAAATTATAGAAAAACAGTTGCGCCTCACTTGTGCTTTGCGTCTTGCGCACATTAGGTCCTTTGCGCTTTGACAACACTGAGCTTTGCACCTCGCCAACACTGCATACAATATGATACAAAACTTTTGGTCCTTTTCCTTTAACATGTGAAATAGTCAGAGACTGAAATCATGATAGGAAATGTTAACTTATATGGTGAAATATGGGTAGCTGAGAATATTGAGATGGATGAAAGGCGCTAAGAAATGAGTTCCTTCCTGCGAAACTTTAGATAGCATCAGTTGAAAATAAGATAAATGAAAATGTATTGAGATGATAGGACATGTACAACATTATCATTTTCCCATTAAAGTGGGGTTCATATGGAGCAAGTCTTCATAAAAGATTTATCCAAGTTTTATGATCAACTATTAACCTGAAGATAACCTTTTGTTAATTAATGCCAGTCCTAGTTGAGGAAACTATGGCTAAGAGAGGGTGTTAAATCAGTTGAAGAAAAAAACTGAGAATTGTGTATATTATTGAAGAGGCAATGCCCGAATATATGTTGGCATACAATTGCATAATAATGAAACCTCTACTTCTAATACAATTAGTATTATATAATCCTAATTTTAATACTCTCTCGCAAACTCATAATGGATGAAACATCAAGAGTTTGAATTAGTGTTGATGATGAAAGGGAGAAAGAGATGGATTCCGATCGATGACGGAGCACTTTTTAAAGTTTAACCTAAGTCTCTTTTGCCCGTGGCAAGGCAGACTTATGCCTCTAAGTCTATTTAGAATACATAAGGCAGACTCCAAAACTCATGTGTCTCTTTCGCGTGAAGCAAGACGAACATTGAAGCAATGCGAAATCCGTCAATGGAAAGATGACCAGTTAGAAGAGAGGAAATAGACGGGTTTTGAGAGATCCTTAAACTTAGAAGAGATTTTGGGAGAGCCTCAAACTCAATTAAAGAAGAGAAAATCGGTCTAGGGAGAGAAGATGATTGTTAAATCTGTGATGTTCTTGATCATGTGTAGCCCATGAAGCTGAAATCGTTGAAGTTAAAGTCAAAGACGTCGTAGCGACAAGAAAGTAAAGAAACTTCGACGAAGGAGGAGATTTTATAAAACACAAAGCGAACAAGTGGCCTGGCACTGGTTGGAGATGGCCCAACGCAGACGTGCTGCAGGAGCGTGGCCTAGTGCAAGCACTAGGAGCAATGATCAACAAAGAAACCTTTTGAGAGGCTCTGATATCATGTTAAAAGTTAAAGAAAGAAACTGAGAATTGTGTATATAATTAAGAGGGCAGTACCCGAATAAATGAAGATGAAGGCTCAATAACTTCTCAGGTTTTCTCTCAATAGTTTTCTTGAATTTTTCCTTTGGAGTATGAAAATTATAACTTGGTCAATTATTCTCTATTTTTCATTCAATGCAAAGAGGAATGTATATCCTCTTCTTCACGAGAGATCAGGATCTAGCCGTTAAGATTCGTTGTTTCTCAAGACTATTCAGCCATTAATGTTAGCATCTATTTTGTAGAGAAGAGAGAGGAGAAAACACACTTGCAATAAATGTGAGAAGATGGCAGGGGTGGGTGAGAAAAAAATTGCAAGGTAGTTGAGCTTGCCAATGGCTACAAGGCAGCATACAAAGCTGGAAGAGGAAATGCTTTTTCTCTCGCCAAGAAATTATAGTACTTGTCAAAGGCCAAGTCAACAACAACTAGCATATGGGTAAGGTGACATGATATGGGTTTGCAAGGACAAACCCATGTAGGCTGAGAGAGTGAGAGAGACAATTTGAATATATTGTTTAAACAAGCAATAAGAGGAGATCATTCTCTGTTGTCAGCCACTGCTAAGAAAGAAACACTAGAATAATCAAACTAGTGTGGTGAAGATTTAGCTTTGTTGATGATGATGAGTGGAATGTGTCTCATCATAATACATGGCCACCAATTAATAAGACTTAGAAAGAAATAGATGTTAAGATATGAGAACTTAAGGACAAGGGTCTATTTCAAGAATAATGAAAAAGATTGAAAGTGAGTGATTAAGAATTTATAGAAGTGCCAAAGTAGAGAGATTTAATATTACCCAACAATTACTTACATGTTTTCTTAAAAATATGAAAATTGAAGCTTTTATCATCTTGCTCCGGGATGCTCTTGTAAAGCTTGATTTAACTTTGAACATGCTTGATTTGTTGGAGTAATTGGCCCTCTATCCTCCATCTAAATTTAACAATGGTAGCTTGATTCCAGCCATCCTCCTTTATGCTTGTCTTATCCTATAATAAAATAAAACTACTAACACAAACTCATTGGTAGCTAATTTATAGGTTAATATACATTATCAAAATCCTTGGAATTATAATCTCCCTATTTTTGATGATGGACTTATAAATTGATTGGATAATAAAATATGCAAGAAATAAGGAAGCTAGAAAGCAATTTACCATTATACCAGATAGCTCCCCCTACTTGCCATTGGGCTAGAGATAATTTGAGAGCAAAGCTCCCTCTATTTAAAACATTATATGCCCCATATATATCTCTCATGCATAAGTATACACATTCCTACTTTTCTCAATAATGCTCAAGTATCATAAGATCCTATGTGTACAATTCCAATCCAAATACCAAATACACATAAACATGCATAAACAAGAATATGAGTAATTTCACCAATGACACCCAATAATTTCACCATTTGGCTCAAGTGCATGTATCAGTGTTATATATCAGAAAACATAGTGTGTATCTGCTCTTATCAGTCATATGTACTAATATCTTTGTATGTATCCGAAAATTAGTTTGCAAGTGTATATCAGTGTAACTGTCCATATCAGTTCACATACAACAATGTAACAATTGTGTCAGAGTATTAGTTCTTATTAGTGATAAAAATAAATATAGAATCTGAGTATGTAGAACTGATCAATGACATTCTTGAAACAATCTTAGCGTGCATGAGGTGTGTGTATGTTTCAGAAAATAAAAAAATTCAGTCAAACACTATCAGTATAGCACCAATATCAATATTCAATCATCCTATTTTTAGCTTCAGAAAGCTGAAAAAAGTCAACCAAATACTATCAGTATCCACCAATATCAATATCCAATCATCCTATTTTCTTCCCCTTTGATATCAGCAAAAATAAGAACCGTAAAACATGCATGGGGATTAAAAAAGGAATTAAGAATTAAAACCAATCAAATATTTCAGAAATCTGACAATAGTATATAAAAAAATCATATAACATCAAAACTGTCAGAAAATCTGAAAACTATAGGCTGACTAGTAAAAATGAGAGCTTTAAAAACTATTTGAAAACTGAAATATTAGCTTCTTTCAAAAGGGAAAAAAAAATCAGTGCAAAGCTGAAAGTTCATGTGTTTTATCTCTTTTTGGTGTAATCGGAGAAGGTGATTAAAAGATACAATTAAGATAATGTGCTAAATTGACCAATTGCATAAGTTGTCAAACTGAAAATATATCCAAAAAAAAAAACAAGTGTGAAAAAGCATAAATGCAGATGAAAATGTTTATCAGTCCAATATCAGAATACTTGTTCTTGAAAATATAATTCAACAATACTAAACTAAAATCATCTTAGTATATGATAACTTAATGTATGATAACCTGTCAACAGTATTATATATGAGTATACACAAGCATATATCAATACTTAAGACTGCATAAATAGTAAAATTGTTTGTTTATATTAATGCACAATCTAGTAGAACAAAAGCAAATGTAGCTAGTAAAATAATGATGAAAAAGGTCTAATGAGCTAGCTGAAATGAGCAAATGTTCTCTACCATCATACACATAAGAATGTTCACATGTAACAAAAGAATATATAGTCAAGTCAAAGCATGTGCTAAGCATATTCAAGCTATGCATATAAAGAAAATTATTGCTACGAAAATTCATAGTCAAGATATATAAATGAATAAATACATGAGAAGCTCATCGCATCTAAAACTATGGATTATACATCAATATGCAAAAATATACTCAGTATGCTAAAAAGATACTAATTATCAAATTATAGCAAGGAAATATAGAGAATATTAAACTTAAAACATACCGTGTATGAATATAAAAGCATAAATAACAATCCTTTTGACTTTTGAACAAAATAATTTAAGCCGTTAGATTAATATAATTCTAGACGGACAAATATTGTTCATCGTGAACAATTGCTCTTTTTTTTAGATCTGAATAATCCGATCATATTAGATCTGAAGTAGAAAAAGAAAAGAAGATAAGAAGATGCCGATGATGATGTTCATGAAGGAGGTGCAGGTGGTGATGGAGGGATCCCATGATACCTAAAGGCATTGGTTAAATACCAGGTTAAACAGACGACTTGCCCTAGATTGTGGTAGCCTCCTCCTTATATAGATGAGAATAATA
Organism: Agave tequilana; assembly: GCA_038442645.1. Lineage (NCBI taxonomy): Eukaryota > Viridiplantae > Streptophyta > Magnoliopsida > Asparagales > Asparagaceae > Agave > Agave tequilana. The sequence continues at coordinate 108,528 of JAVJIF010002682.1, forward strand.
ACAAATTATAAGAATACCTTTACTTGTTATATACTCTAATAGTTAATAAATTCTATGCTGCTGCATTTGTATCCACTGGGGTCCATTGATAGAAGATGATATGTGCTTACATTTGATGGCCATCAAATTGATGGAGATTGTTGAGACATGAGACTGAACAAGTGAAGTTGGATCTGAGGGCAGTGTCCTACCAATGTTGTAAAAGACATTTGATGGTAGTGGGCACCCAAGGTGCCGCCTAGCGTCATCAAGCTGCCTAAGCAGCACTTAGGCAGAAGTGAAAAAGTATAAAAAGAGGAAAAAAAGAAAGAGGAGATATAGGAAGATTAGTAGCGTGGAAGGAAGAGCGGTGGAACTTATTCGCCATTGAATCATGATTTTTTTTTGCCCTGTCAAAGATCACCCCGGATGCTTTCTACTTCTGGCTGTACCATGCGGGAATGCATTGTTGTCACGGCTGCCTCCATATTGTGAGAGGAGAGGGAGAGAAATGCGTTAGGGCTCATTCTGCAACTCTTATAAGTGAAGCGGATTGGGTTCAAACTTGCTTCAGTTTTAGCTAAACCCGTTGCTCTCCTCTCGCAGGAGATGACGGCAGCAAGAATCCATTCTCTAGTGTTAGGCAACAGCAGGGGCACTCGTGGGCAATTATGGTGATGGTGGGAGGCCATAATGGCGATGGATTGCTGTAGCATGCGACCACAAGTTTCTTCTTCTTTTCTTTTCTTTTTCCATTTCTTCTTCTCCTTCTTCCGTATGCCTAGAGTTGCTGTTTCTAGCTTAAAGTCCACTGGATTCTACCACTGGTTTATTTGAGTGATGTAGTTGGATAAGCGATGGAACTTTATTTATGCTGTTCTCATGTTTTATATTATTTGCAAACACTAGAGTTTTGCTTTTAAAGTTTCCACAGAAGTTCATATTGTAAAATATTTTATTATGACTTAATGTGGTGCAAGATAGTTTTTTTCCGCTTATTTGGGCTTGAAAATCACCTTAGCTATTGTACATATGGTCTCTAACTTTCTATCTTCAAATCAATATTAGATGAAGCAATATTGAACCCACTGCAGCCATCTGATTTGTTGGTCTCATTTGTAGTCCCACAGGCGCACACATGAAACCACATGTGAGTTTTACAGTCAGATTCACACACAGACAACACACAGAGGGTCAGTAGAAGCTGAAAATTGTTCCTCCGGTCAGGGCGTGTAAATGAAGTCATGCCTTTGGCAGTCCTGAGGATACTCACAGAATAAACTGTTTTTACTAATTTGATTGGGGGTTGATAAAAACAGAAGCGGTAGCTTTTAACTTAGTGGCTTGTTTTATTGTTCTGTTATAAACCTGCATCAGAAGCTCTAATCTCTTAAGTTCATTTAGCTCAGGTCTATCTTTTAGTATTCTTTTAGTTCTCTTATTTGTTTTCTTGATTTCATTCAGAGGAAGGATTTATGATCCCATAGTGGCTTTCTTGTAAAAGCTAGTTCACTCACATGGCTGATAATGGATCCTAAAACTTTGGCTCACCCTACATTTTGTTTGATTTTCCTTCATTTTAATGATTATGTAACATTAGTAAAGATCTTCATCATCTGCCTTTAGAAGGACATGTTTGTTAACAAAAGAAAAGATCCTTATTATTTTTTTTTTCCTTTTTCTTCTTTCCTCTTTTTCCTGTTGAATACTAATAATGTTTTGTATTAAGAATTGAAGTTGCTTACCATTGGGTAGTTTGTCTCTTGTATTTGGCACTCTCTCACAAACAAGAGGATTGAAACATTGACTTCATACAGAGGTGGAACCACAATATACTGGTGCGAGAATAGAGGGTGAAGTTGTAACGTCGAAATTTGTGAGGCAAATGATGGGCGATTTTAAGAACCAGAAAACTTTACACAAAAGGTACTTGGGTAACATATTACATTTAAGATTAAAAAGACATGTCTCTCATAAAATCATCTTTCTGTTCTTTTTCCTCTGTCTTGTTTTTTTTTTTTCCTCTTGTCATCAATTGACTCAATAAACTGCTTTATTTGTAGGTATGCGTACCAAATTGTTTTACAAGCAAGGGAAATGTTGCGGGCTTTACCTTCACTTGTTGATATAACTGTTCCTGATGGGAATCGTTTCACAGTTTGTGGTGATGTGCATGGCCAGGTAAGGGAATGGAAACATCACATTAGAAAATATAATTCTAGACTTGTACCTATTTTTCTGGAGCAGGTGATGATGGCCTGTTGTTATTTCGATCATGTAATTTACCCATATTTTCTTGACTGGTTCTTTTTCTACATTTGTGATTAGTGGATGGCTGGCTTGTGTACCTACCAGAAAAATTTTATTTGCATCTGTACAAAAGCTTTTTAGGGAATTTTCTATGAGATTTTGTGATTTTGCAATGAACTTGCAGTTTTTATTGTTATTTACAGAAATGTTTATTTTCCGGATTCCAGAATAATGCTGCATATGATATTCCCGCCCCCTTTTTTCTCTCTCTATGCTCCTTAGCCGGAGTATCATTTGAAATGCCAGTGTGTAATGTCAAACTGTTTGCTTCTCTAAATCTATATGTTCTACTACCCTTTTGAACTCTTTTGCTCCTCTAAGATATCTTTTGTTTAAATATTAAGATGTTGTCTTGTGTGCTTTATTTTCTTAGTTAGAAAGTTCTTGGTTTATTATTCAAATGATTTTGAGGATATTTCTTTTCCTGTTTAATGTTTAATTGATGACACCTATTTAACTTCAATTTCCTATGAAACCATTTCCCATTTTCTTGTGCTAGAGTTCAGAGTGTGAACTTCTTTTGTTTGCGACATTGTATATCTTTACTTGTTTCTTAATTCTTGCTATATTATATTTGTGAAGTTTGGTAAAGTGAGTAATTGCAGGCCTATTAAACAAGGTTGTTGATGGGGACATCAAGTTAGATTTCTTTTTTTTTTTTAGTCTGAGTGCATTTTTATTTTATTAAATCGAGTGAATTTTCTTTTGTTTAGTAGTCTTGTTTTTGTTCTTCCTTAGTCCCATATTGGTCGTGAAAAGAGAATGAGTTGTAAGTCTATTTAAAAGACTCAATTACTTTCAATAAAGATAGACCATAATTTTGAGAAAAAATGTTTTGAGTTTTTTCCCTTAATGGGGTGTGCCTCCCATATTGGGGTGTGAAGCCCTAACCATGGTTCAAAGTCTCGGTCTCGGCCGCCGACTCGGCCGGCACCGAGACGGATCGGTCTCGGCGACTCGGATCGGACTCGGGCGATACGCAAAAAACGCTACATAGAGCGCCAAAAAAATTATGAAAAAATCATGACAAATCATAAAAAATTGTAGATATCAAAATTCATGTATCAAAATTAAACTGAGGGGGGGAGAGAGAGAGGAACAGAGAGAGAGGGAGAGAGAGACGTAGACAGAGGGGAGAGAGGGAGACACAGTCACAGAGGAGGAGAGAGAGACGGAGAGAGAGGGAGAGAGGGACAAAGAGAGAGAGAGAGAGAGAGACAGAGAGAGGGAGAGGGGAGAGACTAAGAGGGAGAGAGAGTCCGAGAGAGAGAGAGAGTCACAGAGAGAGGGAGAGGGAGAGACTGAGAGGGAGAGAGAGAGAGAGAGACGGGGATAGAGTCCGACAGAGAGAGACATATACAGAGGGAGAGAGAGGGACAGAGAGGGAGAGGGAGAGACAGAGAGAGAGCCGGAGACAAAGAGGGAGAGAGAGGTAGACACAGAGGAGGAGGAGAGAGAGACGGAGACAGATAGGGAGAGAGAGGCACAGAGAGAGGGAGAGGGGGAGAGAGAGAGACTGAGAGGGAGAGGGAGAGAGTCCGACAGAGAGAGACACAGCGGGAGAGAGAGAGAGACGGAGACAGAGAGGGAGAGAGAGGGAGAGAGAATTACCTGCGACGGCGAGGCGACGGCTAGGGCGACGCGGGGGGGACGCGAGAGGGAGGGAGCAGCGTGTGAGAGAGAGAGAGACACAGTAGGAGAGAGAGAGAGACGGAGACAGAGAGGGAGAGAGAGGGAGAGAGAATTACCTGCGACGGCGAGGCGACGGCGACGACGAGGGCTAGGGCGACGCGGGGGGGGACGCGAGAGGGAGGGGGCAACGTGTGAGAGAGAGAGACACAGCAGGAGAGAGAGAGACACAGCAGGAGAGAGAGAGAGGGAGAGAGAATTACCTGCGACGGCGACGGCGAGGCGACGGCGATGGCTAGGGCGACGCGGGGGGACGCGAGAGGGAGGGGGCAGCGTGTGAGAGAGAGAGAGATCAGATCGATCTGATCTCTCTCTCTCTCATACGCAGGCCCTTTAATTGACCCGGATCGATCGATCTGATCTGATCACGGGCGCCGAGTCGACCCGGATCGGGTCCAACTCGGACCCGACTCGGGTGACTCGGCCGAGTCGTTCACGACTCGGCCGAGTCGCCCGAGTCGGGTCCGAGTCGGACCCGATCCGGGTCGACTCGGCGATTCACGCATGACTCGGGCCTCCGAGTCATACCGGAGGCCGCCGAGTCGGATACGACTCGGCCGAGTCGTATCCGACTCGGCCGATCCTTTGATCACTGCCCCTAACTGTGAAGCTAAGATCGAGCGTGCAGCGTGAGGTCAAGATTGAAGAGCGTGCGGTGTGAAGCGGCGTAAGATTCAAGAAGGTGAAAGGCCTTTTTATTTAGCTATTAGGTAATTTTAGTTATTTTCTTTCATCTTTTTTCAAAATTCTTAGACCTCTTTTTTGTTTCACATCAATTTGGTATTAAAGCATAGTTAGAAAAAGTAATGAGTGATGAAAATTAAATTATAATACAAGTTTCTTATGAAAAGATTCCCGTATGAAATTAGTACAATTGTTTTGAACCATTCATTACGAATGTTGAAGTGAATTGGTATCTCGGTGAGGAGCTGATGCAATTTGTTATTTCACTTTCTTTGTCATCTTGTCAAATAATCTCGTTCATTTTCCCCCACAAATTTAAAAAAAATTATAAAATCTTTTCAATCTTCTCGTTATCTCTTATCTTGTCTCAAATCCCAATCATAATTCAAAATCTCAACACTAAATCAAATCCTCAGTCACAATCCCAAATCTTTACTTACAAAAATCACAACCAAAATAGTTAAAAAAAGATTAGAAAATCTTTACTGATCAATTTTTTCATTATCTCTTATCTTATTTCAAGTCCTCACCACACATCTCAAATCCCAACCATATTTCAAAGCCTCATCTCTCCACAAATATTCTCCAGAAAAGTCAAAAAAAATACAAAATTTACTGTTACCTGTCCCTACAAAATTCTAGCAGCAGATCTTCTAAAATCAAAACAAGTTATTGTTCATATTTTTGACGTCATCAAACCTCTTCCCACATGATCTTCTCTTTCGTTCCTCTCTTCGCTTCCCTCAAGTCCTTCAACCGTTGCTGCTCATTCCCCTCATACTCGTCATCGGCTGTCCTTCGTCATCCTCTTCATCTTCTGACTGATCTTCAACAACTTTGCATCAACAACACGACAACATCAATAGCCGCACAATATCAACATGTTAATATTCACAATATCTACATGCTAGAGACTCTACAAGATCAGTAACTGATTCAGACCAATGTTCATATTCAGATCAGTGTCGAGCCTCTACCACTTCATGTATACTCGACGGGGTCGAGTTCTTTCCATTCGGCGAGAATGATGGGGACATCGAGTCAGATTTCTTATGTTTTTTGAGTCTAAGTCAGCATTTTTATTTTATTAAGTTGAGTGAATTTTCTTTTATTTAGTATTATTTTTTTCTCTTCTTCTGTCCCATATTAGTCTTGAAAAGAGAATGAGTTGTAAGTCTATTTAAAAGACTCAATTACTTCAATAAAGATAGACTAGAATTTTGAGAAAAAAATGTTTTTGAGTTTTTTCTCATGACGGGGTGTGCCTCCCATGACGGGGTATGAAGCCCTATCTGTAAAGTCAAGATCGAGCGTGCGGTGTGAAGCGACTTGAGGTCAAGATTGAGGAGCGTATGGTGTGAAGCGGCGCGAGATTCGGGAAGGTGGAAGAACTTTTCATCAATTAGGTAATTTTTAGTTATTTTCTTTCATCTCTCATCTTTTCTTAAAATCTTTGGTCCTCTCTTTTGTTTCACATCAGTTATAAAAGGAGATGGCACTACAAATCAGCTCTCGTGAATAGAGAAAGTGATCCAACTTAAGCAATGTTACAAACGCATAAACAACTTAAATCAAGGTTTAAAATCTCAAAATTAGTATTGGTACTGCCCAAAGGTTTATGGTACCGCTATCAACAATGTCAAGAGCATTGGACGTTTTGTTGCAGTCAGACTTGGCCACTTCTAAAAAAATAAAACAATTCTAGAAAGTAATTAAAATTTGCCTAAAAATTGTTAGGATAATTAGAAATATTTTGACATGTTCTTTTTGGCAACAACTAATAGTTTTGAGGACAATTCAACAAAACATTGTATGACAAGATAGCCAGTGCAATCCAACTTTCATGAATAAGTGAGAATAAGGTAAAAGATTGTCATTGAAGAACTTAGGAATTGGTTGGATGCCAAGAGACATAAAATTCATAGTATAAATTAGGCAGTTGATATGCCGCGTGACTTGTAGTTTATCTCCTCTTTGGTTGACTTTGTATGTGGTACTTGTATTGATAGAGGACCCACTTTCTTTCTCGTACCACATCTTAAAAGATCTGAGCAGCACCTTAGCCATTTCTTGTAACTGCAAGTCTTCCTGATATCGAGCCAAAAAGTTCAATAAATTGGCGTATGCCGCTGAGTGTATTGATAAAGATAGATTTCAGCAAATCCACTTTTTTTCTTTCAAATATTCTCTGGCACATCTCTCTCTCAATGAACTAAGTGCGTGATAGTGATATCGCCGGTGGTAGGGTTAGAAGCTTTGGTACATCTTTTATTTACTGTAATCCCACAATCCCACAGTTCTTGACAGAGAGTGTAATGGACACTATAAGGGAGTCTTTTTTATTAGACGCACACTAGTTGTTAGGGTTGTTGGGGGGGGGGGGGGGGGGTTGTGAAGGTGTGAGACAAGGACTACATCCAGCTTTTTTTTCTTCTAGAACCTAGGGAAAAACTCAAATTGAAACATTTTTTTTTTCTGGTATTGGTTGATATCGGTTCTGATATCGGGTTAATATGGTTTCGAACATGCAAAATCCAATATAATGCTAGTTATACGTATCAAAATCGTATGATATTTCAAACCTTCACTTAAATATTAATATTTCAAACCTTCACTTAAATATTAAAATATTAACATTAATATAGATTTCTTTAGCAATATGTGGTTCCCGCTAATTGACGACGTCTTTCCACTTTGCTTGTCAGCATAGTGTTAAAAGATTATTGCTGCTCACATGGAAAATCCTATCAACATCCCCTTCTTCCAACCTCTTTGTTAGTCTAGGATAAATTCAAAGGTTCACTCGCTGGTTGCATGACTCAACCTGAGTGCCTGAGTTGTCTTGTCTAAGTTTTATTGCATGTAATCTTCTTGGTAAAGAATTTGTGAGTTGTGACCAAATCAAGGGGTTGAGTGCCAGGAATTAAGTTGCATTCTTTTTTTTTTAAAATACATCAGTTGTGCTTCTTAGCAAGTTGCAGTTTAATGATGATGGTCATGTGGAATCACTTGTGCGTTTAATTTGGAGTTTGTTTAGTAACTTCAGTTGGTGGGCATCGACTTGAATCATGTGTCCTGATGTTACTGAAGTGCTTCTAGTTAATCTCTAAACGATTTACTCAGGTGCGGTGAGCATAAACATTCTGCTCTGTGATCTCAAACTAGTCTTCAACCTCAAGATCAAATCATAGGACACTGCCATAACTTTCCCAGCATCTCTCACCTTTTGTCAGTATGCCTGCATCATAATTGTAATAATGGACTTTGTTGGGAATACTGCCTAATTACACAATTCTGGTTTTGGTATAATGGATATACAAGTGTTTTACATTTGCTGTGGTTGACTCAATTCAGGACCTTAATAACTGAATATATCTATAACATTCTATTAAGCACGTGGTTATTGCTATTAAAATGGTTGAGTTATGAAATATATGGTTTTATTGAAGCAAATATAGTAGTTAGCTGGCTATATTATACACAACTGAAGGTTCGAGAGTCTGTATTAAAAAAATTTAAAGCTTCTTATCCCCATTTTTCGAGGTCATGTCGGAAAATCTTTTCACTTTTTAACCATATTTTGTTGATAAAAATATCAGGGAGCTGAAGTTATAACAGGAACTCTTTTATGGATAAAGTGATTCTATATTTACTGGGTTATTAGACTGAAACTTTGGTCTCTTCTTATTAGTCTATAAATAATTGAACTAATCATTCTAAATTTTTATTTGATGAAATTGTGTATTACCATATCAAGAATTTATTTGTAACACCCATAAGGATTCACCCATTTATGTGATTTTTATGCAGTAGTTTGACACTTGCCTACCCGCATTCTAAGTTTTGTCACCCCTTGTCTTTCTCAACTTTGTTATTCCAACTTCAGATTGAAGTTTGAGGTCTATGATACTATGATCCATTGATAATCACATATGTGCTTACATTGCATGTGTATGCCTTTGTTTTCATTTGGTGTTAAGTTCAATATGATTTATAGACTGACTTTATCTACATTTGCATGTTGCAGTATTATGATCTGTTAAATATTTTTGAACTCAATGGATTTCCCTCAGAAGATAATCCATATCTCTTCAATGGGGACTTTGTAGACCGAGGATCTTTTTCACTTGAAGTTATTCTCACACTATTTGCATTGAAATGCATGTCTCCATCAGGTATAACATTTCCTATTATTGTGATTGTTTTTAATTTTAAGACACTGGAAAGCAGTTATATGTAGATTGTTAACCTTTGGTGATTATTGGCATGAAAATTTAAGTTGCATGTACATGTACAACCTAAAGGCAAGGAGCTACTTATACATGCCAGAAGGCAGGAAACTGGTTTAATATATGCATTTGGATATTTGTTGGTGTATCATGACATTTTTCCCTTCTTCTTTCTAGTCATTCTATCATATTTGGTCCTCTGAAGTTGGATAGTTTCTGCTGATATCCAGTAAAGTGTATATTGTAACAATCCGTCACTAATCAGTAATTTCTGTAAGTGTTGCTGTCACCCGAAACCACCCAAACACCCCCCCCCCACCACACACACCACCAAAAAAAAAAAAAAACAAAACGAACACACACACACACACACACACACACACACACACACACAGAAAAAAAAATCAACACAAACAGCATCACCCACCCACCAAACCTCAAAAACACACCCACAACAACCACCATGTTTCACCACCACAGAACACGCATGTGCACACACAGAATGCACCGGGAAGTTGCGCTGCCGATGCCCAATAGGTTACAGATCCTACTTTTTGTAGGATTCAAAGCATATGGAAGACTGATCTTTCTGGTCTTTTTCTCTGCCCCTGAGGCATACAGAAGTGGTGCTGATTGGCATTGATCTTTGAATTCTGACTTTGTATTGTGAATTTCTGATGGGAAATAATTAATGTCACAACCATTTTAGAACTGTTTCTTGCACTGTGAGCTTGCAATAATCTATGAACTAGAATATTAGACTTTTAAAACTATCACGAGGTTCTTTCCTTGATTAGTAGATTCTACAATATCTCTGAAATTGCGAGCACAGATTTTGTTCCATAACTCTATATAATGATGCCCTTCCACAACCCTCTATCAGTGAAATCTTATTTCTCCTTGATCCTTAAAGGTCTGTTTCTACCGGAAAGCAGTTGCTGAGGATCAAGTGCAATATGGAAAATTTAATAAACAATACTTGATAATGGAAAAATCTATTGTAGAATTGGAACTGAAAAGGATGATTGGCAAATATCAAAGCCTATCATGTATATGGTTATCACGTAAACTTAGAACATTAGCAGAAAAATGCATTCAGAGGGGCATACTTTTACCACTTATCTTTTTACTGCTGTACTACACAAATCAGGTGAATTTGTTCAATGTGTTAATGTACCGAACTTGCATTTTGCATTTGTATTATAGTATCTGTTAGATGTTGCTGTGTAATCTTTTGTATTTCTAGAGAAGTGATTGCTCTTGTACATCTGTTATAATAACTACATGTATCTCCTTTTCTGTTTCGCCACTACTAGTAATAGCTCGTGCTCCATTCTTCCCATAGGATATCAGGGTTTCTTAGAAGTTCAATTTATTTTTCACTAGGTCCAACCTTATGAGTTGCTTCCATAGCTATCAGTAGGATACAGTAACTTTTTTTTTTAAAAAAACCGTTTATTCGTTCTAACTCTCCCATTTCAAACTTAATCAAAGGACGTGTTCGACGTTTAAGGGTCTGCCTTCTCTTTTCTTCGAGATGCTTATGTGACTGTGACTGGGACACACTATCAACTTTTAGTTATGCAAGGATTTTTAAACACAGTGCCTCATTAGCTAGGGTGTTATTATGCTAATTGTTGGAATATATTGCTGTAGTAAATATATTTGTTGTTTATTTCCAGTTTCCTTGGTTATTGTTAACCAAATTGATCAGGGACTACTAAGTTGTATACTAGGTTGATATTTAGCAGCTCTGTATATTATTAGACATCACTTTCATATTGTACATTGTGTTGAGGGAATTCATGGTAAAAAAGTTGGTAAGTGGTACATCCGACAATGTGTATAAGTTTCTCTCATCCCATGTTCTTTTCTTCTTATATATAATATGTAACTAGAAAAGGTTTGCAGCAGCGGGAGTGCACACAATTGCAGCCCGTTGTTCCAAATTGTTACCAGAATGCGACCCCCTTAACTGACCCCCTTAACTTTCAACTACAACAAAATTGACAAAAGCAATCTCTTTTAAATAGTTAATGTGCTGCATGCAAGGTGGGGCCACTAAATATTTAATCACAGCTTGTTGCATTGGCTAACACACTGCTGTGTGGGAGTGGTAATGGGTTTTACAGGAGAATCCCAATAATTGATTTTGCACAAAACCCTGAAGGACCACAAAAGATGCGATGAAAATTTACAATCCTAAAGTATTATTTTGCATTTTAAAGCATCCATCAATTGACATTTGCATCTGTTCTTTACTACAATAATGCAAAGCCTTCGGAGGGCTTATAATAGAACTGAATTGTGTTTCATGAACTTGCGTCTGTCACATGGCCTCACATTTTAAAAAGACATTAAAGTTCTATAGAATTACTAACTTGCCAAAAGTTTAATACTGTGGATTATATTATTGCTTAAGAGTCAGTAATTGGATTAATTAACATTAAAGTTCTATAAAGTTACCAACTTTCCATTAAGATTATTTAAATATTTTTCTTATGCAGAGTGTGAGTCAGATTATTGCTTTAGAGTCCGGCACTAGATTAGTTCACAGTTATACAGCATTGGAGATATTTAGTTCGAATCATTCTTAATGAAATTATATCATTAAGAAACATATGTTAAGAAAATAAATGGGTTTTTATACTTGTGCTTTGCAGTGGCCATAAGTCTGTACATCTTAAGGCACCTATGACATTCAGCTGTTCCAATAATTGTACCTCTTGTTCCATTACTCTTATCTATTTATTCTCTTTTTTATTGCTCATCTTCTCTCATTTGTCCCCATGTCCATTTTGCTTTTATCTAGTCTTTCACCTCAGGATCTAAAGGCCTAAGTTTAAAGAAATATGTCATGTGACAATCATGGTCTCTCTCTCTCTCTCTCTCTCTCTCTCTCTCTCTCTCTCTCTCTCTCTCTCTCTAATTTTTTTTCTTTTTCATCATCCATACATCTTTCTCTCTGTTCTTCCAATTTTAATGCTGTGTTGTTGGCGTAACATAATAAAAATTTCTCTTTTGTGCATCTTTTGTGACTTTATCTTGTAGTGCAGGGATAGTTAAGTTTCTATGTACATATTTAGCTCTCTTGCGTTCCTTTGATCCCCTTTCCTTGAGTTTGTTGGCATTTTTTGTTCAGGATTCTTATAAGTTCTTTTTATATGAAGCTCTGCCTGAGCTCTGGGTAGTGTTTTTGCCGCCAAGAGAATTCCTTCCGATGTTCATGGCATATGAAATGTAGCTGTGGATGACATTACTTCTAATAAGTTCTGTAGTCTATAGTATCATAAGTTTTCAAATGAACAACACATGAGTAGGAACTATATATACACTTAAATTTGGCGAAGTTTTGTGTAATTGTTTCTTTTACTTTTTTTTTAATGAGACCATTTCCTGACATTTGCTATTATCATGAATTTTCTTTTATGTTAGTTCTTTTCACTGTGGAAAATTTTAGCTATATTAATGATCTTGTTTCTTGAGCTTCTCTAACATTTTATTTCTGCCAAATCCCTGTATATAATTATAATTAAGAAATAGGATTATCATGAAATTTGAATGCTAACCTTTTCTGGTTGTAACAAGTTTTCAGAACTTTTTTCCATACTAGCCCCTTTAGTGGGGTTTGCAAATTCAGATTCTCCTACATTTGTCTTACTGCCTGATGTGCCATAGATAAATAATTGAAGTTTATTGTATTTATATTACTAAATTGTCACTAGAAAGGGAGTTGTTTTTTATGCGAAACTATAGGGGTTAACTTAACACTTTTATCTATATTGTGACAATGCTAGCCTCTTTGGAGGGGTGATGGGGACATCTTAGTTCCATTTTTATTTGTATTTCAGTATATTTGTTATAATATTTACTTGTATTTACATGTATTTCAGTTGTGTGTAGTGGTGGTAGTGTGTAGTTATAACTACTAGTAGTGGGTAGTAATAACTTGTGGTAGTGAGTAGCTAAGAAGTTGTAATCTATTTGAGGCAATTGTATCTTGTATTGAAGGGATGATTGTTTAATGAAAAAATGCCTCTTGTCTGAACTCTCTGTTGTCTTAATCTCCTCTCTTCCTCCTCTAATGAATGATGAATCAAAATGAAAATTTTTGCCTTCTCTTTTTTGGATAATCTTCTTCCTTACTCTACTCCCTGCTTCCTTCGTCAACGCCAACAATGTCCACCCTCCTCTTTATTGATCTTCTTTCTGCTGGCTGATCCTTCTCGTCGTCGTCACTTTCAAGTCCCTCGGCCATTCGAGCGCCATCCAACACCAGCACTTGGCAGCGGCCTTCCCTCTGTTCTGCATATGACCACGAGTCCCAAAGATCTGCGTGATGCGGACATCCAAAGAGCTTCATCGTTCGAGTTGTTTCAGTTGATTGGAGTCTGTATTTTTTAGTTATTTGAGTCGATGTTGTTTTCTTTAATTTAGCTTTATATTTCTCCTTTTTAGTCCCACATCGACTATGTGGAGAAAGTCTTCAATTCTGTAAGCCTATATTAAAGCATGATTCCAATAAAATTGAAAAAAGATTTATTGAATGAAATTTTGAGTGTTTTCAAATGAAAATATTTCTCAGATTTTGGGTGTGAAACCCATATCCAAATATCTCCTTATCCCACTTTCAAAATTCTATCTCTATTTCAAATCCACTCCTTAAATCTTATCCCAAATCCTAATCTCATCTTTTCAGTTACAAAGACAAAAGAAAGGAAAAAAAAATACAGCAAAACCATTCCCTCCTTCCCTGTGGACCTCACGTGGCCCCAACCCATCTTCTCTTTCTCTTCCTGCAGCAACTGAGAACCCAACAACCATAAAACACAAATCCCCTTCTCTTCTTTCTCTCTTTTCTTTTCCTTCACCCACACACACACAGCTTCCAGCAGAGAGAACCCCTCAAAATCCCAATCTCAAAATTCATCTATCCAATTTCAAATCCCCAAATACAAAGCCTCATCCACCACAAATCCAAAACGAATTACCAAAATCAAAGAAGAAAAACTCCAAAACAAATTCCGGCCTTCTCCTCCACCGTATAAAACTTCCATGCTCCCCTCCCTGCCGCCAACAACAAGCAACTCCTTCCCTGCTCCCTCTCTTCCTTTGCGAGCAGCGACGGCAAGCAGCGCCCCATGCGTCCCTTTCTTCCTCTGCGAGCGCGGACAGCAGCATCACCATCTTCTTCATCTCATCCAGCCAACAGCCCATGACGTCACCAACAGCAGCAGAGCTACACCTTTCTCTCTCTACGTCATCAACAATCCTGTGACAACAAAACAAGAATAAAGAAATTAAAATTCTGTTACAAGATCAGAAGAAAATTCATCAATACAAGTTCTGTTCACGCAATATTGGATACCTGAGAACAGGCTTCTCAGTAGGTAAAATTTACTTTCAACAATTAGGATATTAATTGGATTATACACAGTAGATTTATTATCTAAATTATTATCATAATAATCTGCTTTCCATTATTACTGTGAGAATGTGTGTGATGCTATTATACTTGTGATTTATTGCTACTGGTATTGTGATTAGGACTATCCATATTAACTGAATATTGCAATCGAATTCTTGAGATGATGAATGTCTAAACTACACATGCCAATGATTATAAAATCCATATTGTTACAGTGCTAGTTCTAAATAATTTCCTGTCGAAGATCATATTTTTTGGTGAAACGTTGCAAATTTCGAGTTAATCACTGATATATCACACCATAGGGTCCCGGTTTCACATCAGTTTGGTATCAGAGCATGATTTAGATAGCAAAACTTCTATATCATACGGTAGTTAGGAATTTCATATTTTTCTTTGCATCAAATAATTTTAAAAATAAATAAATAAAAAAAATTTGCATCTAGTAACTCTCATCCCACCCCTATGGATTCCCAGCTTGCCATGACACTTGCCGCGATAAGTGCTCAAACTTGATAACCTGATTCAAACCACGGAGTCCTATAATCATACCTTAGATAGGATTATCACTAAAGTTGAGAAGAAGTCTGATAACACCAATTCTCCAGTGAATCCATACACCTCAAATGAACTAAGTAAAATCGTCGTTACCAATGACATATTAAAGAAAGATATTTCGGTGATTAGACTCGACCCTAAAAGAATTAAGCCTGAAAATCCTACTCTCTTAGTAGCCACACCCGTGATAAAAGAGTCTAGCGACAGAGACTACTCCAAGCTTAGTCTCACGATTAAGTGTTACAAGTGTCAAGGCTATGGGCATGTTGCTGCCAACTGTCCAACCCCAGTTAAAGTCGCTCAAGTTAGGGAGCCACCTGTAACAAATTCAAAGCGCCTTCCTCCTTTACTACGGACACCACATTCTCCACTTCTTTTATTGCCCACTCCATACATTATTTGCTCTGGTCGTCAACATCTTCCTTCTCTATTGCCGACACCTACCCCTATGATCACGGAGCTTGTCGATGTCCTATCTAAAGAACCTATTTGCCATCTGGAAGAATCAGAAGACTCAGATCTTAACGAAAAGACTATAGGTGATAACTTTGAGAAGTCAAATACTTCGAGTCCTCTTAAAGTTGTTCCAGACATTACAGAGTTTACTGATATTTCCCCTAAAGACAGTGCTCCGAATCTCCCCGAAGTCGGCCCTATCGTCAAGGAATCTATCATTGTCTTTTCCAAAAATCTCCCGATAAGCTATTACTGACGCATGATATCCAACACACCATTGAGTTACGCCCAGGAGCTAATCTTCCTGACTTGTCACACTTTAGGTTGAATCCTACCAAGCAAATCGATCTTAAATGGCAAGTTGATAAGTTGTCACTGGAGGTCAACCAGTCGTGCATTGTCCCAATAAACATCCACTTTATGAGGATAAATTTTGGAACTATATAGTGACAATAGATGATGGTCAGATCAGGGATATTTCCATCTATGGTCGATCTGCATTCGAAAATTTAAGGAATGTCGTTATGGGAGAGCCTCACAGTCTGCAGAGTATCAACTTTTTCTCCCTTACAGTTAAACCAAAGGGTGTTTTCACTAGGACTTTACCTATTAAAATATCTCTTGTCATCATTAACAAAGTAATAGGTAAACTACCACATACATTTATGCTGGTACGCCTAATCATCCCTTTTGATATAGTCGTGAGTATTGTCGACCCACTGAACCAAGTGCCTAAAATTTTTTCATTCAATAGGGAGTCAAGTTACTCTTTTGCATATATAGGCACTAAAATGATATCCCTGCTACCGTTCATTCTAGAGTATTCTGAGTCTGCATCACATTTTCATACACGTGCACGATCTACACATGAGAAATTAGTGATATATTTGAACAATGCAACACTAACTGTAATTTATGAACTTGTGTCAGGAAGTTATTTAAAACTCTTAGTGTTGACAACTTAACATGGTTCGGATTCGTCCGAAACGGTTTCCCTCGGGACTGTTAATGATTTGCATGTTGTAGTATTGAATTTTTGAAATCTTGTAAAATTCAAATTACAATATTCATGTTATATCTTTTAAAGATTTTAAAATTAGTCCTATTTTCAATATTGGATATTCAGTGGATTTCATGTATTTGATTTTAACCCTAACATCCTACTGGTTGTGAGCCTTCCCTGAGCCATTTTCTTTTGAGAGTCCCCACATTGAGTCCACTTCTAGATATTCATCCCAATACAACAGTGAAATGTAATAAAATTTTAGATGATTAAATTATCTGATGTATTCTAATGATATTTGATTGTTTAAAATGAATATTACCTATTGAGTGGTGAGTTGCAGCAGGTAGACCCAGTTGTGTTGACGCGTTACGGGAGCTTTCTACACCAAACTTGATGGAGTCGAGTTTTCTCCCACCTGGGGAGAATGATGCGGACATCCAAAGAGCTTCATCGTTCGAGTTGTTTCAGTTGATTGGAGTCTGTATTTTTTAGTTATTTGAGTCGATATTGTTTTCTTTAATTTAGCTTTGTATTTCTCCTTTTTAGTCCCACATCGACTATGTGGAGAAAGTCCTTAATTCTGTAAGCCTATATTAAAGCATGATTCCAATAAAATTGAAAAAAGATTTATTGAATGAAATTTTGAGTGTTTTCAAATGAAAATATTTCTCAGATTTTGGGTGTGAAACCCATATCCAAATATCTCCTTATCCCACTTTCAAAATTCTATCTCTATCTCAAATCCACTCCTTAAATCTTATCCCAAATCCTAATCTCATCTTTTCAGTTACAAAGACAAAAGAAAGGGGAAAAAAACAGCAAAACCATTCCCTCCTTCCCTGTGGACCTCATGTGGCCCCACCCATCTTCTCTTTCTCTTCTTGCAGCACCTGAGAACCCAACAACCATAAAACACAAATCCCCTTCTCTTCTTTCTCTCTTTTCTTTTCCTTCACCCACACACACAGCTTCCAGCAGAGAGAACCCCTCACAAAATCCCAATCTCAAAATTCATTTATCCAATTTCAAATCCCCAAATACAAAGCCTCATCCACCACAAATCCAAAACGAATTACAAAAATCAAAGAAGAAAAACTCCAAAATAAATTCCGGCCTTCTCCTCCACCGCATAAAACTTCCATGCTCCCCTCCCTGCCGCCAACAGCAAGCAGCTCCCTTCCCTGCTCCCTCTCTTCCTCTGCGAGCAGCAACGGCAAGCAGCGCCCCATGCGTCCCTTTCTTCCTCTGCGAGCGCGGACAGCAGCATCATCTTCTTCATCTCATCTAGCCAACAGCCCATGACGTCACCAACAGCACCAGAGCTACACCTTTCTCTCTCTACGTCATCAACAATCCTGTGACAACAAAACAAGAATAAAGAAATCAGAATTCTGTTACAAGATCAGAAGAAAATTCATCAATATAAGTTCTGTTCACGCAATATTGGATACTTGAGAACATGCTTCTCAGTAGGTAAAATTTACTTTCAACAATTAGGATATCAATTGGATTATACACAATAGATTTATTATCTAAATTATTATCATAATAATCTGCTGTCCATTATTACTGTGAGAATGTGTGTGATGCTGTTATATTTGTGATCTATTGCTACTGGTATTGTGATTAGGACTATCCATATTAACTGAATATTGCAATCAAATTCTTGAGATGATGAATGTCTAAACTACACATGCCAATGATTGTAAAATCCATATTGTTACAGTGCTAGTTCTAAATAATTTCCTGCCGAAGATCATATTTTTTGGTGAAACGTTGCAAATTTCGAGTAATCACTGATATATCACATCATAGGGTCCCCGATTTCACATCACTGCGCCATCTGTTCATGTGCAAGCATCTCCCTCCAAGACTTCAACGTTTTGAACAACATCAGTCTCTTTCATGTGCAAGCAACGTTCAACAATAATAGTAAACATTAGCAACATTGCAACAATAGATCACATCAGTGAGTCTTATTTCAGCAAATTGAGTTATTAGTTTGTTACATCACTTGATTTATCTCAGAAATACTATCATTGTCTGTTGCCCACTATAAGGTGAGATGTATGAATTTGTTAACTTGTGAATTGCTTGTCTTAATATTGCGAAGAGAACTGTCGGAAACATGCATGATTATTGTTTTTAATTTCATTAAGATTAGAGATGTTTAAAGCTACGCTTGCAATCTTATTTAAATTCATTTGCAACACTGCTAGTTTTTGAGTTGTTTTCCTATCGAAGATCTTTCTATTTGATGAAACATAGCGAATTTGATCATATCACTGATTCCCTACATGACATGCACGCACCGTTTCACATCAGTTTGGTATCAGAGTGGTTTTAGGCTAGAAATTTAATTTATTCATATGATAGGTTGCATCTAATAGACGTTAGAAATGTGTCATTGCATGTAGAACCATCAATATGGACACCGTCTCCAAAATCCTTCAAAAATTAGATGAAATTTTAAGTTGCATGAATAGATTGGATCAACCATTCTAGTCCACCTCTTATCATCTTGCAATGTAAATATAGTATAACAAGTGTCGAGGTTATCAGCATGTTGCAGTTAACTGTCTATGTCCAATTAAAGAAACTAAAGTTAAGGAATCATTTGTTACAAATTCAGAGTCCCTTCCTCCTTTATTGTCAACCCCCACTGTCGTCTGTTCTGATTATCAAACCCTCCCTCCTCTATTGCCAACACCATGCCCAGTTAGAGTTGTCATTGACAAACTACCTATAACAAATATGGAGTTTGACTTTGAAGAGCTCATTATCAGGCGGAATATTCAAAAACTTTGAATTTGACAGAGAATTCACAGGTGATAACTTTGAGGAGTTGAGTATTTCGAATCCTCTTGAGACCATCCGAGTGATTGCGGAGTTTATTGATGTTTCTCATGAAGACAATCCGACTCCCTCCGAAGTCACCCTTGTGATTACAGAGGATGATGATATCTTTTTTGAAGACCTCCCGGGTATGTTACCACCGACGCGTGATATCCAACACGCTAATGAATCAACCCCAGGAGCTAGTCTTCTTGACTTGCCACACTATAGGAAGGATCCTACCATGAATATTGAACTCAAAGAGCAAGTTGATTTGTCACTAGATGTTAAGTAACAGTTCCTTGTCTCGATAAACATTCATTTCTATGAGAACAAGTTCTGGAGTTATATAGTGACAAAGAGTGTAGGTTAGATCGAGGATGTTGTCATATATGATTGATTTATATCCAAAATTTTTGAAGATGTAGTTATGGGAGAATATAATTATCAACTCTTTTATTATTAACTTTAATGGTGCCATTTTCTCTATTTTTACCTGTTTGTATGACTTTCTTCACTGTCAAAACATGTAAGCTGTTACATACTTTTAGGATCATTCCTCTGATAACTCCTTTTGATCGAGATCGTGTATATTGTTGATCCGATGACCCAAAGTGCCTAAAAATTTTAATGTCCAATAAGGGGTCAAAGTTTATTAGCTATTTTTTTGGAAGACCCCTTTAGTAATGATAGGCACTAAGTTAAGTTCTCTATTGCATTTCATTATAGAGTTTCTGAGTCTGCATTTTAGGTCTAAACATTTGAGTTTGCATCATATTTTGTCACACATGCATATTCTACACATGAGAAATCAATGATATATTTGAACAAGCAGCGCTAACTATAAGTTATGATCTAACAATAGGAAAGGAATTTAAAACTTTTAGTGTTGACAATTTTGTGATGGTTCGGATTCATCCGAAATGATTTCTTCAAGAAACTGTTAATAATTTGCAAGTCTGTAGTGCTGGACTTTTCAAAGTCTTAAAAGAATTTAAATTTTTATACTTATATTATAGATTTGGCATCGATTTTATTTTCAATATTGAAGACTGTGGTTTACAAATTTTGATTATCTATAGACAACCTACTGGTTGATGAGCCTTATCCTGAGCCAATTTTCGAGAATCCTTCACTTCACCACTTTCAATATTCATTCTATAAAGTAGAGAAAATGATAACATTTTAGATGATGAATTTATGATGCAACTTGACTAATATTTTGAGATACAAGAAATAAACTTACAGCAGTAAGAGAGTAGCTTTTCAGTTGACTCGACGGGGTTGAGTTCTCTCCCATTAGTGGAGAATTGATGGGGACATTTTAGTTTCATTTTTATTTGTATTTTAGTATATTTGTTATAGTATTTACTTGTATTTTTTGTATTTACATGTATTTCAGTTGTGTGTAGTGGTGGTAGTGGGTAGTTATAACTTATAGTAGTGGGTAGTTATAACTTGTGGTGATAGTGAGTAGTTAAGAAGTTGTAACCTATATGAGGCAATTGTACCTTATATTGAAGGGATGAATGTTTAAAGAAAAAATGCCTCTTGTCTGAATTCTTTCTTGTCTTCATCTCCTCTTCCTCCTTTCTCTAATGAATGATGAATCAAAATGAAAATCTTTATCTTCTCTTCTTTGCATAATCTCCTTCCTTACTCTACTCTTTGCTTGCCCTCGTCAACGCCAACAATGCCCGCTCTCTTCTTTGCTGATCTTCTTTCTGCTAGTTGATCCTTCTAGTCGTATTTTCAAGTCTCTCGGCCATCCAAGCGCCATCCAACACCAGCACTTGGCAGCGACCTTCCTTCTGTTCTGCATGTGATCACGAGTCCCAAAGATCTGGGCCATCTGTTTGTGTCAAGCATCTTCCTTCAAAATTTCAACGTTCTGTTCAACATCAGTCTCTCTCATGTGCAAGCAATGTTAAACAACAATAGAATATATTAACAACATTGCAACAGCAGATCACATCAGTGAGTTTTATTTCAGCAAATTGAGTTATTAGTTTATTACATTACTTGATTTATCTCTGAAATATTATCATTATTGTCTGCTGCCCACTATATGGTGAGATGTGTGAATCTGACTTGTGAATTGTTTGTTTTAATATTGCAAAGAGAATTGTTGCAAACATGAATGATTATTGTTTTTAATTTCATTAAGATTAGAGATGTTCAAAGGTATGCTTGCAATCTTGTTTAAATCCATTTGTAACACTGCTAGTTTTGAGTTATTTTCCTTTCGAAGATCTTTCTATTTGGTGAAACGTAGTGGTAGCGAGTCTGATCATATCACTGATTCCTTACATGGCACGCACACACCGTTTCACATCAAGGGTTTTGCAAGTTTGGATGCTCTTACATTTGTCTTACTGCCAGATGTGCCTTGGATAAAGAATTGAAGTTTATTGTATTTGTAATTGTCACCAGAAGTTAGTTGTATTTTGTTGAAAACTATAGGGGGTTAACTTTTATACATATCCTTTGGATAGTTTCAATTCTGAAAGCTCCTTTATTTTTCTATCAAAGGCTAAGAGGTTTAATATCTACCTTAAGAAATTCATTTATATACACTTAGGGCGTGTTTGTTTCGCCGCAAAACGTCGCAAAACGCAAGTTGTAAAACTTCTTTTGCATTTTCCGTTGTTTGTTTCGCTGAAAAACAAGTTGCAAAATGCAACTCTTCTTTTCCCACTTGCAGTTGCTACAATTAAATTTGTGGTCATGTAAATCTCACTTTTACACTCATATTTTCCCACGTGCAGTTGCTACAGTTAATTTTGTGGTGATGTAACTCTCACTTGTAGTAAGTACACTTACAGTTCAAAATGGTTACTTGATAATCAATATATAATTTAATATTATTAAATATTTAATATTTTAAATAGTGTTCAATTTCTTATTTAATTATTTTATATTTTAATCTTTAATTTTTTTATTGTTTTTAATATTGTTTTAATATTTAATATTTACTATTTTAATTTAATATTTTTATTTAATATTTTATTAAATACTTTATTATTTTATTAATACTTATTCCATTTTTTATTATTTTATTTAGAGTTAATATTTTATTAATATAACAATATTATACTTTACTATATATTTAATTATTTATTTTTTAATATAAAAAATTACTTTATTAATATAATAATATATTTTATTATTATATCAATATTTTATTATGTTATATTGTAACAATAATTCAGTATAATAATACTATAATGATAATTTATTATTAAATTATAATTATATTTTACTTTGTTAATTTTATATTTCTATAATATTACAATAATATTATAATAAAATTTATATTATAATATTTTCAAGTATTTTTAATATTATAATATTATAACTATATTTTATTATTTTTGTAATTTTAATATTTATATTTTATTAGTATTCTTAAAATTTTGATTTTCTTAAAATTTTATATTATTTATTTAATTAATATTTTAGTAATATTTTACTATTTATACTAATATTTTATTAATATTATTGTTATAAATAAAATATTAAGATTATTAATTTTTATCTCAAATTTATTAATACAATTTAATTTGCAATAATAGATTTAATTTAATAGTATTTATAATATTTAAATCACTGCTACAGTTAATTTTGTGGTCAACTTTTCCACTTACACTTTTATATTACCAACCAAACACCGTAAACACAATATACTTTATCATTTACACTTTCACTTTATCAACCAAACACCGTAAAACACATATACTTTTCCATTTACACTTCACTTTATCAACCAAACACTGTAAAACACATATATTTTCTCTGCTACAGTTCACTTTTTCCATTCTTATTTTACGACTTACGACTTGCGACGTTTTGCAACGAAACAAACAGGCCCTTAATACACCGAGACATCCTCCTAATTTTGTATTATTCCAAATACACCTGGAAATGCAGTTTCTTACAGATACATCGTATACATCCTTCTTCTTAGACGACCTCCATCTGCCAATCATTTTATAAGGTATACACATGCACTATATGTGTTCATAATCTAGTTTTAGTTTATTATATCATTGGTAAAAGTTTTACTACATCAGTATGCTTGCTTAAGCTTCTCAGTCAATGACTTTGTTTTTCGTTCAAACGCTATTATGTGTTGATAATTAGTATAATCTTGGATCAGGAAGTTTGCATTTTCTGATGTTGTTTTGGCATTAATTGATTTTATAAACTTTTTTTTCCCCAGCTATGTATCTTTCCAGAGGAAACCATGAAAGCAAGAGTATGAACAAAATCTATGGGTTTGAGGGGGAGGTCAGGTCTAAATTGAGTGACACATTTGTTGAGCTCTTTGCAGAAGTTTTTGTTGTTTACCTCTGGCTCATGTCATAAACGATAAGGTCTTCATAGTTCATGGCGGGCTATTCAGTGTAGATGGAGTTAAGCTGTCTGACATTCGGGCAATTGATCGTTTCTGTGAGCCTCCAGAAGAAGGTATTGTTTATATATTCTGATATAATCAATTGTCTATCGAAGGTGCTCCTTTGTTTTCCTCGAATTCTATTTAGAAGATGGTACTTTATTTGCTTCCTTAGCCATCTATTTTTATTTAGTGAAATTTCACTTATTTTATACTTTCGATCTTACAGTTGCTTCTTTTGGTAGTTTGTTTTTGTTTATTTCACCTTTGGCTTGGTAATATCTACTTGCTGTTTATAAGAGTACTTTTTTGTTGAAAACATCTTCTGTGACTGTCTAGATATAGTTATCCTTCATCTTGCTAAAGAGAGTGAAGGAATTGAACATATTTCCTCCTAGGTTCTTATTTGCTCTTTAAATAAGAGTTGGTTGTCTTTAATTGTATAAACATAACTGGAGAACGCGTTTGTTACATCTATAAGAATCCCATGAGGTTCCTTTATTGCTTAAATGATGGAAGATTTGTAATTACTTTTGCACCATGTGAACATTCATCAAGGCGTGTAGTTCTTCATACGCATTGTTGATATGACACATATTGGTAGAAGTATTATGGTACAGACCATGAACATTCTTAAATTTGTATTTTGAAACACGGGTAAGTTGCAACCCCACCTCCTCATTTCTACCCATCATCTATATTTCCTGAACAAAAAACGAGAAAACCTTTCATCCATCAGAAGTTTTCATTTTTGGGAATTTTAAGGCTGAAAGAATATTGGCACATGTGAAGCATGTGATGACTTCAAATTATGTTCTCATTTTTACCCTACTACAACAACAAAGCTTCTATCCCGATTTTTATTATGATCTGCTACTTGAGTCATTTTCTTCCATTCAGCTCTATAGGGGCCATCACTTTGGTAACATGAAGCATTAACACAAACCACTTTAACCCTATCACATTTAATTTCAAATATTATCTCTTCCTCCTCCACCTAACCTCTTGAACCCATTTTTTCTCTCTCTCTCTTCCACTTCTCCGGTCTTCCTCAAATGCTCCAACCCCCCAACCCCTCATTATTCTTGGTTTCAAGAACCCAAACTCAAAACTATGCAATGTTTTAAGCGGGTAAAATTTTAACTGGTTAAATATTGGTTTTGGTGGAGATGGTTTTTTTAGATAAGTCGTAAGGTGAGTTTGGTAAATCTGAACTTTTGGAGACATGGAGTTTGATAGATGGCAAAGATTGGATATTGGTTTTGCTTGATATGTTTTTTTAGTGGGTTATAGTATAGTAAGTTTTGAACAGAGGGATGGATTTTGGTGTAGATGGGCTTTGGATGGAAAGGGGAGGAAGAGAGCGACTATGGTAGGCTGTGAGAGAGAAAATAAGGAATTAGAAGGTGATGGTTTTGGTTTTAGTAGGGATAGAGATGGAGGAGACGAGTTTAGGGGAAAGATAGATGGATTTTGGTAGGGATAGGAGAGAGAAGGAGATGGGGTTTGGCAAGGAGAGATGGGTCTGGAGAGGGATGGGAGTAGAAGGTGGGTTTAGAAAGAGAAAAGGATTGGTGGATAGTCTAATTAAGAGAGGGATTAGAGGAAGGATTAATAGGTAGATGATAGGGTAAGAATGTAATTTCCCATATTTTAAAATATTGCTATTAGCTTTGTTAAATATTAGGTGTTTTCCAATAATGAAGGTTTTTTGGTTCAAAGAATTCAGGATGAGGGTTATTTAGAAACAAAGAATTAAATAAATTTTTTTTGGTAACTTACCAAACATTAGACATGTTCTTTTTGTTTACGCTTGTTTTGCCCCCTCTAACGAGGATATCCAGGCCTCTCAGAAGACCCATCTAATTCTTTGGGTACATGACATCCTCCCCCACACGTAGCTGATGAAGCTGAAAATTAATTAGAATTCTATTCTTAAAATTAGATTTTTTTTTCCATTTTAGATTTATTTTGCAAATTGAATCTTAGATTAGATAGAATGTGGTTGAGATTTTACAAGGACAAGACTAGGTTCTTAGTGTCACTGTTCACTTGAACACTAACCAACTGAATGGTAAAAGTGAACAATAAAGTTTTATTTTTTTAAAATTATCTTGATCTATTTTTTAGTTTCGAGTAACGTTTATTCTTATTGCTTCACTTTTGTGAGGCCTATAAGCCTAAATGACATGAAAAAGAATTAACGTAATTGAAATTGATTTGAGGTGTTTGGTAAGGTTGACATGTCATTTCTTCTGTCTCTCTTCTCTTATCATCTTCTCATCTCGTTTTCTCTTCTTCCAAGCTTGCTTTTATTGGTAACGGAGAATCCAAATCTTCATTTTAGTCGTTTTGTTTTCCGCTGTTCCAAAAAATTGGTTATTGTAGAGATATGAGAAAATCTCTTTAACATGATAAGAAAACCTCCACCCTTGGGAGAGAATTGAGAGGCAAAAAGAGCTTTTTGCTATTTGTCCAGACCCTTCAACAAAATGAAGCTAACATGGAGTTGGGTTCTTTGATGTGATCAAGTGCTCGTAAAGTCACCCTATCATTGTCATCGTCGTCATAGTCAACTCTCACTACGACTGTTATCACTTCATCGCTAAGCAGTTACTCTTTACTAACAATGAGTCATTTTATGACTATCTTCACAAATCAACTCGATTCATGTTGAAGCTAATTTCGAGTTGATGTGAGCTGATGGAGAACCACTGACTTGTTAGCCTCCATTATTAGATTGTTGAGATCATTGGCATCCCATGGTGAAGATGAAGATCTCATCCTCAAGATCTGACATGGCACCTCGGACTTCCATATTTTGCTGCGGGATCTTAACAACTTGCTCGTGAAGGCAGCCCAATGTTCTTGAGACAACGTAAAGTTGTTAAAAAGAGATGGGATGATGCTAACAGATCATTTAAAGCCACAAAGAAGGTTTGTATCTGAATATGAACTCCAGGAGTTGTTTTTGGAATCACAAACTCTTAGTGGGTGACTCACAAAGTCACAATCACTAAAAGCGAGATGGATTTTTTTTTTTTTTTTTTTGGGGGGGGGGGGGGTGAGAGAGAGAGAGAGAGAGAGAGAGAGAGAGAGAGAGAGAGAGAGAGAGAGAGAGAGAGAATTTGGAGAGAGAGAGAGAATTCAGACTTGAATTGGCTCAATTTGTAGAGTGGTGGCAGTTAGCTCAGCAATGGCTTCAGTGGCAATAGTCATAGTCGACTTTGTGACAACAATGATAATGAGACGGTGCGAGGATTTGATGGCTTTCAGTTAATTGGAGATGTGTCTGAATAGATTACACCAACATTCTCACTTGTCGCTCAAGGGAGATTTTCTTATCATGTTAAGAGATGGCCTCATGTCTCTAAATAGGTAATGTTCAGCAGAGTAGGAAACAAAATTAAAGGAAGATTGAAAAAAAATCGATGACAAAAAGGAGGATTTGGATACTATCATACCAATTAATGCAATTCAGGGAAAAGAAGAGAAAAGATGAGAGATAAAGAAACAAAGCCTGATCCTTACCACACAATTCAAGTAAATTCTTTTGACTTTACTCTTTTTTTAATGCCATTCAGCCTTTACATATGCTTTGCAAGGTGAAACAATAAGGATAAACATTTTATCTAACTAATCAAGCATAAATAGATCAAGATAAATCTAACAAAAAGACAATAAAATTACTATAATGTTTATGTGGCAACTATTGACAGAACAATAAATGCTACATCAATAACCCTAATATTATCCCTATAAAATCTCAACCAATTATTCTACCTAATGTAAAATTTAGTTTGCAAAATAAAACTTGAAACTGAAAATAAATTCTAATTATTGGATATAGTCCCAACTAATCTATACATATAACTAACAACAAGGGCTTTTGCTCTCTCCTTACATGCTGCCGTGTGTAGGAGAAAGTTCTTCAAAATTATGCCACATCTCCCATTTAAACTCAACAAAAAGAAGAGACAAGGGAAAGAGGAAAACCTGCACACACTCTGTTTGTTAGACCATTTTTTTCATGTGTCACATCATCTCTCTCATGCGTTACATCTTGTCATCATCATTACCCCCACCCCCACCCCAGACGACCCCACAGTATTCTAAAAAACAATTTTTTTCCTCTTTCAACTTCTTTAAAATCATTTGCTTTTTTCTCAAATCATTTGGTCAACAACATGATTTCACTTTGCCCATTAAAGAGATAAAAAATAAAAGATCCATTTTCAAATACTTCACAAAATGACTGTTTCTCCATATAATTATCCTTATTGTAGTTTTGTTTTACAAGGAGAGAGACAATATATTTTTTAAAACTACTAAAATGTAAATTACATTTTTTTTGTTCGACTAGTATTTTTTTAATTTTCATTATAAAATACCTTCTTTGTATAAATTTGATTTTAAATTGGAGGAAGGAGAATGTTTATATAGAGAAAGTTATTTTAAGATTAAATATTAAAAAGCCCAAATAACAAAAAATTAGAACGAAATATAATTGCTACTTAATAATTCTTTTACAGATACTCCCCCGATAGTTTAAAACTATAGTAAGAATAATAACTATGCGGGGTCATTTTGCAAAGTACTTAAAAGGATATATTTTGTTTTTTAATTTTTGAAAATTTTAATGCAAATTTGAGTTTCATTGGGCATAAATATTATGGCATAAAGAAGGTAGGATACTGTTAAGATACCATTCTCTCTGAAATCAACTCAAAAAATCATAATTACAATGTGAATGCTAATTAATTGTTTATTAATCTGATTATATAAAATAATCAATTATTAATGTTATCGTATCATATTCATATAAGTGTAGGGTTAATATTACTGGTTTGTACAAATCGGGTAATTTATCTATTATGTGTAAATTTTAATAAAAAAACCCTGTTATCATATCAAGTTAAGTTTACGTACCATTTAATGTGGTTTAGACCTAGGCAGTATTTGGATAACATTATGTTAAAACTTTTTTTTAAAACAAAGCTCACAAAGAGCACTCGAAAATTTAGCAAGGAGGGGTGATCCCTTGAAGGGAGAAAAGTAAAAGAAAATTTTATTCTTAATGAAAAATGACAACTATTCTCCACGAGTTGAATTTTCCTTCATGAATCGTGAAACCCTCCCCCCAAGCCAAAACAAAAGGAAAAAAGCAGAAAAAGATAATAAAAATAAAAATTCTCTCTCTCACGATTAACAAGAAGATTCAAACTTATAACTTCTCGCAAAGGAAGAAGTATCACATGCGTTAAGCTTAAGTAAGATATTAAAGCTAAATTTGAGACTCTCTCTCTCTCTCTCTGTGTGTGTGTGTGTGTGTGTGTGTGTGTGTGTGTAGATACACATATCCTACTCATTTATCATATATTCAATTGTAAATCTATTTCTTGCTAATAATACCACAAGTAGATTTAAATTTATGCTTAAATGAAATCAAATTTTCTCTGTTTCTAAGTTTTTTAACAACTCTAGTATTAAGTTCAATTGAGATCTTAACTCAATTAGCTTCCTATTTAGACATGAGCTCAATCCATCTATTTATGTTTAGGTTTAGCACTTAGAAAAAAATTAGTTAACATAAGAAAAGTCTAAACTTGATCATTTATGGAAAAGTGTTTAATCCATAGGCCGACAAATAGTGTGAGATGTCTTGTTCTTTTTTTAAATCAGTTTCAACCTTAACTCAAAAATACACTTAAGACATCTATAAAACATGAATAGAATCCAACTACCTCTTAGCCGGACTAAGTCTGAATTAAATTCATCTTTAAAACACGAATACAATCCAACTACCTCTTAGCCGGACAAAGTCTGAATTAAATTTGAGCAAAATTAAAAATTTTAAGAAAACCAATTTAATCGTTTAGAAAGAAGTCTTAAATCTGACAAAGATATTCAAACTAATACCTGAAATGATTTGAACTAATAATAATCAACTTGAAATAGTATTTTTAAAGTTAATAGTGCTTGAGTGTAGTCTGATGGAATGAATTTTAATCAATTCATAAGTTAATCATAGTTTGTTGAGACATGCAGTTGCACGTGCATACATGCTAGCTACATCAATAGCGACAATATTAGGTTCTGTGTGGTTTGAAAGAAACCACAGAAAAGAAAGAAATGTGAGAGAGAAATGATAGAAAATCCTAGGTGGCATTGTAGGGCCCGCACTTGAGAGAGATGACATCTAGGTTGTTTTGTTTGGTTGCAAGGAAAAGCCTGGGTAAAGTGAGTGGTGATGTCACTACCCACATTATCTTTTAATTTTAAATTTAAATTTTAAATTTCCGTTATTATTAAACCAAACATTCTCTCTTCTATTTCCACCCACCGATTTCCGAGTTGGCAAGGCATTCTGGGGATAAATGTTGGGTGGGGCCTGCTGTGTTTTCCTTCAAAACAAACACAACAAACGAGATAATAAGGAAAAACCCCGGCCTTGTGGGACAAACCAAACAAGCCCTTGAGAAAAAGTTCCCTTGGACTTCTTATTGCGGGCCAACTGCCTAAGTTTCTTATTGAGTCATTATGTTGGTAATTGTGAGGTTTCTTTTTCTTTTTCAAAATTTTCTTTTTTCTTTTTTTTTCCCTTTTGTTTTTTTTGTTTCTTTTTTCAGGGGGGTGGACCTAGTGGTGGAGAAAAAATAAGAAAGAAAATGTAGAACTGAGCCCAATAGGTACTCTTGAGATCATGTAGGGTGATATCACTGTGTAATAAACATTGTTATATCAAAACTCTGTATTTTTGTGGTATTAATAAATCTAACTTGATATTTAGTTAACTGGTATTCATTTGTTCTATAATAAAATTGATGGCATATTATTAAAAAAAGGCTTCTAGATTTTTGGGGTCATTAGAATATACTTTTGCCGGAGATTCTGGCCTTTGTGGAAGTAAACAAAAGATAAGCAAACAAGGAGGATTGGGTTAGCTCTTCCTATTTAGTTCCATATTTTGCTTGAGATACCCAAGTCTTGTCATTAAGCAATGCCTTGGGCTGGAGCATTTCCATTTAGATTTCTTGCTAGTCATATTCAATTTTCTTGCTTTTTCCTTTTTGGTTACTTGTTAAGTGTCATCAGTCATCACTACAGCCTTTACCTTAGGGGAAGCTAGTAATTAAATTCATAGAAGTGAGCTTGCTGCATTAGCAGTTGTTATCCAACAAGATTGTTCAGTATTTGATTTCCATCCTCCTCCTGAGTCATTCAGAGAGAACTGTTTTATATTTTTGTCAACAATCTGGTTTGAACCAGTCTACAATCTGAAGTTTTAGATCTTTTGTGATATCTGAGTCTAGTTCTAGTAGATTTTCTGTTTAGGTGTTAGGTCTCTGACAAGGCATATACAATTTTCATGTTTTTTCCGTTTGGCTTACTGGTTATCATCAGTCATGAAGAGGACGAAGTCAAGGAAAACTGTTGACCTGGATGAAATTCCTATTGAGGTATGGAGACGCCTAAGAGAGGTGGGTGTGAGATGGCTGACAAGCCTCTTTAACAAGATCTGGCTAACTAAAAAGATGCCAAATGAGTGGAGGAAGAGTACCCTAGTACCTCTCTATAAAAATAATGGTGATATCCAGAATTGTTCAAACTAATGTAGGATAAAACTTATGTATCATATCATGAAGCTTTGAAAAAGAGTAATTAAACACAAGTTAAGGCATAATGTTAATATATCAGAGAACCAGTTTGGGTTTCATGCTGGGGCGATCGACGACAGAGGCTATTCATTTGCTTCATCAACTTATAGAGCGATTTCAAGAAAGAAGTAGAAATTTGCATATGGTGTTTATTGATTTAGAAAAAGCTTTTGATAAGGTGCCAAGAGAGAGATTATGGTGGACAATGATGAAGAAGGGAGTTCCCATCATATATATTGATATAATCAAGGACATGTACGATGGAGTAATGACAAATATCAGAACTTGTAGAGGCCTAACAAGTGAATTTTCGATCACAATTGGATTGCATCAAGGATCTGCATTGAGTACATTCTTATTTGTCATAGTGATGGATGAGCTTACTCGAGTTATTCAGGATGAGATACTGTTGTGTATGCTTTTTGCTGATAATATTGTCTTAGTCAATGAGACAAGAGCTGGGGTAAATGACAAATTGGAGCTATTGAGGCAAACTCCAGAATCTCGAGGTTTTAGATTAAGTAGGGTCAAAACAGAGTATATAGAGTGTAAATTTAGTAAATAGAGGACCCGGGATTATAGTATTGTGACACTAGATGGACAAGAGATACCGATGAGTAGTCATTTTAGGTACTTGGGTTCTATTATCTAAAAGGATGGAGAGATCAATAGTGATATCAACTATAGGATCCAAGCTGGCTGGTTGAAATGGAGGAGCGCACCGGGGTTTTATGCGACTGTAACATTCCGTTATGGCTGAAGGAAAAGTTTTATTGAACTGCTATTAGGCCAGCTTTGTTATATGGCACAGAATGTTGGGTTATAAAGAGATATTATGCCCAGAAGATGAGTGTAGCAGAGATGCACATGCTTCGTTGGATGTGTGATAACACGAGGAGAGATAAAGTGAGAAATGAGGATATTCTTACTAAGATAGGAGTGGCCCCTATAGAACAGAAGATGAGAGAAAATCGCATACGATGGTTTGGTTATGTACGATGTAGAATTACAGATGCGCCAATCCGGCGAGTAAATCTTATCAACTTAGGGCAAGTTAAAAGAGTGAAGGGTAGACTGAAGAAAACATAGATGAAGGTGATAAGACAAGATATAGAGGTTGGATGTCTTAATAACGACATATTGCTCGATAGGAATGAGTGGAGAAAGCTGATTCATGTGCCCAATACGGCTTAATTCTCTTTTGGTTCATGTAGCCTACCCCAAATACTTGAGATAAGTGGCTTAGTTGTTGTTGTTGTTGTATCAGTCATCACTACAGCTTTTACCTTAGGGGAAGCCAACAAATTAAATTCATAGAAATGTGCTTGCTGCATTAGCAGTTGTGATCTATCCTACATTGTTCAGTATTTGATTTTCATCCTCGTTTCAGTTATTTAAAGAGAACTGCTTTATATTTTTGTCAATAAACTTGTTCAATTGTGCAATCTAAACTTCAGGA
Organism: Agave tequilana; assembly: GCA_038442645.1. NCBI lineage: Eukaryota > Viridiplantae > Streptophyta > Magnoliopsida > Asparagales > Asparagaceae > Agave > Agave tequilana. The sequence continues at coordinate 141,215 of JAVJIF010002682.1, forward strand.
ATTCCACACCCCCTTCAAAAAAAGCCGCCAACACACTACAAACATTCCAACAACAACAACAAAAGAAGAAAGAACAAGTGCTTCAATTTGGGTTGGGATTAATTTTGGCTGCATTTTTTCTTCTGGTCCTTTCCTATCATAAACATGCAAGCAGCTAAATAATGAAGACAACAGGAAAGATTGTCAAGGATTGAAATAACAATGCATAGGAAAATGGAAGGGGAAAAATGAAATAGAAGTTTATCCATTCACTCTGATCTGAAAAATTACAAGCTCAGCTCCTATTAAACTAACAATCAGACCCTCACTGTCTGACTCTATCCAAATGCTAACAAACAAATCCAAACTTTCTAAGTAATACAACTAAAACAGAACTTGGGGTTACACGGTGCAGCTGGAATTGTGCCTTAGACAAGGAGGCCTGTTGGGTCGAACACACTGCATCATAGCTTCTGTTTGTTGGTTCATGATTCATACAAATGCCTCTTGATTGGCAGTGTAGAATCCTTATTTGTGCAATTGTAAAATGATGGATCAACTTAGATATGCTCAGGTTCAGGCCAATAGCTTCATAAGCTATTTGTTTTCTTTTAAATTCTTTTTAAAAAATTGGAGGGTGTGTGACTTGGACAGATTTTAATCTTTAGACTAGTGATTAGTCAAAGCTACTTCTCTTTCATTCCTATCAGTGATAGTTTCCACTGTGTTATCTATATAATTATGCGGAAATAAAATGCTGACTATATATTGCGGTATCAGTCTTTAGGGATCATTTTGAGTTTTGGTTTTCTGTATAAATTATGGTATCATTCTTTTGGAATACCTTTATGTTTATTTCACTGGTTGTTTCTATAGTTCTTATGTACACATCTTCAACAATTGTCAGGTTTAATGTGTGAATTACTTTGGAGTGACCCCCAACCTCAACTAGGAAGGGGCCCCAGTAAGCGGGGTGTCGGTCTTTCTTTTGGTGCCGATGTGACGAAGAGATTTTTACAAGAAAATAATCTGGGTAAGTTGTCATCTTGTGGTCATCTTCCATCTTAATTTCTGGTCTTTATATACATTGACTCTGGCTTGCAGATCTTGTTATCCGATCGCATGAGGTGAAGGATGAGGGTTATGAGATCGAGCATGATGGGAAACTTATAACCGTCTTTTCTGCTCCAAACTATTGTGATCAGGTAATTTAATGTGACTAACTCATTTTATATTGTATTTATGCCTGGTGGAAACATGCTGCATATTTTCATGTTCTTTAACATGTAGATTTGTTACCAAAAAGTTTGACAATCAAGCAAATGGAAGATTAGATCCGCAAAATCGTTTTTCTTATACATATGAAATGGAATTCATTTGTCTATCAGGGGTGAAAGAGGTTAGAGTTTTATTGAGTACTAGTTTTACAGAGGATGGATTTCAAACTAAGCGTGCTGACCATGTTTTTTCCTCTTATTTCCTCTTGTATATGATGTGGGATAGATTGTGATCAAAGAATTCTATAAGAAGTTTTCCAAAATATTCATTTATTTGATGTTTTTCAATAACATTTCAAATGCTTGATGTTTCTCTACTTGAGATTAAGTTATAATTGCATCATTGAAGAATTCTGCCTTGGGATTCTTGACATTTTTCAGCATGCAAATAAATTGCTTTCGTGTAGCCAGGCTACACACCTTGAAGCCTAAATTTGAGCAGATGTGATTCTCACGGTTTTCAATAATATGATGTGCCTGAAGATTTTTTTGCCCTGCTCTTGTCCACACAAGGTTACCCTTTTGTAAATATGATCCCTGAAGAAGTATACTCCGGAATAATGACAATAATACAAGAGCATATCTTCGAAAGGGAGTGTATTATATGCTTAGTTAACCCACAATTAGTTTTTGGTAAAGATAATGAACTGCTTCAAGTCCTACATTCGCTTCACTTTATATAGGATCCAGAAAAAACTAAAAAGTTCTTAAAGATGCCCAAAATTTCTGAAATCTTAATTCTTAAATTTACTTGATTATAAACCCCTTCTATTTGGCAAAACGACTCCATACTCAAAACTGCTTTCAGCCTAACAATTAGGACGTTATCATTTCTTATAGGCAGAATCTGTATGGCATTACTAGTTAGCAGAAACAGCAGTTACAATGAAATTACAGGTCATTTTCTGATTAGCAGCCTTCTTCAAGTTACGTTCTCTCATCTCTGTCTAAGTTGGGAACTCTCTTTTGAAGAAATTGGCAGAAATTGGTAGTCAACCAGTTCCAAAGAGATTTTCTGCTTTTAGATGTAATATGCAATTTGTTAATCAGAGTTCCATATTTTTGGGGTTTCAGTCTACATGTTACTGTTGGTTCATCTACTCATTCATTCGTTGAATTTTTTCAATCCTGCATCTTGCTAGTTAATTGATGACAATTTAAAATATCACTAAGATGCATTTCCAACTCTGCAGATGGGCAACAAGGGTGCATTTATACGTTTTAAAGCCCCTGAGTTGAAGCCAGACATCGTTGCCTTCTCAGCAGTTGTGAGTGTTTATTTTGATTTCCAGGCTTCTGATATTGTTTCTGTATAATTTATGCTTCTGAGTGAACTTAATCCTTTTAAAGATGTGCAAAGTGAGCTTTCCTTACATCAAAGTATGCAGTCTAGTCATTTATGAAATCCTTCCCTGCTTTCTATCTCTCTCTTTTGGTTCATGTAGCCTACCCCAAATACTTGGGACAAATGGCTTAGTTGTTGTTGTTTGTTATTCCCTGCTTTCTATACTGATGTGTATTCTTTCCCTACATCAAACTAAAACTTGCAGCCACACCCAGATGTTAAGCCGATGGCATATGCAAACAATTTCTTCCAAATGTTCTCTTGATTCCTGGTGAAATGATGCTTCTGTTCCCACCTTGCCATGTGATATTAATTTAATACGGTGCTAGTAAGCGGCTGTTGCAGCAGGCGAAAGCTTCTCCAGAGCCTCTTTTGGTATTTTCCTTTTGCCAATTCTTTACAAATGCAGTTGTAATCTTCTGTCATCTGTCCTATTACAACACTCTGGCAGCATGATGCTTATTTTGTATGTCTTCTAAATTCTTTTTAGATCGTCGGGCCTTAAAAAAATTGCCCATTTCGCTGGCTGTGTAATTTGTACAATCATCTCTTTTTGAATTTTTCTCTCCAAGGGTTTTATGTCTAAACCATAAATTAATGGGGAAACGAAGTTAATAGTCTGTATTTCTTGAAATATCTCTAGAATTCTGGAGTTGTGTTCTCTAATTCCTTGCGAACTGTCGCATATGGTGTTGTTTGTAAAGTTGTCCGGTTTGCTGAAAGTGCGTGTATTTACCATTTTCAACGTGTTTTTGATGAAACAAGGGCATTAAGCTCTAGTGGTTCAGGATCTCGATAATGCTAGCATTGTTGTGCGCTTGAATCCAAAGTTCCTGTCGAAGATTCAACACACAACTTCATTCATTTTACTGCATTATGTTCAACAAAAAAAAAAACAAAAACTGCATTAGTTTCAGAGTTTGTCTCTTTAAGCTAAATTGTTCCAAACTATTTTTGAACTTTACGTGCAATATCTGAAGTACAAAATCCTTTTTGAGTTCCTGATTTCTGAGATTTGCTCAAGATGTAACGTGTTGGAGGGCTATGCAATACTTATCCATTGTGGAGTTTTGTTCCCATGGAATTATCAATTGACAAATGTCTTCACATAACTATCGGAAGCATCTATGGAAAGTTATCCAATGAGGGCGGAAAAGCAGTGAGAATATCTTTTCAAGGCATCTCGCACAAAGTTGACTACTATAATTGGGAATCGTTTTTCTATTCTCAATTTTAATTATACGAGTCTCGAAGGCCGGATTTTAGCATATTTGTACCCACTCTTTCTGTGCTCACTGCACAGTCCGATTTTGGAGCTACTGTAACGAATCTCCATCACTATCACAGCTCAAACAGGTGTTCTTCTATGCATGCTTGTTAGTAAAGGAAAAATAAAACCAACTGGCTTTGAAACTTACGGGTTTGTGATGTAAAATGTGCGAAAATGACATGCCTTGCAGCAGCAAGAATCTCTCTTTTTTAGTAGGCAAATGGTCCCTGCACTGGTGCATGTATATTCTCAGATTTGGCCAGACCATCACGGCACCGTCTAATCTCATGCATCATCCCCTTGCTACTTAAAATGATGCGAATCCAAACTGTCGAGTCTGACAGTTTACAATCGACCCTAAAGGAATCTCATATGCACATGTCTGTGACCCGTGCTTGTCATCCTGATCCATGAGAGCGGAATGAAAGACTTCCTCTATGATTTTCACTACCACTCATGCATGAACAATTTTGACATAAAATTGAAGTTTTCACAATTAAATTCATAATGCGGACATTAATGATTTGTAAAATCACATACATGTACTTATTGTGCGCGTCTTGGCAACAACCTCTCTGAGGAATCTACCAACCAGACAGATGCAGTTGGAGATGTATTCAACACGAAAAAAAACAAAGAAACAATAGAGAAAGCAAATCAACACAGTATTTAATGAGGTTCGACAATTTGCCTACGTCTTCGGGGTAAGGAAGAGAGGGGTTTTATTGATTCAACAATCAATACAAACCAATACAAGATGGATACTTCCTAGGGATTTCAGGGATACAATACATGAGGGCTCTAACCCTTATTTATAGCCACAGAGTCTCAGGGATTTAAGAAATCCTGATTGGATTCGACTCCAAAACAGAAAAGGAGTACGAACCCAGAAAGGACAGCAGAATTCGTCTGCTGGTCGACCGGCCCCGTGCTCGGTCGACCGGCATCAATTGAGAGCAGCCTTCTTTCAGTCGGTCGACCGGGCAGTTGACCGCTCCTTTGCCATGGTCGACCACCCGATCGACCGGGCCACTCCTGTGAACGTCGTGCACACCGGTCGACTGGGCGGTCGACCGGCCTTGTCCACTGGTAGATCGGGACCTGTCCTGGCATACTGCATGCGCTGTTCTTACTCCCTTTGACTTCCAGTCTCTGTGATATCTTCCTTTATCTCTTCTCTCCCTACAATTCTCTAGCTCGGTGAAGATTTTCTAAATCTGAGCCGAACTCCAACGAACACCTGGCGAAAATCGACACACGATCTCGGCGAAATCGACACACGATCTTGGCTTGAGCGCTCCGAACGAAATCGAAACACGATCTCGGCGAAATCGACACACGATCTCGACTTGGCCAACAGTCGAAACATGTTACTTCAAACAAATCGCCAGTACACGTACAATTGATTTCCACTGATCTCACCATATTCAAATTGAGTTTGTCGTTACCACCTGCAACTCTCGTCAAACTCCAATATCAATTGTAAGCTTCTAACTTCAGCTCAGCTATCCAAATAGAATGTATCATATATGCGTTGCCATTACTTCACCTAAAGAGAAATACCACACGAGCCGACCAACGAACGTGTCTCCCACTCAACAACTTCATGGAACTCTATTCCAAATGACCTCAAGAAGAACCTATCATGAGCCAATACTGACTCTCCAACTGACTGACTCTCTCTAGTCTACATGTCTTCAAGACGGTCCAACCAAATCTGAGTAGAGCACACTAAACACTATCATCGACTTCAACAAACTGGATACACACCCCTTTATACAAGTTTAACCATCTTCTCACCAGAAGATCAACTGTTCATCGAGATCATAATGCTTCACCTCTACGTGAAGTCCAATTCTTCACCTCTACGTGAATTCTCAATCAGCTTCTCGAGAGCGCAAATACACCATATAGCTTCATACGGGTTGCATCACCAAATGGCTACGCCTTTATGGCTGCTTACGCACCTTGCCCAAGGGATCAAGCAAATCGTAGTTCTTGAAATGAGCTCCATCAAGCTCAAGCACTTGTGACTGAATCTTCAGGAGCGAATCGACCTGACTGAGTCATATGAACCTCCTCACTACCGTCATAGAGAACAACCACCTTCAAATTGAGCTTGTCGTGGTCACAAGCTTGAGATTCATGCTTCTTCACCCACTTTCGTGGTTTTATCTTGGTTCCTATGACTGCAAATAATTTGACATTCTCATCAATGTTGTTAACCTGTTTAGCATCAAAACTGGTTACATGATCTCCACCAGGTATCACATCCGGTGAAGTCCTCACTGATGCCGAACCAATTGGAGATGGTGGAGTAGCATCAACCTCCACCCGCTGCGATACTTCCTTGGTCTTCGTCCTCTCCACTTGCTAAGAGACGGTAGACTTTGATACTGAACTCTCATTAAAAGTGACATGCTGACTCAACACGATCTTCTTATTTTTGGGGTCCCATAGCCTGTAACCTTTCATATTTATCTTGAAACTCAAAAACACAAACTTCTTTACTTGCAGATTTATCTTGCCATCTTTGGCACTAAAGTAGGCCGGACTTCCAAATACCAGCAGCAAATTATGACCTTGAGTAGCTTTCCCAGATCATACATCGAGTGGAGCTTTACCTCCTATCGCAGTCGATGACATACCATTTATGAGATGGCTAGCATACAATCGCCTCAGTCCAAAATGATTTGTCTGATCGTACATTAGACAACAATCGCAGAGTCTTCTCCAGCAAGGAACGATTTATCTCCTTAACCAACCCATGTAATCCATTTGTGAAGTGAGTACCAATATTAGTGTTCTGGCCAAATCGTAAGAATTGATTAATGTATCTTTCAACATTACCAATTTGTAGCTCCTTTATCTTCCTACTAGTCTGCTTCTCCATTATTCCTTTCCACTTCACCAATATATCTAGGGCTTCACACCTTTGTCTCATGGGATATATTCAACAATGCCTAAATAAATTATCAATAAAAAAGATAAAGTACCTGTGATCTCCAAGCGATACAGTCTTAGCAGGTCCCCAAACGCTTACATGAACACAATCAAGAAGACCTTTTGAGTGGTGAGTACTGGTGCTGAATTTCACCTTCTTCTTGTCCAGAACATTGTGTTCACCCAATTCCAAGTCGCAGGTAGCAACACCTTCCAATGATCACTTTTTTGCTGGAGTTTGCAAAGACTTTTCACCTCCGTGTCCGACCTTCATCTGCCAGACCGTGTGCAAATAACATTTGAAGAAATAGAAATCTCCACCTGACCTGTAACTGTACTACCCTTCAAGTAGTAGGATTTCTCTAGCGGACGCCCTTCATAACCACCATTGAGCTTTTGGTCAACTTGAGAACACCATCTCATATTGATACCACAAGACCCAATGTTTCTAAAGCACCAACAGAGATAAGATTTCTTTTGAGTTGAGGTACATACCTCACCTTCTTCAATTCTCGTACTATCCCGTCTTCCATCTTGATACGGACTGTACCCATCCCTTCTATATTACATAGATGATCATCACCCATTACAACGAAACATTTATCTAGCTTCTTAAAGCTAGAAAATCAGTTCTTATTCGGGTACACATGATAGGTAGCTCGTATCTAAGATTCACCCATCATTATTTGAGTAACCAACAGAAGGAATAGTAACAGAGAAAGAAAATATCGATGAGTATGATCCGATCCATCTGACCGTGAAGTACTCGCATGAGTACTGTCCACCTGTGCGAGATTTGCCTCGGCATCGGCTCCTTCTTCTTACCTTTGGCCTTCGGACAATCAACTTTACAGTGCCCTAGATCCTTGCACAAAGCGCACTGATTCCTCTTCAGATCTTTGAAGCCTGATCTGGACTTCGATCTTCCCTGATCACCTCTTCCCTCCTGCCTCTTACCATCAATGCTTCCGCTGTTGTGTTCCCTAAAGAAGACAGTCTGTCCCAACAGCAGCAGACACCTTATTGTAGTCAAGGGATTTTCTTCGATTGATCAATGTAAGAGTAAAGGTCTCATACTCTTCTTTAGGAAAAGAATTCAATAGAATTACTATCTTATCCTTTTCATCGATCTCCACATTCACATTAACTAGATCTGTAAGAAGCTTTGTGTAGCTATTCATGTGTTCGATAATAGAGCATCCTCTCTACATGTGAAAATGATAAAGCTTACTCTTCAACTACAATTGCGATTCGACGCCTTTCGTCAGATATTTTTCCTCCAGGATCTCCCACAGCTGCCTCGCAGATATTTCATACAACACATGATACTTGATGTCTTGTGTCAAATAAGACCTGATCAAGCCACACGCCGTCTGGTTCATCTTATCCCAATCTTCTTCAGTAGTTGAGTTGTGCTTCTTCTCCAATCGTAGAGTGTCTTCGAGATTTGATGCCGTCAGTGCATCCATCACCTCACATCTCCACATATCGAAAGTTGTTTATGCCGTCAAACTTCACCACATCAATCCTCAATGGATGTGGATTCATAGATTTTATCATAAATGTACCATCTCCAGCCATCTTCTCAACTGATTCCTCAAGGTAATGCAGAAGCAAACGAAATTAGATAAAATGAACTAGACAAAGATAGGATCTTTACCTTCACGTGAAACTCACGAAGAGTTTCTAAAGCAATCTACTCCTCCGAATTGATTCCTCGAGCAATCCATATGCTGTTTTGAGATCGACACACGATCCCACAAACAGTCCCAATGTTTCTTCGAGATCGACACACGATCTCCGCCAAACAGCAACTGATGCCCTTGGAATCAACACACGATCCCACGACGAACCTGAAATGCTCTGATACCACTTGTTGCGCGTGCCTTGACAACAACCTCTCTGAGAAATCTACCAATCCGACAGAGACAGATGCAGTCGGAGATGTATCTAACACAACAAGAACAAAGAAACAATACAAAAAGCAAATCAACACAGTATTTAACGATTTTCGGTAATTTGCTTACGTCCTCGGGGTAAGGGAGAGAGGGATTTTATTGATTCAACAATCAATATAAACCAATACAGAGGGATACTTCCTAGGGATTTCAGGGATATAATACATGAGGGCTCTAACCTTTATTATAACCACAGAGTTTTAGAGATTTAGGAAACCCTGATTGGATTCGACTCCAAAATAGAAAAGGAGTCCGAATCTAGAAAGTAAAGCAGAATTCGTCTGTCAGTCGACCGGCAGGTCGACCGACCCCCGTGCTAGGTCGACCGGCCCGGTCGACCAGCACCAACCGAGAGCAGCCTTCTTTCAGTCGGTCGACTGGGCGAATGACCGCTCCTTTGCCACGGTCGACCACGTGGTCGATCGGGCCACTCTAGTGCACGTCGTGCATACTGGCCTTGTCCACCGGTCGACCGGCCTTGTCCACCGGTCGACCGGGTGCTCAACCGGGACCTGTCCTGACCTGCTGCATACGCCGTTCTTACTCCCTTTGACTTTCGGTCTTTGTGCTATCTTCCTCTATCTCCTCTATCTCCTCTCTCCCTACAATTTGTGCTATTTTCCTCTATCTCCTCTATCTCCTCTATTTCCTCACTCCCTACACTACAAAACCCTGAATATATTTAACATTTGCATTTGAATCTGAATGACTCTGTTACTATCTTAATTAACATCATTGTTGTGCTGCTAAAAACTCTGACATGAAACTGGGCATGTACATGTATGCATGCATGCAGTCATTGATGATAGAACCACACAAATGGGGAAAGGCAGTCAAGATCCAAGATGATACGTATCTGATATTGTTCGCAATAGTTTGGTCCACAGTCACACACACACACACAATAGTTTGGCCCACAGTCACACGCGCGCGCGCGCGCGCACACACACAGAGAGAGAGAGAGAGAGAGAGAGAGAGAGAGAGAGAGAGAGAGGCTCTCTCTTTCTATATATAGCTTCTATTCGTTGTACGCAATTGTTTCATCTCCTTTCTGCAGTTAATTAACAGTATTAACTGTCTAATGTCTGCAGACTCCTTAGTTTTGAGTCATGTTATAAGTGATGTAATAGACCCTTTTGATAGGTCAGTATCCCTTGGGGTTTTGTATAATGATCAACGACCCGTTATAAACGGAGCAGGGTTTAGACCATCTGCTCTTGTTTACAGGCCTAGGGTTGAGGTTGGAGGGACTGATCTCAGAAAATTCTACACTCTTGTAAGTTCTTAATTTACCTCAACATAAATCTAGATATAATCTTTTTCTTTTCTTTTATACTTTTGAAACTTTGTTAAATTGGATCACTTGCAAGGTAATGGTGGATCCAGATGCTCCAAACCCAAGCAATCCGACGTCAAGAGAGTACTTGCACTGGTGAGATTGTGACTGCAGCATGCCTGAAATGTTAATGATTATAAATCAAGCTTGTACTTTCTCTTGTTGCTAACTCACTGGGTTGGCTAAATTATAAATAAATACCCTAAAGTTTTACTCAATTTACAAATAAATACATATTTTTTTTCAGTGATAAATACTGTAAACCTTTTTTTTTTTTTTTTTTTTAAACTACAGATAAACATCCTAAAGTTTCTTTCTTTTTATTGTATTCTACCTTAAAATAAATTAAATTTCCAGATTTACTCTCCCACGGTTATTTTTATTTTTTATTTTTTAATGATAGAGGATTCAAAATTATAGAGAGGGAAAGAGAAATAATAGGTATGGTGGTAGTGCAGAAGGGGGATGAAGTAGATTAGAAATAATATATTGATAATGATCGAGTTATTAGAAGAGGGAAAGTAAATAGGTTCATTACTTTAGTATATGAAAATGATGGAGGTGATGAAGGAATCATTTTTTTTTTTTGGGATATTAATTTATTTAGATTAAAGGTATGAAGAATGATGGAGTGATGAATGCCACCAACACTTTTTTGAGAAGTAAACAAATTAGTTGAATGACATTCAAATAGTCTTTTCCATCATTTTTTTTTCGAATATCATGTACTAACTTTTTTTTTTGGGGGATTTCTTTCTTCCTTTTTTCATAATATCCTGTTTGCTAACTCTCATTTGAATGAGCTTGTACATGCTGACTGGTTCATGCTTGATGGCATGATAGGTTGGTCGTGGACATTCCAGAAAGTACTGATGCTAGTTTTGGTAAGTTCAGATACATGAAAAAGATTCTTCTTAGAGAGCTTCCACAAGTTTTTTAATGAAAAATCAAATTGAAAAACTAACAATTTTAGATGTAATCTTTGGAGAGAACCAAAGGAACTGTGCTACATGATTTAGTAACGCGTAATATATTCTTCTGTTTCTAATCTTTGTACGAGAAAAAACAAAAACATAGAGATTAGTTTTAAACATTTTCAATTTGTTCTCTTCTCTCCTTACTATTCCTTGAGATGCTGCCGAGCTACTTTAGAACTTTATGCTCTCCCAAGCATTACAAGAGGATATTAGTTTCACATGTAACTAATGCTAATAATTATCTTAGTTAACCTCTCTTTGCCTGTTTTATCAGTTTGATGTAATAAAAATTTAAGTTGTGTAATTGAGTCCAAGGATTTATTTAAGTTGGTTAAAGAATTACTAGACTAATTTTTGCTCCAGTCATTACATTAAATTTTTTTCTTTAAATCTAAGAATTCGCCTAATCAAAGTGAAGCACAACATAGCTTGTATCCATCACTCATTTAGCTTAATTATAGAGAATCAATGCACCTGTCAAGTGAACAAACAATATTTATGTTACGATCATAGGCATTGTTATCATGCCCATTTTGACGTCCCAATATGCTGGCTATTAGTATTGCATAAGTTGTTACATAGAATCGGTAATGATAGACATAAACACACGTATACAAACTTGCAATAAACTAGGAACTGTATGAGGGTTTTCAACATAATAAATAAATTCTATCTGAATTATAATCTTTTTAGCATTCTTGCTGCTGATTTGGTCCCAAGTTGTTAAATATACATAAAGAGCTCCCATATTTCACCAAACATGTCTCTAAAAAGTAGAAAGAAAACCTTAATTTATTCATCACAGATCCATTATTATTAGTGTTATTCCTTTTGAAAATATAGCCAATTTACCATAACAATCTTAGTAAGTTAGGATACATAGGAAACATGTTAAATGAAAAAATTCATGTACACATAGATGAGCATGTATATGTTAGTCCAACTGTAGGCCTCATACTATTGCTGGCTCATCATGCAAATCCCCAAACACATTAACATATATTGTACTAATCATGCATCCGTACAAATTAATCATGTCAATCTTCACCCCCTCCTCTCCAGGCAAAGAGCTGGTGCAGTACGAGACCCCTCAACCGATATCAGGGATCCACCGTGTCGTGTTCATTCTGTTCCAGCAGCGGTCTAAGGAGACAGTGTTTGCACCAGAGGTGCGACATAACTTTATAACCAGGAACTTTGCGAGGCAGTATAACTTGGGCTCACCTGTCGCCGCTGTATACTTCAATTGCCAGAGGGAGGCAGGATCCGGTGGGCGAAGGTTCAGAGCTGGATGATCATCATCAAGAAATATATGCACGTGAAGTACTACTGTGCCAGTACTGTTCTTCATAGTGCCACATGGAAACTTACAGTACACATAATTTTAATTATAGCGAAAAAAGAAAGCCATCAATTGCTGAGTTCTAGCAGAAGATATATATATATATATGTGTGTGTGTAATTTCTACTTAAATGTAATGGTTTATTTCATTGAATACGTACCTTTGTACCTAGCACGCTCTTCCTCTGGACAAGGATATTCCACGCCTCAAATCAAACACAACTCTTTAAACATTCGTTTTTGGGCCAAGAAGGAGTGCAGCCATCTTCATTTGTCAATTCCAGTGTAACGACCTCTCACAAAGGCTACTTTTTTAGGAGTAGGGTCTTCATGCGTGCGTGTGATTAATGATATCGGCATGTTGGGTGTTTCTAATGTTAAAGTCTTATTGCAGTAGTTAAGAACTCTTAGGGTTCAAACTCCAATTTCTCACTTCTGACATGGTAAACTTTAGACTAGTTTTGCAGATATTGAAATAAGCTGGTTTGAAGCAAAATTCAGATTTTTACTGGTTTCTTTTTCTAGTTTACGACTTTGAAATTTCTAATTAACTTTTATTTATTTTTTGAATAGATTAGTTAATCTAAAGGCTACAGAAGAAGTCTCGTTATAGTACTTTGAAAAAGACTTTTGATCAATAAAATTTCTTCAGAATTTTGTTTTGGTTCCTTGAGGATTTAAACATTTTGATGACTATCTCACCACTGGAATATTTCGATTTAATCATCTTCACACTTCCATTCACATGATTTGGTATTAGATTCCTGATAACAAGAAGGTGAAGCTTATTGCCAGTCTAAAGGGGAAGCTTTTCGCAAAGTGACAAGAAGTTCATATTAGAGGCAACTGCTGGGGCTAGAGCATGCCAAGAACACAAATTCTAGATACACAAACACACTCAAAGAGAGGGAGACCAAGATTTATGAGATTCGGCAAGATGCCTACATCCCCGAGGCAGAAGAGAGAGATCTATTAGTGATTTACAAAAGAATACAAGAGAATTACAATTGGTTCTCTCAAGAACTCACTCAGAAATCACCTCTTACCCTAAAGTGGGTTCACATCCCCTATTTTTAGGGAGGAGAAGAAACTCCCAAATCCACAACAGTTCGGCTCAAAAATCACCTCTGACTCGACTGTCGGTTGATCTGCTGGTCGACCGACCAACTAGGTTTCTCTCCTCTCTATCAACTTCGGATGACCGAACGATCGACCGATCCAACCCTTGTGCATGTAGGTCGACCGCGCAGTCGACCGAAGTCCTGTCAGAGAGTTAAAAAACTTTATCTTCTGTTTTTGCCCTCTCTACATTCTCCACCTCGGTAAAGATTATTTCTAATCTGAGTCGAACTCTAGTGAACTCCTGGCAAAACTGACACACGATCTTGGCGAAATCTACATATGATCTCCGCTTGAGAGCTCTGGGCGAAATCGACACATAATCTTAGCGAAATTGACACACGATCTCGGTGAAATCGATACACGATTTCGACTTAGCCGAACAGACCAACCGGATCCAAAACAAATCGCCAGCACACTTACAATTGATTTCAAATAATCATACTGGATCCAAATTGATTTTGTCGTCCCCTCAAGCAACTCTCTCCAAACTCCTATATCAATTATAAGAATTTTCAAATTTCAGCTCAGCCATCCAAACGGAATGCACCATACATGCATTCCCAACACTTCACCGAAGAGAATCAACACCATATTAGTCGACCAACAAACGTGTCTACAACTCAGCAACTAAATGAAACACTATTCCAAATGACCTCAAGAAGAACCCAACATGAGCTAACAATGACTCAACAACTGACTGACACTCCAATCCAAATGTCTTCAAGATGGTCTAACCAAATCTGAGTAGAACATACCACATAGCCAACTTCAGCTCAACAAACTGGATGCACGCCTCTTATGCAAACTCAACTATCTTCTTACTAGAAGATCAAATGTTCATTGAGATCACCACTGTTCACCTTCACGTGAAGTCGAACTTTTCACTTTTACGTGAAGTCCAAATTTTAGCTTCCGCTGCCAATTCTCGAGAACCCAATAATCCAAATAACTTCATGAGACTGCACCACCAAACGGCTGTGCCATCATGGCTGCTTACATACCCTCTGCCCAAGGGATCAAGCCCCATGTAGTTCATTCAAATGAGCTCCACCAAGCTCAACCAACTCTCTTTTTTACAGTAATGATCCCAATTGGCTGAGCATATGAACCTCATCAATATGAGATACATGCTTCTTTACAACCCACCTTCGCGAATTCCCTTTGGTTACTTTTACTGCATATGCACTATCTTTTTCAACATGCTCAATATCCATATCGGCTACTCGATCTCTACTTGGTGTCACGACTGATGGAATCCCAAACAATACTGAACCAACTGGACAATGTAGAGTAGTATCAACATTCACCCGCTGCGATACTTCTGATTTGGTCTTCATTGTCTCCACTTGTTGGGAGACGGTAGGCTTCACCATTGAAGCTTCATCCAATATGACATGTCTGCTCGAGACAATCTCTTTGTTTTTCGGATCCCATAACTTGTAACCTTTCAAATCTTTCTTATATCTCAAAAATATCAATTTGTTCATCTTAGAGTCCAATATGTCTTTCTTGACATCAATGTAGGTCGAACAACTAAATATTATAAGTGAACCATAGTCACGAGCAGCTCTACCTGACCAAATATCCAAAGGAGTCTTATCTCCTATCGCAGTCATTAGTAGCCTGTTCAAGAGATGACTAGTATGATCAATCGCCTCAGCCCAAAATACTTTGTCTAATGATGCATTAGATAACAAATACCAAAGCTTCTCCAGCAAGACACGATTCACCTCTCTAGCTACATCATTTTTTCATCTGTGAAGTGGGTCTCAATACCATTGTTCTGACCAAATTGGTAGCTGGGAGAAGTATATACCCTTAATAGAGTTTGCATACAACAACAGCTACAAATCAACTATTGGAATGCCACCGTTTGAAGCTTTGTATGGTAGAAGATGTAGGTCCCCCATTTGTTGGGAAGAGGTTGGGGATCGAGGGCTGTTGGGCCCTGACATGGTGCAAAAAATGACAAAGAAAATCAGGATAATAAGGAAAAGAATGGTGGTAGCTCATAACCGACAAAAGTCATACGCAGACAAGCGTCGCGTGCCACTAGAATTTTCCATAGGAGACATGGTATTTCTGAAGGTGTCCCCCATGAAAGGAGTAGTGTGGATCGGCAAGAGCAATAAGTTATATCCTCGATATGCAGGACCATTTGAAATATTAGAGAGGATCGGGCCACTGGCATACCGATTGGCCTTGCCCCCAGAAATGGAAAGGATTCATAATTTGTTTCATGTATCCCAACTAAGGAAGTATATGCCAGACTCCAGCCACATTCTCAGCTATCCGCCAGTACAGATTCATGAAGACTTATCTTATACAGAAGAACCAGTACAAATCTTAGATCACAAAGTGAAACAGCTAAGGAACAAGACTATCCCTCTTGTGAAGGTACTATGGAGAAGCCAAAAGGTCGAAGAAACAATATCGGAAACTGAAGAGGAGATGAGGACTCTTTTTCCATACTTGTTTGGAGGTATGTCAAGTTTTAGGGACGAAACTTTCTTTTAGGGGGTAGAATTGTAATGCCCTGTAACCCATAAGTAATTAATGGGTCTCCTATGACTAATTAACTGTGCCTTTATATATATATATATATATATATATATATATATATATATATATATATATATATATATATATATGTATGTATATGTATGTATATATGTATGTATGTATGTATAGAAATATGAAACTCTTAGGGTAAGGTGTGATTAATTAGTCACTAGTACCATTACCATAGTTGCATACCTTGAGTATACAATTTTAGCTTGTTGTATATTTATGAATTTGTATTTTTCCTTATTTAATTTTTGGTATTCTTAGAATAATGGAAAGTTTAGGTTAATGGTATATTTACCATTACCAATTAAATGAAGAAAAAAAAGAAAATCTAAAATACAAACTATAATATAAAAAAATTTCAACCTTAGTTAGTGGAAAAGTAGGTGTGCATGGAGATGGTGGATCAAGGGCCAAGATACTCTTGATCAGATATGGGACACTTGGGCATTTCTGGTCAATGACAAACTTGTAAATAAGTGAATAGGAAATTACTAATTTGGGATGAGAAATCTCTTATCTCTTCTTCTCCAAAGAGATGAGAGGAAGCCATGGGTAAAACCCTAGAAACCCACCCCTTCTTCTTCCTTTTGAAATCAAGATCCCTCTTTTCCTCTCTTCTTCTTTTCTTTCCTTTTACTCCCATCCTTTCTTCTCCCCTCCTCTAAACAAAACGAGAAAAAAAAATTCGGGAGGGCTGCTAGGCACGGCCGCGCCTAGCCTCCCCGGCATGGCCGGCGATTTCTAGAGAGAGAAAGAGGGAGTGGGAGGAAGGAGGAGGTTGTTACAAGGTAGATCTAGGTTTTGGGTGAAGAAATCAACTCAAAATCTCAATTTTTAGGGGTCATTGTCACTCTTGATCAAGGTATAACCCAACAGAATTTTTATGGCACAAAAATCTGATTTTTCATTATTTTGTTTAATTTTATTGATGTGATTAGCATAAGAAATTTACCCACTTGTTCTCTTTTTAATGAAGGTGTTGTTTGAGACTCATATAAGGGAAAATCCAACAAAAATCTAACTTTGAAGGAGGTGAATAAACCTAGACTTCTTGAAATTGAGTAGAGTATGTAAGTGGGTCTATGAAATTTTTTAGTAACCATAAAACAAACTATTATGTGTTGATGTCGCTGTTTTTTTACATAAAATTATTTGGTGAAGATGAAATAATAGAAACATGTTTAAGATTCATGTTATGCAAAGATATGGTTTCATGTCATTGGACGCTCCAATCTTAGGTAAGGCTATGTAGTGTAGGATGTTCTAGAATTTAGAAATTTTTAGGTGATCCTATGATTAACCCTAAGTAATACATGCCCTACATCCTTAAGAAGTGAAATTATTAAGGAAAGGTAAAGATATAAACTCACTAGAAACAAATCGAGCTTGATGGTGCTTGTGACATTTTCTTGGTTCATATGACATGGTGTTGTGTCATGTTGCGTGTGCATATATATATATATATATGTATATATATGAGTAGTTGGATTAGGCTTAATCTTGAGTGAAATCTATATGTGTACTAATATGCTTGTTTGCTACTACATTTGAAAATTTTAGGGAGTGACTATCGTCTTAATGACGAATGCTATATATGGAATGACCTACTATTTGTTTGTATTCAAAAAGTTATTTATTTATATTTTGAAGGAAGGGGCCGGCGGGAGCCGGTGGGAGGGGAAAGACGATGTAAAAAGTTATTTATTTATATTTGAAGGAAGGAGCCGGTGGGAACCAGTGAGAGGGGAGAAGACGGTGTAAAAATTTTCTATTTATATTTGAAGGAATGGGCCGGCGGGAGCCGATAGTTGAGAAGGTGGAGCTATATAAATTTTTATGGTATTTAAGCATGTGATTTCGGTACTTATGTATAGCCAGTATCATAAGTAATGAAATGTGTTACTTGTATGTATACATGTAGCGTGTGATATCCTTAGTAATCGTGTTGTACGGATGTAGTCAAAGGAATGGAGATAAGAAATTTTATATGTTATATATACATGTGTATGTATATAATTAGATATGTTATGCAGTTGTATAGAGATAATTAGGCAAGCTATTCATGGAAAATAAAGGCAAATCACCCACATGAAACATGTAGACATAAGTAGGTATGGACTTTTTCATAGAATACACTTATGAGACTCATTCTACACTTGCACTTATGCACATATATGCATATGTAATTACTTAATTTTACTTAATTTTCTAAAATGATGGTTTACTCACAGAGCTATTAAGCTCACCCCTTTCTTTTAGCCTTATTATTTCAGGACAGGATAAAGTAAGGGGCTAGCGTAATGCAAAGGGATAACCGGGTTAAAGGGAGTTGGATTAGTGGCATCCTAACTTTCCCTCTCTAGTTGCTTGCTCTCCTTTGTGGCATCGTTGTTGCTTTTATTATAAACATATCTATTTTGGAAGTACTTTGTACATATGTAAGAGGAAGACTATGTAATTATGTAATACACTTGTAGGGGTGTGAAAGCTAAGAGATGAAAACTCATGAAGTGTATTTTACCTTCTTGTGCATAAGAAGAAAGGTTGTAAGCCATTCTAATGGGTCTTCCGGAATTATCATGCTAGTTGTTGGATATGTTATATGGAGATAGTATCACATTTTTACATAAATTCTATTGCTTGATGAAAATTTAAGTTATATGTGTGTGGGGGATATTTGGATCATATATATATGTCATGTTTATGCCGATATGGTTGATGATGAGCCTTGAAAGCCTTACATTATACTTGTTATGCGTATATGAGTGAAGAATTTTCAAGAGAAATGCTACCAAAATTTTGAATAATCACATATTAGCATATTTTCTTGGATAATTAAATGGTTGATGGATGTACTTATATCTGGGACCGTTACATTTGGGGTGGATCTGCAGTGGCAGATGCTGGTGGATAGATTGAATGATATGAAGGTCTCGAAGGAGGTGCTCGGTTTCTTTGACAAGCATCACCATCTTGATGAGAGTTAATTTTTTACCACTACACTTTTGTCTATGCCAATCTATTTCCATACACTTGTACTATGATGATTCACGGTCAAAATGGCTAATATTTGTTATCTTTGACCATAAATGTAGTTACATTTTTAGTATGATATTTAATCATAATATTTTTGATGTTTCTATATGTATCTTTATCAGTGTGCACCTTTACGAGCGTTTATGAATAATAAGTTATTTTTCTTGGCTTCGCTCTTAGAAATATATACACATATTTTTCTTTATTTTGGGAGAAAAAGTTCTAGGCAAGTGAGATTTGACCCTTATGCTTCTTGCCCCCGCAAAGATATGCACTTTAAACACCTCTATGACACCTTTGTGAAGCAACTCAGCAAGGTAACTAGAGCGCATTTTTTCAATCTATAAGGCTACTTGTAGTGGTCCCAAATTGACTCTTGTAGGATGACACTCTGTGTCCAAGCAACTAGGAGACTCCGCCACTCTATATCCTCCCAAAGCCAATTCGTTACACACAAAAGTTACTCTTTGCTCCGAAGATGCATCCACACCAACAGCTCTGATGCTCCATGTCATCCCGGGCTTCTCCCATTCTGAAGACTTCTGTTCTGTACAAGGCAACCATGGTAACGGATTTTCCCTTATCTCCGCCAACTGTTATGCAGCCAAATCTTTTCCCACGTTCATAACATGTCACACTCTCTAGCCTGGGTAGCTATGGACATTTGCAAATTTTTCTTTATGTAATTCCAACAATCAAGCGCCCAAATCGTGACCGTTATAACCAATCAACATGTGCAGATCCCGTACCATCCATTGTCAAGCATGGAGATCAATCAAGCATAATATACCTTCTCTTCTAACAAAAAAAGTGGAGACTTTTGGCATCTATATCTTCTTTTCTTCCAATTAAGCCCAGCATTGAGACTTTGGCAAAATAATTCCTGTAATTTTTGTAACCTGCGAATTATAGTAAATTCTCCTCCTCCTCCCCATGATTTTTTTCAGTTAAGGGTTTCTACGTAAAAAATCACGTCTCTCTCTCTTTTTTTATATGCATTACCTTACTATACACAAATATTCCTTACTCCCTAATCTCGCTTGTGGTGTGGATCGACCGTCTGATCGCTCTTGGTAGAAAATCTCCACCACAACTAGTGCTTTCATTGAGATTTGAGTCCCAATGCTCAGATTTTTCCCTACCAATCCCTTCCTCAAAAAATCCTCCAAAAAGTCATGGCCTCGAAAAAGCTATCAACCACCGACAATGGGACCACCTCCAAGGGAAAATTTATTACCATTGCTAGGGGCAACGTTCTCCCAAGTGGCCTCAAATCTCAACCCCATTGTAGAAGAGACTATTTTCGCACCTCACAAGGGGCAGCTGAAGACATCCCTTCTCAATCATTAAAGAAAATAAAAATAGTTAAGAGGAAGATGGTAGAAAAAGAGAGTGTGGTATTGTTGTTGTTTTAGTTATAAAAGAAAAGGAAACAAAAAGAGATAAAGAAAAGTGTTGATACAAAAATCAGAAATAAAAAAAATAAAATAAGAATACTTACCTCTACTGTTGAACCATAATGAAATTTATCTTAGCATGGAGTAAAGCAAAGTAGTAAAAAAAATAAAAGAAAGCAAGGCTTTGAGCATAATGAAGAAAAGTGAAAAACCTTCATTTATTGTCACCTTCAATATAAGATTCTTGAAGAAAAGATTACCATAGTGTCACTTTACAATAACTCTTCCTTTCTTTTGAACATGTAACTCTTTCTAGCCTAAAAATAAACTAAAAATAAAAATTACATTGAAGAAGAAAAGAAAAATATAAACTAAATCTCTCTCTAGAGTAGTGCTCCTTCTGCCTTTTAGGTATGAGGATATTTATAGAAGAAAATCAGAGGGATAGGATGCGTATGAAGATAGAGAGAGCTGGCTATTATTGAATTTGAATCCTCCCCTTATCTCCAAATTTGACTTGATTTATCTATAATTCAATTCTGATTTGCAGCTTGTTGGCGAGTTGATTGCTGAATATGACTTATCACATGATAGAATTAGAAATAGTGATCAACATAGGAATTATATCTCTTTAAGTCTTCTTTCTAGATCATCTTGAATCATCAGATTTGAGTTTCGGTAGCGAAAGTTATGATTAAAATTCTAAAATATATTCAGTCTGAATCTGAATCTAAATTGCTTCATCTCATCCGTTGATCTTCTTTCTATCCATTTATTCTTTTAGATTTTTAATTTATCTTCTAAAATTGATAAGATATCCATTTATCTTCAGCGAAACTAATAGAATCCTCAAACAATCTATTTTTTTCTTGAAATTAGATGATTGTTGACACTCTAAAAAAGACAAGATTCCTAACTGGCCTGAACGAGGTCTAACTTGTTGACATCTACAAAAGACAAGTGACAGACAAGCCGACGGCCAGTTCTTTACCCATCTCAAAGGGGACGAATCAGCAACTTGGACTTTACTGATCTAGTGAAGCAGACAGTAAGCAGAGGCCATCCTTAAAGGCCCGTGAGAAGGCCCAAGCAGGTCCAGAGCACTAAGTTAGCTCAACACTTAGTCTCGCACGAGCCCACGAGATAAGTCTCGCATGAGAAACCAAAGTTGCTTAACATCGCAGGAAGCTCCTTCACAGCCTCGCTGCGAGCTAACTTACAGCTTCGCCCGAAGATGCTCAGTTACTCCGCAGAAAGTTAACTTCGCTCGAAGTCCCACGCAGTTGCGCAAAAGGTTGACTGGTAGCTTCCCCACAAGTCTTACCCAGCTCCGCTGAAGAGCTTTCTTTTAACTTCGTCAGATGCTTCTCCTAGCTCTGCCATGAGCTCAATGCAGCGACTCCACTGCAGGTCTTTTATGGTCACCTTTGACTAATCAAATCTCCAGATGAGATCAAATCTAATTGAGATGAGATCAAATCTAATTGAGATCAAATTGGCAGTTGCTTGCCATAATCTTTTGACTCTACCAATCAGGTGAGAAGATCAGGGGAGATCTTTCAGTTATTTAGAAAGAATCAAGGGAGTTTTCCTCATTTAGTAGAGCAGATCAAGAGATTAGCGCTACTTGCTATTCCTAACTTCACAAAAGCTGTCTCTAGCCTCGCGCGAGGCTACTTTCCAGATGTAAGACAGATTGACTCAATCTGTTTTCAGATTCGGGGCAATGTACCCCTATTCCTCCTTATAAATAGCCTACCAGAGGCACACAGAAAAGGGGCTGGAAAAAGAGGAGAGACAGGCCAGGACAGAGAGGAAATTAGAGATCTACTCTCTTACTTCTAAACAATTCAGAGAATCATTTCTCTAATCCTACAAGGATAAATTCAAGGTGCCAATGCCCTAAGATCTTCCTCCCTCTCAAAGAATTTTTGAAATCAGGCGAGAAGAAATTCCCAAGAGGAGGCAGTCCGATTGTCTGACCGATTGCATCGTCAAAGGGATAAAGTGATCGCGCGCTGATCAGATTCCTACCGACACATTTCCCCAGAAATCTCAGAGGAGATCTATCTGTAATTTTCTTCCTGCAAAGAATTACTTGTAATTTAGCTTCTTGACACTTTTTTGTAAGTTTTTTCCTTTACAAAATCAATGGAAAATAAGATGGCGACTCTGCTGGGGAGTAATTTCTTCATTGCTGAGAATCAAGTATCGCAATGCGATGATTAGACCTTCAGGTCTATTGCTGAGACGCCGGTCATTCACCCTGGTCAAAAGAAGTTTGAGCAACTTCTTCCTGGGGGTAGCAAAAGTCCCCTACATATGCGCAAGCACAAGGAGGTCGGCGTAGCCAGAGCCCCTCTGGCTAATTCTTTGAAACAAGTCTCTGTTGAGACAGATAAGGCTCTCTGCAAGCCTATTACGATCTTCTGGCGCAACAAGGAGATGATGTCGCAATGCAACGGTCAAAATCTGGAGCCCGTTACTTTCGAAAACTTGGTCGTTCATTTCGACCAAGAAAAATTCGAGGAACTCCTCTCTGGAGGTAGTCCAATGCTCCACACACGGAAGCATAAGAAGGTCTCGGTGACCAAGGTTTAAGAGCAGAAACCAGCCCTGGATGGGCGAGTAGCCGAACGGATTTCCTCCCAACTCCTCTCAGCCTCGCGCGAGGCTAGCCAGGTTCTCTGCGAACCTAAATCTCCTTTTCTAAAGCAGATGTGGAGGCCAAAATAGAAAGCTCCGTGTAAAGCTTCAAGCGTAGCTACGCCACAGGCTCGCCTATCATGCGAAGACAAAGGCAAAATGCTCGCCTACTTCACCGAGGTCTTTAGCCGCGAGGCTAGAACGGCGGCTGTGCCTTCACCCAATCCAAGAGCAGTGACCCCTTGCACTAACCTCGCTCCTACGAGCGAAGCTATTGATGGTTTAGCAAGCACAGCGCTAGTACCTCAGGGTACGCGCAGAGTTTCCAGCCGTAAGGCTAAAACTAAAGCACCTAGCGGTGCTAACCACCTTTGCAAGAAGACAACGAGCAAAACATCGCAGTATGCTTCAAGCGTTAAGTTCGCTCTTTGCAGTGGATCTGAGGGATAATCCCTGGGTGCTGATAGCGGTGCTTATGCAGCTTCAATGCCTAAGGGTGCTCCCAAAGTTCTTAGCTGCGAAGTTAGAGCTAAAGCGCAATTTAGTGACAATCACCTCTGTGGTGATGAGAGGAACGAGGCATCATCCTATGTTTCACTTCCAAATCCTACGAGCAAGAAGGTGGTATCGAAATTACATAAACGCATCAATGCTCGATCTACCCAAGCCTCTGCGCTGAGTCACTTAAACTCGGCTGGGTCCGACTTGCGAGAATTCTTAGCAAGCAAACGGAAGTCGGAATCACTCCAGACTTCTCCCTCCCGTTGTCAACAAGTGGGATGTCAGTTGGTGATGGTCCACTCAGTCTATTGCCGGTTAAGACCAATCCCCGCCACTCCTCTAAACCAACGGTCAGTTTTTTATCGACTATCTGTGCAAGCTCCTGTGAAGCATCACAAAAGGAGCGTATCGCAAGATCTCCCAGATCTGCCCTCTGCATCCGTCAATATGATCGGAAGGGGACGAGAACCGCGTAGGGGCAGACAAGCGCTGCATACTGCTACCTCTCCTCCCTCAAGTTCTCCAGATCCAAATTATAGTCCGAGCTTAAGCCAAGTCTTGGTGCACGAAGAAGGTGTCTTCTGAAACACCAGATCTAGGGTCGCAATACCCTACAATTATGAGCAGCCATCCTCCTCAACCACAGTAACCTCACTAGAACTAATGAGAAGATCATTCTTCTCATTCTAATGGTCTAATGAGGAGGATGAAGACAGTGGGTATGCCTCTTCGGCAACAGTCAGCTCGATACGAACAGATAAAATGTCGGTACATATGGCTGATAACGATAATGTTGACCTCCGCTGATAGTTGAAAGCTCAAGAGCAAACCTCTTAGGCTCAGCAAGAAGCCTTGGACAACATTCAATAGATGCTCGCTCAACTCCTCACTAACTGGAATAACAATGATACCGGGAGTAACCATAATGAGGAAGAACATCATAACGATGAACAACCCAAGACTGAAAAGTCAAACAAAAGTTCTTCTATGGATGCTAAAGTCCTTAAAAGCATCCAAGCTCAGATTGCATCCCTAACCTAGAGGGATGAACTAAAGAAAGTAGGGGCAGTTCGTCCTTACCCTTTGGAATAGGATTAAGTATCATACCCACTGATCGGGGCGAAACTAGCACTCAAAAACGTGTGTATTATGAAATCAATATAAAAGCTCGTATATGTGCTAATGTTCCCTCGATACTTTCGTTATAGCAATGGCTCAACGGGTCGAATCCATAGGGACGGGAGGCGATAGAAGCATTAACAATTTTTATTCACATTTTATGTTAACAATTCTTCTTTGTTAAAAGAATTAGAAAAAGAAAAGAAGAGAAAAGAAAAGGAAAACAAGCATGTGGTAGGTGGAGAAGCCGATGAAAGCGGCGAAGAAAACAAAAGAGAAGTGGCTTGAAAAACAAAATAGAAAAGAAGATTAAACAACGTTGAACAAAGAGGATGGTTAAAACAATGATGAAAATGATAAAAAGAATTGCTTTTTAAAACAAGATAAAAGAAAGCTCATGGCTACTAACTACAAAGTGATCCACTAACCATGCTGTAACGCCCCGATCCTGACGGATACGGAGACGTCACTGCGACGTATACACGTAGGTCGGAAAGTGCCCCCAAGTGTATACGCTAAGCATTTAGTACAACAAAGATCAGAGTACACGACAAAGCGTGATGTCCATACATATGCCAACATAAAAGGACAAGTACAAGTCATCACAAAATATGATAAAATATTACACATTACATGTATCTTTTATCACAACCAAGTTCAAAAGCAAAAGATACAATATAAACACAAAATGCTCACGAGTAGGATGAAGATCCCGTGAGTCAAAAAGAGAGATCTGGCACAAAGACTGGAGCTAATCGGCCTGCTCACTAAAGAAAGCTCGATCTTCTGTGGATGGCTCCACTTCGATCCAAGCTTCGGAACCTGAATATACAAATCCAAGGGAGTCAGGACCTCCCGACAATGAACAGGCTACAGCCAAATGGCTAAGAGACAAGAATATGATAGTTAGAACAGTATAATGAATACAAATCAACAAGTAATGGAAGCATAAAAAGTAAAAGTCTGAATACAATAGATCCACAGTTAAGGTCCTTTATTATTATTACTTGTCTTACTGTGATATCTAGCTATGTGACCCAGCGTCCCAGGGCACATAGATCCATATCCTAGTAAAGCAAGGTTGTTATTGGAAACCAGCGGGATTATCAACGAACTATGTTTACAGTGGATCCCGTACATGCCCGGGATAACGGTCCAGGATTGTTCCGTTGCTTGGTGACGGAAGCCAGCCGCTAGGCTAACAGGAGGGACTTATGTATGCCCTTATCATGATAGTACCAGTAAGGAGGGAGCAAGCACTCCCCTCGGTCCCCTGGTGGCCCACAGGTCAGACCGGAACATGAGTTGCACAACATTCCTAAAACCACTGCAAACACGTACACATATCGATATCCGCATGTTTTCCCCCGACCCAATATAAGTTGGTCCATTTTATACAAAAGTCAAGTGTATCATGCTTGGTTCAAGTGATGGCATGATAAGTGGTGATATCCATTTATTAACAAGTTATGGAATGAGACTACACAATAATGAGTCATGAAGTAACAAGAAGTAATGTCCATCAAGTAACATGTCATGAAGTACCAGTTATGAAGCATAAACAAAGATAATATATCACATATGTATCAAGAGTACGATCCAATTTCAGAAAAGAAATCAACTATAATAAACAGCCTAAATTAGTCGACTAGGTGGAAGGGTTAGTCGACTAATAGTGGTCTCTAGTCGACTAACAGTCTGAATTAGTCGACTAAAACTGGGTTCCAGAGAGTTGAGATTCTGTTTCAGGGAAAGTTAGTCGACTAGGGAAAAAGGGTAGTCGACTAACAGTGACTACAAGTCGACTAACAGATACTTAAGTCGACTAAATCTGGGATACAGAGAGTTGATGTTTTATTTCAGGAAAAAGTAGTCGACTAGGGAGGAATGGTTAGTCGACTAATAGTGGTTTCTAGTCGACTAACAGTCTGGATTAGTCGACTAAAACTGTGTTCCAGAAAAGGTTACGTTTCAAAAATAGATGGGTTAGTCGACTAATTCCTAGGTCAAGTCGACTAATCGTGGGAAAACAGAGTGCAGGACAGAATTTCTGATGGTTGTGTTTGATGGTCTAAAACATGATTTTGATGACATATGTATACAAGATATGAAGATACAAGTATATTAGGAATTGATCTAGTCTTGGTGAGTAAAAATACTCACCTTGAACGGTTAAATCGAGGCTTTACGAGTTCCGAAAAGATCGTAGTCGACGATATCACCAACTTGATCCTTGGCGATATTGCGGACGATCCCAATCCAAAGAAGTGGTGGTTGCTAGAGATGGAGAAGATGACCTAGGTGATGTTTTGGAAGTAGGTGGTTGAGGTTGAGATGGAGGAGGAGATGGTGAAGGCTAATTCTTTGTTGAAGTGAAGAAAAGAGTAATAGAAATGTAAAGGAAAGTTTATATAGGATTTTGATTTTGTAAAGGAGGTGTAAATAAGGTAATTGAGAGGGGGTTTTGTGTAAATAGGGGAGGGGATGAGTGTCCCTCTTCTTGGCCACTTGGCCGGCCATGGGAGAGAGAGAGAGAGAGGCATTAATGAGGGAGTTGGTGGAAGTGAGTGGAGGTTGTAATTTGGAAAAAAAATTGGAATTTTGGAAAATGGAAAAGCTTGTGGTTGTGGAGGAAGGAAGGAAATTTAGAAAAAGGAAAAAGGAAAAGAAATTATAAATGAAGATATTTTCTCTGGCTTAAAATTTAAAAATGTTGAAAAGACAATTTTCCAGGTTTAAATCGAAGATGCGGAAAACATTTCGGAAAATACCGAAATCGTCCGAAATTCAAGTATCTCGGAACGACCCGAAAATTTTACCAAAAATCAAGAATAATATTTTAAGACTCATTGTGAAATTCGTTTGAAGAAATAATTTATAGTTTTAAAACTAAAAATCCCGGAATCAGTTATCTACCGACTCCGTTGGAATTTTCATAAATTCATAAAATTCTCAGAAAAAGTATTTAGATAGAAAATATGACTCCAAGAAATAAAGTCTAAAGGACCTTCTAGAAATTCCTAACTGTTTGTGAATTAAAAATCTGAGAATCGATCAGCGGCACTGGTCGACACCGGTTTCGAAAATATTTAATTAAATTCAGGAAAATTTCAGAAAATCATAGAAAATATATAATATTGGAAAATGATTTTTAAAACTGAAATCGGTCAAATACAGGAAGTAAATCGAAAAATACGATCGAAAAACTGAATACGCAACTAAGTACGTATTCCGGGAACGGGGTATTACAATCCATCCACCTTACAAAAATTTCGTCCTCAAAATTTCATAAAGTGAAAGGTAACAGCAAAGAAGGATAACTGTAGAGAAGGATAGAAGGAAAGAGTTTTACCAATCAAGAAGTGAAGAGTTGAGGGTAACGCTCACGGATAACATCCTCTCGTTCCCACGTGGCCTCTTCTGGCGCATGTCTGTTCCAAGACACCAACACTAAAGGTATAGCCTTGTTCTTCAAAGTCTTGACACTTCTGTCCAGAATGGCCATCGGTTGCTCTTGGTATGACAAATCCGGTTGTAGTTCCAGTTCGGAGTGATCCAGGATATGACTATCATCCTTCACATACTTCCTCAGCTGTGATACGTGGAATACATTGTGAACTCCGTCCAAAGATGGCGGTAACGCCAACCTGTAAGACACATCTCCCACTCGGTCCAAGATCTCGAATGGGCCGATATGTCTCGGACTAAGCTTTCCACGAGTACCGAACCGGATTACTCCCTTTGTAGGTGATATCTTCAAAAACACATGATCCCCTGACTGGAATTCCAATGGCCTTCTCAGTGTGTCTGCCCAACTCTTCTGCCGACTCTGTGCTGCCCTGAGGTGATCTCTGATAATCCTGACTTTATCTGTTGTCTGAATCAGGATCTCTGGTCCCAAAAGTCTCCTCTCACCGACTTCATCCCAGCAAATCGGTGACCTACACTTCCTACCATACAATGCTTCAAAAGGTGCCATCTTGATACTTGCCTGATAGCTGTTATTATAAGAAAATTCAGCCAAGTGAAGATGGTCTTCCCATGATCCCTGGAATTCAATCATGCAGGCCCGCAACATATCTTCAAGAATCTGGATAGTCCTTTCAGATTGTCCGTCTGTCTGAGGGTGATAGGAAGTACTGAATTTCAGACGAGTTCCTAGACTTTCTTGGAGACTTTCCCAGAAATGAGATCTGAATCTGGTGTCTCTGTCTGATACAATACTAACTGGAACTCCATGCAGACGAACTATCTCCTTCATGTACTTGTCTGCCAGAACCTCTGTTGTCTGACCTACCCTGAATGGTATGAAGTGAGCTGATTTGGTGAGGCGATCAATGATTACCCACACAGCATTATTACCTTTAGGACTGCGAGGCAATGCCGTGACAAAATCCATGGTGATGTGCTCCCACTTCCACTCAGGTATCGGTAAGGTTGTAGAAGTCCAGCTGTCCTCTGATGCTCTATCTTTATCTGCTGACAAACCAAGCACTTGGCAACATACTGGGCTATCTCCCTCTTCATAGCATTCCACCAAAACTGCTTCTTTATGTCCTGATACATTTTGTTTCCCCCTGGGTGTATGAAATAGGCTGAACTGTGTGCTTCTGCCAGAATCTTCTGTCGAACTTCTCCTTGGGGAACACAAAGTCTGCTACCAAAATATAATGCACCATCTGGATGAATACAGATATCAGTCCTCAATCCAGCCTCTACCTGGGCTCGAAATGACTGCAATCTGGGATCTTCCTTTTGAGCTTCCTTGATCTCATCTATCAAGGCTGACTGAATCTGCAAAGTCATGAACTGTCCTGCCTTATCAACTCCTCGTACCAACATTAAGTCCAATCTGATGATGTCTTGAATCAACTCCTTCTGCTGAGTAAGTTGGACAAGCACTCTATTCTCTGGCTTCCTGCTCAGTGCATCCGGTACTGTATTGACCTTGCCTGGATGATATTGCAAGTCAATATCATAGTCCGCCATCAGCTCCAGCCACCGCCTCTGCCTCATGTTCAACTCCTTCTGTGAGAAAATATACTTGAGGCTCTTGTGATCCGTGTATATCAACACCTTATCTCCCAAAAGATAATGCCTCCAGATCTTCAAGGCAAATATAACAGCTGCTAGCTCCAAGTCATGAGTTGGGTAATTCCGCTCATGAGTCTTCAGTTGCCTGGATGCATAAGCTATGACATGATTATGTTGCATAAGTACACACCCCAGGCCTTTTCCTGATGCATCACTGAATATGACCATCCCTCCTCTTCCTGAGGGAGTCCTCAAGATTGGAGCTGAAATGAGCCTCTGCTTCAATTGCTCAAAAGCTGCAGTACATTCCTCTGTCCATATGTACCTTTCTCCTTTCCGGGTGAGCTTGGTCAACGGGGCTGCAATCCTAGAGAAATCTTGGACAAAGCGTCTGTAATATCCGGCTAGTCCCAGAAAACTCTTAATCTCAGTCACCGTCCTCGGAATTGGCCAGTCCTTCACTGCCTGGACTTTGCTAGGATCAACTGAAATTCCTTCCGCTGAAACTATGTGTCCAAGGAAGGCCATAC
Organism: Agave tequilana; assembly: GCA_038442645.1. Classification (NCBI taxonomy): domain Eukaryota; kingdom Viridiplantae; phylum Streptophyta; class Magnoliopsida; order Asparagales; family Asparagaceae; genus Agave; species Agave tequilana. The sequence continues at coordinate 171,598 of JAVJIF010002682.1, forward strand.
TGTCCAACCAAAAGTCACACTTGCTCTTCTTAGCATGAAGCTGCTCCTGCTGGAGAGTCTGCAATACAATCCTCAAGTGTTCTGCATGCTCCCTGTTGCTCTTTGAATAGATCAAGATGTCATCTATAAAAACAACTACAAACTGATCCAAATAGGGCGAGAACACTTTGTTCATCAAATCCATGAAAACTGAAGGGGCATTGGTGACTCCGAAAGGCATAACTAGAAACTCATAGTGGCCATAACGGGTCCTGAATGCCGTCTTCGGAATATCCTCTTTCCTCACCCTAAGCTGATGGTAACCCGATTGTAAATCTAATTTAGAGAATACTCGGGCTCCATGAAGCTGATCAAACAGATCATCAATCCTTGGTAAGGGATACTTGTTCTTGATGGTAACTTTGTTCAATTCTCTATAATCAACACAAAGCCTTTTACCACCATCCTTCTTGTTTGCCAATAATACTGGAGCTCCCCATGGTGAAGTACTTGGCCGAATCAATCCCTTGTCTGAGTATTCCTGCAGCTGCTTCTTTAGAATCTCCAACTCCGTCGGTGCCATCCTGTACGGAGCCTTGGATATAGGAGCTGTTCCAGGCACAGTATCAATAGAGAACTCAATCATCCTGTCAGGCGGAAGTCCTGAGATCTCAGCAAACACCTCTGGGAATTCATCCCACACCGGTATTCCCTTCTTCTGAATCTCCGAAGTAGTCATCCGAATCTTCCTCTTGGTAGACTTCACTTCTCCACTAAATTGGAACTCCGGTTGAAGAGGGATTCTGAAATTGATCTTCTTCTCCCTACAGTCAATCACTGCATAGTACTGACTGAGCCAGGTCATGCCTAAGATTACGTCGTACCCTTTGGTGTCTAGTACAAGCATATCTATGGCCAAGGTCTTATCACAAAGTTCTACTGGACAGTCAGCACAAACTCTAGAAGATATGACTACTCCATTCCCTGTACTAATCTCCCATTTGTGGTCTAAAGATCTAACAGGTATGGAATGCAATGCCACAAAATGATCTGAGATAAAACAATGTGAAGCACCTGAATCGAAGAGGGCTAAAACAGGTTTAGAATGCACCCTGATATTACCTGTTATCACCTCCTCAGAAGTCTCAGCCTCTACTTCTGTCAAATTGAAGGCTTGACCCCTTCCACGCCCTGCAGCAGTCCTAGCTCCTCTCTGGACTGGGCGAATAGCTTGCTGTGGAGGAGGGGGAGGAACTCTCCTGATCATCGGTCCTTGATTCCTCTGTCCCAGTGGCCCTGGAAGTGCTCTCTGTCCAATCGGTCCCTGCAGTGCTGGCAAAGCTTGGCCGGCTATCCCCATTCTCCTGTGTGGACAGGCTTCGATGGAATGGTCTCGGGAACCACACACCAAACATAACCCATTTGCCCTACGGCAATTCTGACGAATATGGCCTGGTTTCTGACAATAGCTGCAGAAGGAAAAAGGTTGGGCCGTCTGGTAAGGAGCTGGTCGGAATGGTTGCCTCATAGCCTGAACCTTCGCTGCTCTGTATGGGCCTCCTCTTCCCATAGGTGGAAATGGCCTCTTCATGGCCTGGTTCCTCATCTGGTTCACTTGCTTCTTCTCTAGCCCACGCTCCACCTCTCGAGCTATGGTGAGAACTTCTGAATAAGTCTTCAGCTGCTGGGGTATTAGGAAGACTTGGTTATCCATCTGCAAGCCCTGCTGGAATCTGCTTGCCCGCTTCTCCTCATCCGTCACCATGTACGGAGCAAAGCGGCTAAGTCTGAGAAACTCCGCGGCATACTCATCCACGGACTTGTTCCCTTGCTGCAGTCTGATGAACTGCTCCTCCATGTCTTTCTGAGCAGTGGCAGGGAAGAATCTGCTATAGAAACTCTTGGAGAATGTGTCCCAGGTGACAGGCTTCTCCAATCTGACCTCCTCAGCTAGCCACCAAGTTCTAGCTATATCCTTCAATTGAATCTTGGCGACCTCCACTTGGTTCTCCTTTGGAACTCGAGCTGCATTCAACAAGTCTGAGGTATCCGTCAGCCATTGCTCAGCATCCAGGGGTTTCTCTTCACCCGTGAATATGGCTGGTTGCAGCCGTCTGAAGTCTGAAATATTCCCCGGCCTCTGTTCCTTTGGAGCTGCTAACTCTTGCCGAAGAAGTTCCGTCTGTTGTTGCTGACTCTCCATCATTGTCTGGATGACCCTCAGAATATCGACATTCTCTCCAGTGGGTCCATTTGATGTTTGTCCAGAGTTGCTACGACCCGTCCTTCTCTCCATACCGAATTGGGATAAGATAACTGGAATTGGAAAAATGGAAGGAGTTTAGGACACAAGGGAAGGAATCAAGAAGGGATCAAGAAGGACTAGATAACTTTATACATTGTAGTTGGCAATAGCAAATTTCATTAATTTGCTACTTGATTGTACTATAGGTGTGAGAGCCTAGGCTCTGATACCAACCTGTAACGCCCCGATCCTGACGGATACGGAGACGTCACTGCGACGTATACACGTAGGTCGGAAAGTGCCCCCAAGTGTATACGCTAAGCATTTAGTACAACAAAGATCAGAGTACACGACAAAGCGTGATGTCCATACATATGCCAACATAAAAGGACAAGTACAAGTCATCACAAAATATGATAAAATATTACACATTACATGTATCTTTTATCACAACCAAGTTCAAAAGCAAAAGATACAATATAAACACAAAATGCTCACGAGTAGGATGAAGATCCCGTGAGTCAAAAAGAGAGATCTGGCACAAAGACTGGAGCTAATCGGCCTGCTCACTAAAGAAAGCTCGATCTTCTGTGGATGGCTCCACTTCGATCCAAGCTTCGGAACCTGAATATACAAATCCAAGGGAGTCAGGACCTCCCGACAATGAACAGGCTACAGCCAAATGGCTAAGAGACAAGAATATGATAGTTAGAACAGTATAATGAATACAAATCAACAAGTAATGGAAGCATAAAAAGTAAAAGTCTGAATACAATAGATCCACAGTTAAGGTCCTTTATTATTATTACTTGTCTTACTGTGATATCTAGTTATGTGACCCAGCGTCCCAGGGCACATAGATCCATATCCTAGTAAAGCAAGGTTGTTATTGGAAACCAGCGGGATTATCAACGAACTATGTTTACAGTGGATCCCGTACATGCCCGGGATAACGGTCCAGGATTGTTCCGTTGCTTGGTGACGGAAGCCAGCCGCTAGGCTAACAGGAGGGACTTATGTATGCCCTTATCATGATAGTACCAGTAAGGAGGGAGCAAGCACTCCCCTCGGTCCCCTGGTGGCCCACAGGTCAGACCGGAACATGAGTTGCACAACATTCCTAAAACCACTGCAAACACGTACACATATCGATATCCGCATGTTTTCCCCCGACCCAATATAAGTTGGTCCATTTTATACAAAAGTCAAGTGTATCATGCTTGGTTCAAGTGATGGCATGATAAGTGGTGATATCCATTTATTAACAAGTTATGGAATGAGACTACACAATAATGAGTCATGAAGTAACAAGAAGTAATGTCCATCAAGTAACATGTCATGAAGTACCAGTTATGAAGCATAAACAAAGATAATATATCACATATGTATCAAGAGTACGATCCAATTTCAGAAAAGAAATCAACTATAATAAACAGCCTAAATTAGTCGACTAGGTGGAAGGGTTAGTCGACTAATAGTGGTCTCTAGTCGACTAACAGTCTGAATTAGTCGACTAAAACTGGGTTCCAGAGAGTTGAGATTCTGTTTCAGGGAAAGTTAGTCGACTAGGGAAAAAGGGTAGTCGACTAACAGTGACTACAAGTCGACTAACAGATACTTAAGTCGACTAAATCTGGGATACAGAGAGTTGATGTTTTATTTCAGGAAAAAGTAGTCGACTAGGGAGGAATGGTTAGTCGACTAATAGTGGTTTCTAGTCGACTAACAGTCTGGATTAGTCGACTAAAACTGTGTTCCAGAAAAGGTTACGTTTCAAAAATAGATGGGTTAGTCGACTAATTCCTAGGTCAAGTCGACTAATCGTGGGAAAACAGAGTGCAGGACAGAATTTCTGATGGTTGTGTTTGATGGTCTAAAACATGATTTTGATGACATATGTATACAAGATATGAAGATACAAGTATATTAGGAATTGATCTAGTCTTGGTGAGTAAAAATACTCACCTTGAACGGTTAAATCGAAGCTTTACGAGTTCCGAAAAGATCGTAGTCGACGATATCACCAACTTGATCCTTGGCGATATTGCGGACGATCCCAATCCAAAGAAGTGGTGGTCGCTAGAGATGGAGAAGATGACCTAGGTGATGTTTTGGAAGTAGGTGGTTGAGGTTGAGATGGAGGAGGAGATGGTGAAGGCTAATTCTTTGTTGAAGTGAAGAAAAGAGTAATAGAAATGTAAAGGAAAGTTTATATAGGATTTTGATTTTGTAAAGGAGGTGTAAATAAGGTAATTGAGAGGGGGTTTTGTGTAAATAGGGGAGGGGATGAGTGTCCCTCTTCTTGGCCACTTGGCCGGCCATGGGAGAGAGAGAGAGAGAGGCATTAATGAGGGAGTTGGTGGAAGTGAGTGGAGGTTGTAATTTTGGAAAAAAATTGGAATTTTGGAAAATGGAAAGCTTGTGGTTGTGGAGGAAGGAAGTAAATTTAGAAAAAGGAAAAAGGAAAAGAAATTATAAATGAAGATATTTTCTCTGGCTTAAAATTTAAAAATGTTGAAAAGACAATTTTCCAGGTTTAAATCGAAGATGCGGAAAACATTTCGGAAAATACCGAAATCGTCCGAAATTCAAGTATCTCGGAACGACCCGAAAATTTTACCAAAAATCAAGAATAATATTTTAAGACTCATGGTGAAATTCGTTTGAAGAAATAATTTATAGTTTTAAAACTAAAAATCCCGGAATCAGTTATCTACCGACTCCGTTGGAATTTTCATAAATTCATAAAATTCTCAGAAAAAGTATTTAGATAGAAAATATGACTCCAAGAAATAAAGTCTAAAGGACCTTCTAGAAATTCCTAACTGTTTGTGAATTAAAAATCCGAGAATCGATCAGCGGCACTGGTCGACACCGGTTTCGAAAATATTTAATTAAATTCAGAAAAATTCCAGAAAATCATAGAAAATATATAATATTGGAAAATGATTTTTAAAACTAAAATCGGTCAAATACAGGAAGTAAATCGAAAAATACGATCGAAAAACTGAATACGCAACTAAGTACGTATTCCGGGAACGGGGTATTACACATGCTAACCTCTTAGTGATAGTTGCCTCACATGGATCCTTGGCCATTACAAATCCTTGGTTTCAAGAGACGATAAAGAGCATGGTCCATAAGATTGATCTTCTACATTCAAACAACACATCCATACCACTAACAAGTTGCAAGCTACTTATTAAATTATCAAAACCGGTTAGAGGTGAGCATGAAATAAAAAAGATATTGCAAATTAGCAAGTTAGTGGGTTAGGTGTTAGAAATGTTAGAATGTTAGAATCTATCATCATGAGTCATCAATGGCTCTTGCAAGAGCAAGGCCTTGTAGAGGCTATTAGATTCATGTGGTTTATCAAGTAAGTGGTTAGATGGTTAGTGGTTAGTAGTTAGATTGCCATGAGAAGAAAAGAAGTTAGCAAAGCATCATGTAGAAGATGGAGGAGATTACATCCGAGAAAAAAGGAGGCACCTTTATATAGAATGTCACCATCTATTACATCAATCCCTCTCTATCTCTCTCTGAATCTCTCAGCCCTACTACATGAGCTAAAAAGAAAAGAAAATACAAAAGAAATGAAATGAAGAACACCTACCTACACTACCCTAAAACACAAAAACTTCTCCTAAAATCAAAAACTGCTTGTGCTTTGGACCTATGCAGGGGTATTTATAGGCATAGGAGCCTTCTGGAAGACGAGACGGGGCCACGCGTCGAAAATCGACGCGTGGCCCACGGCCAAACCAGGGACAAAAGTCCCTGGTTTTGGTGCGTGGCTTCATCTGGCTTCTAAGAGTTTCCTAGTATATCCCAATTCTGGTATTTTCGCCCGAATATTCGTCAGACGTGCGCAAGAGTCTAGGTTCGACGTATCTTCTAAAAGATCCCTTGCTTGGCCTCTAAGAATTACGGATTTAATTACCCTAAAATGGGTTTAATTAAGCTCTTATTACTCCTTTACCCTTAAACTGTTAATTTACCTGCAAAAGAGACCAAAACACGGTTTAGACCGACATTTTATTCATAAATCGATGGGAAAATGAGATATAAAAATGCAGAATTGTAGACTAATCACACCCCCACACTTATCTTTTGCTTGTCCCGAGCAAAACAAGTAAAGAAAAACTATACTACAAATGTTATTATACCACTTTCGCCGTGACGCGATTGCACTGAGCATGTGCAACAAGCCGTTAAACCTCTAGGTTACCCCTAGAGGAGGAGTGTTGTCTCCTGAGGGTTTTCAGCAGATTGCAGCCACAAAATTCATAAAGAAAGAAGACAAATGTTAGTATTTTGAAAATACATTTTGAAAGAGAGACAAGTTTTCAAAATATTTTTGCAAAAATATAAGCGATCTAAGGTCATATGTCCACCAAAAATTAATCTTCCTTAAACTTAGTCTCTATGCAAGATCTTGTCTTCAATTAAGATAAGAATTCAAAATTGGATTGAATATTTTATCTTTCATAAAACTTAGATAATATGCACTTTGTGATAGTGAAGATTTCTGGGATTTCAACTCTAACCATCAAGCCATTTATTTTTATATATATATTTTTTCTTTTTCTTCTTCTTCTTTTTTTTCCTTCCTTAGTTTTCATAGGCTTTCTAGTTCACCCATGTAGCGAGCCTTTAACCAATGACTCCCAAACGAGAAGGTCCTAGGGCACCAGATGAGAAAACATCCCTCGGGTTTAAGGACTCGAGTAAACAAGGCCATAACACTAAGGGGGATTATTTATTTTTTTTGATCACCGTTAGGCGTGAATAATCATGCTTCTTGAGGCATAATTATATGAGTGATTTTATATATTATTTTTTTCTTTATATATATATTTTTATATTTATTTTATGGCATTTTAGGTCTTTGTATCCATCCCAAAAATTGTGTAAGTGTGAAGTGCATACTATCTAAGACAAAAAATTTAAGATAAAATTATCTCCCCAATCTTTTATACTTAACCTATAATTTTAAATAAGAACCATTATTTCGACTAGGTTTAAGATGTCATAATTGAGGTTTTTTTAATTTCTAAGATCATCTTAATTTTCTTAAAAATAGATCAAAACTTTGTCTCTTATTCAAAAAGTTTTTAAAGAAAGAGAAAAAAATCCTATACAAAAGGGAAGATTTCTAAAAGTATCCTAAAAGAAGTGTAAAAGAAAGAAAATCTAAAAACTCTATGTTAGTAAACCCTTCCCCACACTTATCTCATGCATTGTCCTCAATGCATCGTGATGTATGTATGCATGAAACAAATAGAGAGGGAAGAAAAATCACCTCAAAATGGTGGTTCTGGTGGCGGTCTGATTGGTCCACGACATGCGGTCGAATTCAATGTGCATGGAGTCCGGAGGAACCCACCAGAGACCTCCATAATACAACCCACTAGAATGAAGTATATATTTATGATTTTTATTAAGAGTTTTCCCCCATCTAATTTCTAAAATTTCAAAATAATTTCAGAGTCAAATTTATCAAAACCCTTGTCTCAGAATGGAATGATTGATTTGGACTCAGGAAGTAAATGTTGGAACATATTTTGATGAAGACATTTGTGAAGCATTTCATTTGGAGCTCTAACACACAACGAATCAAGAGTTCTTCATGATCAAGATGTCCCAAAGAGAGTTGATATGATGTGATTTGTAATTGTGAAATAGCATGTCAAAAGCCTTGATACACACACATATCATGTCTATATAGTCGCCTTATAACTCCTTATAGTCGACTAGTCCATTTGGTAGTCGACTAACCCAAACCCTCTAGTCGACTAGTCATGTGTCCAAAAGAAACCCAACTCTTTGTTTGTCCATTAGTCGACTTGATAGACAATATTAGTCGACTAATAGACCTTGTAGTTGACTAATCGTATGCCCCTAGTTGACTAATCCATGATCCAGTCGACTTATAAGAAGTTGCAGTCGACTTGATTCAGTTAACCAGAAAACTGTCACTCGAACTTATCTTGACCTAGTCGACTAATACCAAAATGTAGTCGACTACTCTTTGGAAAACCTAGTATAGTCGACTAACTCAAAAGGCAAGTCGACTATAGGTAGTTTCTGACTGTTGGACAGTTTCTGTTATCTGGTCTTTTGTGCAACGTTTTCCAACGTTCTAATCTTTTGAATTGCACCTGTAACTACTCTAACTTACACTAGAGTGCAGTTATAAATAGGGTGGTTAATCCTAAGGCCAAACACCAATCCTAATCTTCAATTTTCTAAGATCAAAAATTCTGCCAATCCTGAAAACTATTTTTCCACTTCAGTTCTTCACCAAATTCAAATTCCTTTGTGAAGTTCTCTGAAGTTAGTCTCCTATACTAGACCTTGTTCACGTTCACATACAGTACCAAGGCTTATAGGAAAGTGTTGTAATACTCAAAGTAATCATTGTACACGGGTGTCTTCTTGGTGTAGAAGCAGTTGTACAAGGTGGAGTTTGTTCTCTTGGTGGAAGAGAAGGTGTACACATTTGGCAAAGGGGATTTGTCAAGCAGTGTGCATGGTTGTGATTTTGGGTGTACAAAATCAAGGATAAAGGAAAATCTCAAGCGGGTGGTTTGGGGACTGGATGTAGGTCACGAGGACCGAACCAGGATAAATCTCTTGTGTTTGCGTTTGTCTAAACTTTTTTGAGATTTGATTTCCTTTATTGCAAGTTTATTTATTTGTTTAACTTTAATCCTTCTTTGTTTTAGTATTTGTTTTGACTTTGTAGTTTAGATCCATAAGTGCCAACAGAGAAAGTTCCGCATTTGGCATCATCTCGGACCAACAATTGGTATCAGAGCGAGGTCCTACATTTGGTATCAGAGCAGGTCTCACATTTGGTACCTGAACCCGAACTGGCATACAAGTCAACAACAAGCAAGGATGGCAACAGAGTTCCCTTCGTCACAATTCAAAGAAGGACATTCTACACAACGTCTACCACTATTTGACGGATCCAACTACAACTATTGGAAGTGTAGAATGAAGATCTACTTGCAATCGCTCAACTACGAACTTTGGAACATCGTTGAAGCATCGTACACCAAACTAACAACCAACTACAGCGCTTGGAGTGATGATCAAAAGAATAATGCGAACCTTGACGCCAAAGCAATGAATGCCTTGTTCTGTGCATTAACCAAAGAAGAGTTCAACAGAGTGTCAACAGCCACTTCTGCACATCAAATATGGCATACTCTTTAGGTAACACACGAAGGCACAAGTAAAGTTAAAGAGTCTAAAATATCTATTCTTGTCCACAGGTTTGAATTATTCAAAATGGAGGAGAATGAAACCATATCCGAAATGGTTACAAGATTCACCAACATTACCAATTCCTTAGCATCCCTTGGAAAGGACTACACCCTAGTTGAAAGAGTTCATAAGATCCTTCGTGCACTCACACCAGAATGGGAGAAGAAGACAACCGCAATTGAAGAGGCGAATGATCTCTCAACTATGACATTAAAAAACCTAATCGGTAATCTAATGGCATATGAAGTGCTGTTAGAAGAAAGAAAGAAGGATGAACGACAACACCACTCAAAGAAGAAAGAACTTGCCTTCCATGCATCCTCCGACACGGATGATTCAAATGACGATGAAGAGGAGATGGCAATGCTTTCAAAGAAATTCAGGAGATTCCTAAAGCAAGGTAAATTTAAATGCTTTAATTGCAATAAACCAGGTCATATGAAGATGGATTGCCCATTGCTCAAGAATAAAAGCAAATACAAGAGCAAAAAGTTCAGGAAGGTGAAAAACTATGAAGCCTCATGGGAGAACAGTGATTCCTCATCTTCTGACGAAGAAGAATCCACTGAACGTGTTAACCTATGTTACATGGCCATAGAAGATGATGAGGTATCATTTACTGAACTTTCTGATGCATTTCATGAATTGTTTAATGATCTAAAGCATGAAAAACTGAAAAATAAAGTTTTATTAAAAGAAAATGAAAAACTTTTAAAGGAAAATTCATGTTATGATTTACAAGTATCTTCTATAAATTCTCAACAAGATGAGTTTGAAAAAGTCATATCATCTTTGAAAAATGATAATGAGAAGTTTATAAAAGAGAACATTTTTCTTAAAAAGAAACTGAGTCTTTGAATGAAAGGATTTCTATATTGAATAAAGACATGTCAGTTTTCAAAAAGAAATATGAAGATATTTTGCAAAATGTGACTAAGTTCAATCAAGGAAAAGAAAATTTGAATGATTTATTATCTTTTCAGAAGTTGTCACATAATAGTTATGGTATTGGATTTGTTGAAAAATCTTCATATTGTAGTAATCCATATAGTTCTTTTGTAAAAAGAAAGTCTAAGAAAAATAAGTTTATATGGATTCCTAAGAATTTAAGTATTCATGATAAAAATACATATATTGCATCATACATTCATGATATATGTAATTCTTGTAACTATGTGTAGATTAACAGGTGAAAACCAAATTCTAAATGGATTTGGACTCCTAAATGTTAATATGTTCTTTTATGTTTGGTACCATCTAACGTTTATCTTGCAGGTACCATATAAAAGTTGATAAGAACATTATATATATTTAATGATATATTTGTTGCAGGGAGAGAACAAAGTATTTCTATATTTGTTATAACCCAATTTCTGCAGGGGGAGGAAAATATAACATATTTTTTGCAGGGGAGCACTTGTGCACACAAAGCGTCATCATCAAAAGGGGGAGAATGTTGGAACATGTTTTGATGAAGACATTTGTGAAGCATTTCATTTGGAGCTCTAACACACAACGAATCAAGAGTTTTTCAAGATCAAGATGTCCCAAAGAGAGTTGATATGATGTGGTTTGTAATTATGAAATAGCATGTCAAAAGTCTTGATACACACACACATATCATGTCTATATAGTCGCCTTATAACTCCTTATAGTCGACTAGTCCATTTGGTAGTCGACTAACCCAAACCCTCTAGTCGACTAGTCATGTGTCCAAAAGAAACTCAACTCTCTGTTTGTCCATTTGTCGACTTGACAGACAATATTAGTCGACTAATAGACCTTGTAGTTGACTAATCCTATGCCCTAGTCGACTAATCCATGATCCAGTTGACTTATAAGAAGTTGCAGTCGATTTGATTCAGTTAACCAGAAAATTTTCACTCGAACTTATCTTGACCTAGTCGACTAATACCAAAATGTAGTCAACTACTCTTTGGAAAATTGCCTAGTATAGTCGATTAACTCAAAAGGCAAGTCGACTATAAGTAGTTTCTGACTGTTGGACAGTTTCTGTTATCTGGTCTTTTGTGCAACGTTTTCCAACGTTCTAATCTTTTGAATTGCACCTGTAACTACCCTAACTTACCCTAGAGTGCAGCTATAAATAGGGTGGTTAATCCTAAGGCCAAACACCAATCCTAATCTTCAGTTTTTTAAGATCAAAAATTCTCCCAATCCTGAAAACTGTTTTTCCACTTCAGTTCTTCACCAAATTCAAATTCCTTTGTGAAGTTCTCTGAAGTTTGTCTCCTATACTAGACCTTGTCCACATTCACATACAGTACCAAGACTTATAGGAAAGTGTTGTAATACTCAAAGCAATCATTGTACACGGGTGTCTTCTTGGTGTAGAAGCAGTTGTACAAGGTGGAGTTTGTTCTCTTGGTGGAAGAGAAGGTGTACACATTTGGCAAAGGGGATTTGTCAAGTGGTGTGCATGGTTGTGATTTTGGGTGTACAAAATCAAGGATAAAGGAAAATCTCAAGCGGGTGGCTTGGGGATTGGATGTAGGTCACGAGGACCGAACCAGGATAAATCTCTCGTGTTTGCGTTTGTCTAAACTTTTCTGAGATTTGATTTCCTTTATTGCAAGTTTATTTATTTGTTTAACTTTAATCCTTCTTTGTTTTAGTATTTGTGTTGACTTTGTAATTTTGATCCATAAGTGCCAACAGAGAAAGTTCCGCATTTGGCATCATCTCGGGACCAACAGTACAGAAACTAATACCGATTCAGGAAAAAAACTTAAGTCAAGGAAAGATTCGGGAGTCGAGATTGGTTCATGAAGTGGGTCCAAATCATGAAGATGAAGCTCAGGTCCACATTCATTTCCCCATGATGGAATGTGACTATTTAAGATTGGTGATTCAAGTTCAAGAATGACAGGTATGGGAATCAAAACTGACTTTAAAATGTTGCTCAAATTGGGTAACATAACAGGAGTCAATATTGATTCAGGAATTTGAACTCGATCACAAATTTGAGGATCAAAGTCATATTCCTCATTGAGTTCAATTCTATAAAAATGAGAACTTGCCAATTTATCAATGGGACTTTCAAAAGTATGAAATTGGTCAAGTTCAATATGATCATAAATGATTGGTGATTCAATTTCACAATGAACTGGCACTGGATCCAATACTGACTCGGGAAAAGGCCTAAATTCAGGTAAAAACACCTCAGTCAATATTGAATCAGGAAGTAAAATTGAATTATCAAGTGAAAGTTCAGAATCATATTCATGCTCAAGTTCAATTTCAGGAAAAGGATAACTTGCCAAAATGTCAATGGGATCTTTAACATTTGAAGTTTGGACAAGTTCAGATGGGTGTGCTAAAATTGAATCTTGATTTTCAAAACAACATGATTCTTTGGCTCTAACAGAATGTTTAGTGACATCAGAAATGGTCAAACAATGAGAATGAAGACTTTTGACCATCATATCTATGTCATGATTACGAGCCATTTGAGCTTGAGTCATGATTTCAAGCATCTTTTCATAATTAATTGGTTCATCATTTTGTTGCGACTGGGCCTGAAAAGATGATGATTTGTTTTGAAAATTGTGGTGAAATCGTGAATCCATCAGATTTGATTGTTGTTCGGACCCACGCAAGAATTCCTTACTCGTTCCCCAGGCAGATGGTTGTTCATTATAAGAAGGTGAAACTGAGTAAGACTCTTAAAAATATTGTGAAATTGGAGAGGCCATCCTTTTCTGAAGTAGTCGCTCGACCTCTTATAAATTGGCTTCTATACTCTTTCTTAACTCAGATTTTTCTTCAATGGGAGGTCCAGAAAAAGGAGTATAGGAAGCGAAAACGGGAAGGAATATTGCGTAAATTGTGGACAAGGTGGACATGGGGGACAAGGAGGTTGAAAATTAAACTCGGGAGAGGTGAATCCCCATTGACTCTGTGACGAGTTGAAATTATTTTAGAAATTATAGTCATAAGAATGTGGGTATAGGTTGTATTGATTCGGATAAGTCCAACCCCGTATATTTGGTTGGTGCATATTATAAAAAGCCGGGTTAGAATTATCCGAATCGAATGGGGTCGGTGTGAAATATCTTTTCATATTCGGATTGAAAGAATTGTTATTGTTGAATTCCATTTCACAAACAATCACAAACAAAAAAAAAAATCAAAAAACAAACAAAAAGAAAAGAAAAAATCAAAACCAAGCCTATAGTAGGGTTGACCTAGACCTAGACGACTCATAACTGGTCGATTACCCGGGAGAGGTTGTTACTTGAATCTGACCACAAGCTAATCGGCCAAGTAGGGGCAAAATACGGTGGGAGGTATCCGTGCGTAAGCAACGGGCCTTAATTATGCCAAACTACGGTATTTTTGAGGCGTAACCTCTTAATCCCCAACCTTAGACACCGATTTCACAAGAGTAAGATTCAAAACAAGTTTCACCCTCGGTCAATCTCTTAATGAGTCCGAGATGTCCCTAGGAGCCAACGTCTATCAATTTTTATTAGGGCTTGGGTTGTGTGAGTGGGGAGGTGGTTTTTGGGCTATGGAAAGGTGATAAAATCTCCACCTTATCTTGTATTGGGTTATGCCCTTAAGATCAATTCGTGCAAGTGTGCAATATAGACAAGAATATAACACAAAGCGAATAAATCACCCACGTGTTTGTCCTATGCTATATGCAATGCCATATGTACACCTCAATCTAGATCACAACAACAGAACAAAATACAGTATATTGGAATTGAATTGACACGTGCCTAAATGCAAATGTCTAAGCCATTTTAAAAGCGTCCAAATACCGTATTTTAGTTCTTTAATTTATTACGGTGTTTAGGCAATCAAAGCAGGAAGTAATAATATTGATCAACTAGCTATTACAATGAACACATCCCAGCACAACAAGATATACAATTATCACAACATGGCCGCGTTTTCGCGGCAAAAGTCGCGTTTGCGCGGCGGTTCTTTAGAAGCCGGGTCCCTGCATTCTAGAGCAGGGAGATGCAAAACTAGTGTTTATTCTGCAATGTTAAAATCCTATAAAGAATGTCCTGTACACCAAAACAGAGAAGACAATGTCAGTAAAAACGTGAAATCAAAATCATTCCCGTTCCCCGGCAATGGCGCCAAAAAATTGATCGGGGCGAAACTAGCACTAAAAAACGTGTGTATTATGAAATCAATGTAAAAGCTCTTATATGTGCTAATGTTCCCTCGACACTTCCGTTATAGCATTGGCTCAACGGGTCGAATCCACAGGGACGAGAGGCAATAGAAATATTAACAGTTTTTATTCACGTTTTATGTTAACAATTCTTCTTTGTTAAAAGAATTAGAAAAAGAAAAGAAAAGAAAAGAAAAGGAAAACAAGCATGTGGTAGGTGGAGAAGCCGATGAAAGCGGCGAAGAAAACAAAAGAGAAGTGACTTGGAAAATAAAATAGAAAAGAAGATGAAACAACGTTGAACAAAGAGGATGGTGAAAACAACGATGAAAATGATAAAAAGAATTACTTTTTTAAAACAAGATAAAAGAAAGCTCATGACTACTAACTACTAAGTGATCCATTAACCATGCTAACCTCTTAGTGATAGTTGCCTCACATGGATCCTTAGCCATCACTAATCCTTGGCTTCAAGAGACGATACAGAGCATGGTCCATAAGATTGATCTTCTACATTCAAACAACACATTCATACCACTAACAAGTTGCAAGCTACTTATTAAATCATCAAAACCGGTTAGAGGTGAGCATGAAATAAAGAAGACATTGCAAATTAGCAAGTTAGTGGGTTAGGTGTTAGAAATGTTAGATGTTAGAATCCATCATCATGAGCCATCAATGGCTCTTGCAAGAGCAAGTCCTTGTAGAGGCTATTAGATTCATGTGGATTATCAAGTAAGTGGTTAGATGGTTAGTGGTTAGTACTTATATTGCCATGAGAAGAAAAGAAGTTAGTAAAGCATCATGTAGAAGATGGAGGAGATTACATCGGAGAAGAAAGGAGGCACCTTTACATAGATTGTCACCATCTATTACATCAATCCCTCTCTATCTCTCTCAGAATCTCTCAGCCATACTACATGAGCTAAAAGAAAAGAAAATACAAAAGAAATGAAATGAAGAACACTTACCTACACTACCCTAAAATACAAAAACTTCTCCTAAAAATCAAAAACTGCTTGCGCTTTGGACCTATGCAGGGGTATTTATAGGCATATGAGCCTTCTGGAAGACGAGACGGGGCACGCGTTGAAAATCGACGCGTGGTCCCACCATTTGGCCGCGGATCCGCCGCTTTTGCTGCGGATCCGCGGCCAAACCAGGGACAAAAGTCCCTGGTTTTGGTGCGTGGCTTCATCTGGCTTCTAGGAGTTTCCTGGTATATCCCAATTCCTGTATTTTCGCCCGAATATTCGTCTGACGTGCGCAAGAGTCTAGGTTCGACGTATCTTCTAGAAGATCCCTTACTTGGCCTCCAAGAATAGCGGATTTAATTACCCTAAAATGGGTTTAATTATGCTCTTATTACTCCTTTGCCCTTAAACTCTTGATTTACCTGCAATAGAGACCAAAATACAGTTTAGACCGACATTTTATTCATAAATCGGTGGGAAATGCGATATAAAAATGCAGAATTGTAGACTAATCACCCACCGAAGTTCAAGCCACTGACGTTACATATGTATGATGGTAAGAGCTTACCAAACCAGCACATCTACTACTTCCTGTCTCAGACTGATAATATTATAGACAATGATGCTATTATGGCCAGACTGTTCATTGGCATCTTGAAGGGGATAGTATTTGACTGGTTCCGAAGTCTACCTCCGGGCTCTATCAATTCCTGATTTGACCTAAAAACTCGATTCCTTTCTCGCTTCTACGAGGATGATACCGAGATAACCATGGACAAACTCCTCTCTACCGTACAGAAGAAGGGCGAATTGTCCGCAACTACATTGAACGGTTCAGAAACTTGTCTCTGATGTGCCCAGCAGGGATGCCAATGCCCATGTTCTTGCAGACATGTAAGCATAACTTTCTGGACCAAGTGGAAATTCACATGGGAGCTGTCAATACCCATACCTGGAAGGAATGGGTCGAGCAAGCAGAGATAGCTGAAAAGTCGGCTAAAAAGTTCAAACCATCTATCCCTAAAGGCAAATGGGTAATGAATAATAAAGGGCGTGGCGACATGGCGCTGTCTTTCTAAGCCAAAAGCAAGAGACTATGTCCGTTGAATTGTCAGGGGACGTTCATTCAAAAGCCAAGAAGAGCGGCTACAATAATCAGGAGTCAAACTTTCCTCCTTTAAATAGTACTCCTTCAAAGACGAATAGGCGGTCTCAATATTCCATTTACTCCACAAAGGGAATAAAATGAAGCTGTCGGATGTTCGGCGTCCTAATGAAGTGGGACGCATGAACGATCCCAACTATTGCCTCTTCCATAGGATGGTTCATCATCCTACTGATAAATGCTTTATCCTCATGGACAAAATTCAAGCTTTAATCGAAGCCAGAGTTCTGACTCTGAAATCAAAATAAAAGAAAGTCACTGCAAACATGGTAACCCTTGAGTTCGGCAAAACCCCAAAGGTCACAGTGCCTGATGGGACCTTCCCAATCCCTGCACCACGGCTAGAAGTAAAGCATCCTTCAGCTAAAACTCAAGAGATTAAGGGTCTTGTTCACTTGACATGGGAAACAGGGGAAATCATGTGGATACACCAAGGCCTTGTCCAAGACAAACAATGGATTTCAAAGAAATCCAAGTCAAAAGGCAAATCTTGCAATGCTATCTCTATCTTGCCAGATGATGGCAGTCTCACGTCAGCTTCTCTTAGCGATTCTGAAGGAAAAAAGCACGCTTGTACAACGCAGGCTAATGTACCTCAACCGACAGGTACTCGATCCGGAAAATCATACTTAAAACAGTATGAGAAAGCTATTGACGAGACACAATAGCAGACGACGTCTGTACAAATATCCACACCGGCTCCGCTCCCGACAACGGAAAAAGAAAAGCAGAAAGAGATCTGGTTTGATCATGTCCTGAACAAGACTTCAGACCCAGGGCTTGACATGCCCTTTCATTTTGACATATTGGCCCAGCTGGCTAATATCCCAGCTCGTATCACCATACACGAGCTCCTTTGTCTCTCGAAAGAGACAAGAGAAGTACTTAGGGATGCACTAGCTAACTCAGAATCATTCCTAACATATATGCCAGAAATCTCTAAGGGTGACACTCAGCCCTCTTACCCTGAATGCCATCATGTACAACCGAAAGTACCTGCTATTACTTTCCCAGCGGAGGATATGCTTCTCAAGGATAACAAGCACGATCGACCTTTGTACTATACCGGATACCTCAGTTCGACATGCACTGAAAGGGTACAGGTTGACCCAGGGTCCGCACTCAGCATCATCACCAAAAGGCTCCTCTATTTTCTTGGCATACCACTGTATCGGTTGTCTGCAACCACTACAATAATATATGATTTTAATGCAGGAAGCAGTCATCCACTTGGAAAGATTCGACTCCGTTGCCAAATAGGGAGCCTGAAGTCAGAGGTGACGTGCTATGTCATTGACGCTGACATGTCGTACAATTTGTTACTAGCGAGACCCTGGATCTACGCTAACTGGATTGTTCCTTCTACTCTGCACCAGTACTTCAAATATATTAAAGATGATGCAACCGTACGAACTATTTTTGCTGAGAAGCAACCATTCAAAGGGGTGAAAAACTACTTTACTGACGCTCTCCTATATCAAGAGGTTGGTGAAACGTTAAAAGAATCATTGCCTGACAACGATGATAGTGACAATGAGGCAGATTCAGAGTCTGAAGCAGATATACCGGCCATTTTGGTCGGTGAACTAATTATAGCATGTTTTAATAACCTCCAATGTAACACTCCTTCTGAAGATGAGGGCGAATGGGTAACTAATGACAATATTTTCTTTGATTATCCTGTGAGTGTCGAATTGTTTGAATCCGTTACGGATAGCTCTCTGCACATGGCCTTACATAAACCAAGTGCATCAAGTATATCCGTGGAATCAATAGAAGGATCTGTTTTAGTAATTCATCCATCCAAAGAGGGTCAATTATCAATAATATTCGAAAAAGCCCAACTGCAAAGGTCTGCAGTCGCGTATTCAAGTTCAGACTTAGACACCCCACAATTTTTCCATCATGCACGATCAGCGCAGCACATGATGTGAAAAATGGGATACAACCTGCAGCATGGAAAGGGCCTGAATTTCAGAAAAGGAAGACATGATTTTCTGCGCAACTTTGTGCCAAGAGGAAGACTGGCTATAATAACACACGCAGGGGGTTGGGATACGTTATACCTACACCACCAACAACGGTTCAGTCTAAAGATGATAAACCGATCCCATCACATTCTGTCTCTTCCTCCGAATGGGACTCAGATGTCAGTGTGGGAACGCTGGTTGAGAATCTCACCGTTAATATGACTTCAAGCAACCAATTAGAGCCAGCAGAAGCTACTGATGAGGAACCATGGGCTCAGCAATTGGATCTCCAGTGGGAAAAGTGATTCGAACAACGCGAACCACCTACTGAAGACAAGGTGATCTAGATTAACTTGGGTAGTCAAGATCACCCTAAGCCCATCTTTATAAGTAAAAGCTTATCACTCACAGAAAGAGAAGAATTGATGGTACTTGTAAGTGAGTATATAGATGTCTTTGCATGAAACTACGAAGACATGCCTGGACTTGATCCGCAAGTAGCAATGCATCGTCTGAACATCAAGCCTGACGCCAAGCCAGTCAAGCAACAACAACGCCGATTTCGTCCAAACATTATGGAAGCTATTGAAGCCGAAGTCCATAAACTCTTTACATGTGGCTTCATACGGGAGGAATAACATCCAGATTGGGTTGCTAACATCGTCCCCGTTCTCAAGAAGAATGAAAAAATTCGGATCTGTATTGACTACCGCTTTCTTAATACAGCCTGTCCTAAAAACGAATTCCCATTGTCCATCACTGATGTCATGATTGAAAATACATGCGGATTCGAAAGAATGCCTTTCATGTGAAAGTACACCTAGAGGGGGGTGAATAGGTGTAAGGCTAATCTAGTAACAAATAATGCGGAATATAAAAACTAATTGCAACACACTTAGTGTAACCAAAGAGTGTAGTCGAATTCCCAGTGAAGGGTTTTGGACTAACTACTCTTGATTCCTATGAATAAGAGTTGAGGTGCTATATGAAGCTCTCTTTGTTAACACAGTATGGCACACAAACAAACCAAGCATGTATATGATATGAAAAATATGAATCAATGAATAATGTAAGAGAGAGAGTTAGAGAAAGTGGATCAAAAGCAAATACAAAGATATATTTCGAGGTTCGAGCACCCAGCTCTACGTCCCCACCTTCACACAGAAGGATTTTCACTAACTCGTTCACACAGGACTTCCCACACAGGGAACCTCTATTAAGGATTTGGGTAAATACAATTTGAGAGTACACAACTCCTCTCTCCAACAAATACAGCCTCTACATTTAGAGGCAAGGCACAAAACAAATCACCTCTACACTTAGAGGGATATGCACTTAGCCAAATAAAGATCAACCTCACATTTGAGGGATAAGGCTCAAAGCCACACATCCACAATCACCTCACACTTGAGGGATTCCATCACAACCTCCATAATCACCTCTACATAAGAGGGATGTCAACACAATCACCTCTCACTAGAGGGATGTCACAAATCAAGGAGGGTTTACATCTTGGTGGTCTCTCTCAACCACAAATAAATTTTCCCACAAAATAGATCCTAATAGATAGGATAGAATGATAAGCTCAAGTGTGAGAAATCAAGATGTTTGGAAATCAAATGACAAAGAAAAATATTTGGAAATATAACTAGAATTTGATAGAAATGAAGAACAAATCAAATATCCCAAATCTCTATTTTTCTTTACTTTTTCCAACCCTTGAAAACAAATAAAAGATAAATCTTTTTGGCTTAAAAACTCTTTTGAAAACTTGTATATAAACATTAGAAAGAATGAAAATTTTACTCTTGTAAAACTTGTTAAAACACCAACTCAAATGGGGTATTTATAGCCCCATTTCAAATCTGCCCATTGGCAGCTGGAAAGAGCAGAATTGGTCGACTGGGCAATGGTCAAATTTTTGACCGTTGAGCCTACCGGTCGACCGCTCGGTCGATCGGGATTGGATCCAGAGAGCAACGGCTCTCTGGCCGGTCGACCGCACGATCGACCGAAGCTGGATACAGAGAGCAGAGCTCTCTGCCGGTCGGTCGGGTCGGTCGACCGGGGCCTTCTCCAGAGAGCAGAAGCTCTCTGGCGGTCGACCGATCCAGTCGACCGGCCCACCAGCCTGGCTGCGTGCACGTCTTGTGCACGTCAGTCGACCGGACCGGTCGACCGACTCTTACCTCGGTCGACCGGCCCGGTCGACCGGTAGACAGCCAGTCCAGCCATTATAGGATTAAAAACTTGTCTTTTTATTATCAATTAAATCCCATAAAATCACATAAATTTCACAAAAATCAGTTTTTATTATATCATTGAAATACAAATAAGTGTGACAAAAATTCAACATATATTTTAAACAATTTGAACCATTTTTGTGAGATAGAAAATTTGCCTTAAACAAAAAACCGTATTTTCCAAAACTAGGATTATTGAAATGGAAATCCGATTTTTCAAAACACATATAGATACAAAAATATGATATTTAAATAACTTTGAAGCATATTGTATATGGATAGAATCCAATATACATGTAAAGAATTATATCTATATTTTTGACATTAAATCCAAAAATAAGTTTTGTTAAAATACAAAACTTCAAACTCATGAAGTAGACTATCAAAATAAGTTTTTCTAAGTATATGAAGCATAGGTGTATATAGATCAAATCTAATACATTAAATCATGTAAACTTGTTTTGATTCTATCTATTCATGAAAACTAAGATCGGTTAAACAAAAAAATCAAAACACATGAAACTTAAAACATGAAACTTTAAACTTGTGTGTGTATTGTGAACTTGAGCATATCAACACTATCTAATTATTACACATGTCTAAACAAAATCTTAACTAAATAAACTGATATCTTCTTGTAGAACTCCATCTCCAAGTTGACTCGATCCAAACGCGACCCAACGAGCTTGACTCCAACCGAGTGCTAGATGTGAACTTGACGCTCGAGCTCTTGAATCACCATGTGAAAGCTCCAAAACACCTTTGTTGCAGCTAATCACCTACTAATATCTTGATCAAATATTTGAAATTAAATATCATAATATTATTAGTAAACTGTAACTACATCAGTTAATCATCATCAAAACTAGAGTGAAGGGCCTCTGGGCCAACATCATGGACGGCTTTTCATGGTACAATCAAATTAAGATGTATCCGGAGGATGAAAGGCATACTTCATTCCAGGCACCATTGGGGTATACTGTTACACCGTGATACCCTTCGGGTTAGAGAACGCGGGAGCGACTTATCAGTGGGTAATGAGTATGATTTTCCATGATCATCTCCGAAAAATGGTAGAATGTTATGTCGATGACATTGCTATCAAAACTCACGACAAGAATGACCACCTTCGCGACTTGAGAACGATGTTCGACATAATGCGGGCTCATCAACTGAAGATGAATCCGACAAAATCCTTCTTGGGGGTTTCGAGTGGCAAGTTCCTTGAATTCATTGTTACATCAAAGGGAATTCATCTTGACCCAGACAAAGTCAAAGCCATCAAAGCATGCATCCACTTAAGAATCTCAAAGAACTTAGGGGCCTATAAGGTAGACTGGCTTATATCAGAAGATTCATCGCAAATCTCTCAGGCCGCTGTCAACCGTTCACCTGACTCATGAAAAAGGGCGTTTCTTTTGTATGGGATCAGCCTGTCGAGAAGCTTAAGAGGATATCAAAAGATATCTCACAAAACCTTCAGTCTTAGTAGCTCCCACATCAGGAAAATCATTCCTGCTTTATGTGAAAGCTATGGACCATTCTCTTGATGCTCTGCTTGCTCAAAAGGACGATAATGGTCACAAACAAGCTATTTATTATCTGAGTAGGACTCTGATAGGGGCGGAATCTCCCTATAATCCTATTGAGAAGGAATGCTTAACTCTTGTTTTTGCTATTCAGAAGACACGACATTATTTGGTTGGCCAAATCATACATGTCATTTTCAGAATGAATCCTTTGCGTCTCCTCATGACGAAATCAGGATCACTGAATTCTAGATTAGCTAAATGGGCCCTCCTTTTATCTCAATACGACATGCGCTTTGTCCCTCAGAAGGCAGTTAAAGGCCAGGCAGTTAAAAGCCAGGCATTTGCAGAGTTCTTGGCTGCTCATCCGTTTCCGGAAAGCTCAAAACTTCATGAAGACAGTCCAAATGAAGTCTTCGAATCTAATATAATTTCAGAGGATGAAGTTTGGCAGATGTTCTTCGATGGAGCATCACGAATAGGCCCTAAAGGCAAGATCATTGCCGGTGTGAGGGTTGTATTTATATCACCATAAAACCATGTCCTTCCTATGGCATTTTCTCTGACGGAATCATGTTCCAACAATGTGGTAGAATACAATGCTCTACTCATTGGTCTTCAGCTCGCTCACGAAATGGGGGTACGCTACCTTGAAGCTTATGACAATTCAAGACTGAATGTCAATTAGGTTAAAGGGAGGTCCGTCACGAAGATTTGGTACCTTATTATCACGCAGTCATCGAAATGGCTAATTTATTTGATGGCTTTTACATCGGTCACGTATCTCGATCCCAGAATACTAGGGTCGATGCTTTGGCTGCATTAGCAACAACGTTAGTATTACCAGACGAAACCAAGTATCACCTTACAGTGGCGACTCGACACCTTATTTACTCTAAACATATGTTGAGAACCAAAGAGGCCTGTAACATCTCGACGGATCTTGAACCGAGAGATTGGTGATTTTCCCTCATCGACTATGCTTTGCATGGTTTGCTGCCGGATGACCCTAAAGAAGTGGTATCTATCAGATGAAGGTCTCTCCGTTTTTATTATGATCCAACACTGAAGACACTGTACCGTCGTTCATACCACGGTATCCTCATCCGTTGCCTTTTAATTTAGAGGCACAGGAAGTGCTCAAAGAAGCGCACGACGACATATGCAGAGCTCATCAGCCAGGTCCAAGACTCAAGGACCGATTGCACAAGCTTGGGTATTATTGGCCAACCATAATAGCCGATGCCATCCAATATGCATGAAGGTGTAAGGCCTGCCAAATTCATGAGGACTTCATACATCAGCCTCCAGAGTTGCTCCATCCAACTGTTGCTTCGTGGCCATTTGAAGCGTGGGGAATCGATGTCGTAGGGCCGATCAGCCCCTCCTCAACAAAAGGTCACCGGTTTATCTTAGCAACAACCGATTACTTTTCAAAATGAGCAGAAGCTATACCACTGGTGGAAGTTAAAACTTCTAACGTGGTTAATTTCATCAAACGCCATGTCATCCATCGATTTGGTATCCCTAGGCGGATCATCCATGATAACGGTCCCCAATTTGCAAGCCATGTGCTCTATCGGTTCTGTGATAGATACTGGATTCAGAATGTGACATCTACTGCCTATAACCCTGCCATTAATGGTTTGGCGGAAGCATTCAATAAGATAATCATTAAGCTACTCAAAAAGTTCATTTCATCAAATAAGTGAGACTGGAATGAGAAGCTTGGTGAATGTTTTTGGGCCTACCGAACCACAGTTCGGAACCCGACAGGTAATACACCTTTTTCCCCAGTATACGGGTACGAAGCAGTCATACTGTTAGAAATCCAGAAGCTGTCATTATGAGTCTCTTTGATGACTAAGATAACAATAGAGGACAACGATCGGTTGCGACTCCAAGAGCTCGAAGCCCTGATGAGAAGCGGTTATAAGCTCAGTAACACATTGAGCTGTATCAAGCTCGGATCTCAAAAGCCTTCAATAAGAAGGTTAAGTAAAGAGTCTTCAAGAGAAGAGATTTGGTTTTAGCTGTCAGACGACCGATGATCATGACGCACAAAATCAAAGGTAAATTTCAACGTAAATGGGAAGGACCGTTTGTGATAGAAACAGTCTATTCAAACAGGGCATATCGCCTTATGACTTCAGATGGTGACTTACTAATGATGCCGATCAACGACAGGTTCTTAAAGAAGTATTATCCTTGATAGGATCCTTCTCATGATCAAGTTAACATGGCACTCCTGATCAAGACCTTCAGATCCAAGATATGCAGAAGGAGCGCTCCTCTTTTTCTCTAAACGAGATCATACAACCATAAACCAGTGTTGAGCTAATCGAACACTGGTTGTCTCAAAGAAGAATCAAGGTTACGAATACAATAACAAAATAATCCAATGCCCCTAGTAGTTAAGGATAGAGGAAAATGTTGGCCTTTAAGCCTAACATAAGTCCTTGACAACTCATCATGCTGAGGAGAATAGCTTGGCTAGTCCGACTCAAACGGTAGTTGGTAAAGGCATATCAAATCCGTTGACAGCTGAGGATTTGCTAAAAATCTTAAGAGGCCTGTTCCCATTTGATTCCGTGGTTAAGGATAGAGAAAAATGTTGGCCTTTAAGCCCAACATAAGTTCTTGACAACTCATCATGCTGAGGGGAATAGCATGGTTAGCCCGACTCAAACGATAGTTGGTAAAGGCATATCAAATCCGTTAATGGCTGAGGATTTGCTAAAAATCCTAAGGGACCTGTTCCCATTTGATTCTCTCTCCAAAATCACTTACCAATTCCCATCCATGAAATGGAAAGACCACATATAAAGGTATTCATATCCCTTGCGAAATGACGAGTCTAACCTATCATGTTAACATTAAACCTCTAATAGCAAGACTCTAATCTACTCCCCAACGGATAAAACCAACATCCCCAGTGAATAAACCCAGCTTGTCATTCTCTTCAACAGAATGATAGGTCCACTCAAATTACTGTAATGTTCAAGTACCTCTAACAGTAAATGAATCCTTGTCAAGTTAACATCACACCTCTGGCAAGTTGCTTTACAAATCCCACGGAGTTCTCTGACATATGATCTTTTATGGGATTCATTTCCTAACTCCTCTACGAGTTTTTGATAAACTCCCCTCAAAGTCTATCAGTCCTTAGTAGACTTTTCTGGTTGTCACGGTAATAATATACCTCTGACAATTTCTTCCAAATAACATCCGAAGGAGATATCAAAATTCTCATGGAGTTAATAATCAAGTCTTATTTCCTCCAGTGAAATTATTTCTTTGTCATCATGTCCAATTCGTCACCTCTGAATGACAAAATTTCGAGCTTAGTGGTTTCTCAATCGGTTATGTCCATGTTACCTCTGAACTGAAAGATAATTAAGTCTCATCTTTCAGTCCAGTAGGGACTATTTTTTTGTCATCATGTCCAGTTCGTCACCTCTGAATGACAAAATTTCGAGTTTGGTGGCTTCTCAATCGGTTATGTCCATGTTACCTCTGAACCGACATATAGCCAAGTCTCATCTTTCAGTCCAGTAGGGACTATTTCTTTATCATCATATCCAGTTCATCACCTCTGAATGATAAAATTTCAAGCTTAGTGGCTTCTTAATCGGTTATGTCCATGTTACCTCTGAACCGACAGATAACCAAGTCTCATCGTTCAGTCTAGTAGAGACTATTTCTTTGTCATTATGTCCAGTTCGTCACCTCTGAATGACAAAATTTTGAGCTTGGTAGCTTCTCAATCGGTTATGTCTATGTTACCTCTCAACCGACAGATAACCAAGTCTCATCTTTCAGTCTAGTAGGGACTATTTTTTTGTCATCATGTCCAGTTCGTCACCTCTGAATGATAAAATTTCGAGCTTGGTGGCTTCTCAATCGATTATGTCCATGTTACCTCTGAACTGACAGATAACCAAGTCTCATCTTTCAGTCTAGTAGGGACTATTTCTTTGTCATCATGTCCAATTCGCCATCTCTGAATGACAAAATTTCGAGCTTGGTGGCTTCTCAATCGGTTATGTCCATGTTACCTCTGAACCGACAGATAACCAAGTTGCATCTTTCAGTTCAATAGGGACTATTTTTTTGTCATCATGTCCAGTTCGTCACCTCTGAATGATAAAATTTCGAGTTTGGTGGCTTCTCAATCGGTTATGTCTATGTTACCTCTGAACTGATAGATAACCAAGTATCATCTTTCAGTCCAGTAGAGACTATTTCTTTGTCATTATGTCTACTTCTTCACCTCTGAATGACAAAATTTCGAGCTTGGTGGTTTCTCAATCGGTTATGTCCATGTTACCTCTGAACCGACAGATAATCAAGTCTCATCTTTCAGTCCAGTAGGGACTATTTCTTTGTCATCATGTTCAGTTCATCACCTTTAAATGACAAAATTTCGAGCTTGGTGGCTTCTCAATCGGTTATGTCCATGTTATCTCTGAACCGACAGATAACCAAGTCTCATGTTTCAGTCTAGTAGGGACTATTTCTTTGTCAAATCATTACTCAAATGTGTAACTAACCCTATCAGTTTATCACCGCTGACTAGATTAGTTATACCGTTATTCCGTTTTCTTTTGAGGATTGTAATACAACTTGAAAGTAAGAATTAAAAATTCAGAAGATAAAACAAGTTGGAAATGCAACAGGGGAGTCAAATAAAATTACTTTTTTATTGATTCCAAAGAGTGATACATGGATACACGGATTACAAGCTACGAGGGTGCTTCGTAGGACTTGATCCATTCTTCAAGAGTGGTCAGCCTATTCTTCCTCTCCTCAGTAGCCCTGATAAGTGCCTGTGACCGCAACTCGGCCTCATTAAAACTCGCTGTCTGGGACAGGCGAGCCTCAATGTCAGCCAAAGTTGCCCTCTGTGCTAGCTCCTGTTGCAGGTAGCCAAGCAATCTCCTCAAGACGCACCGGTTCAACCTTGAACAGAAGAAGATTGGCTTTCTTGATTATTTCCTTGACCTTTTCAATCTTATCCTCAGCGTCAAGAAGAGCACTGTTAAAAGCGTCTATGACATCCCCAAGTTTCACTTTCCTTGTCTCGAAGGATTTCAAGTCGGAAAAAATTGCCTTAGCTGCTTCTTGAGCGACAAGATGAGCTTCATGCATTTGAGCAGTGAGGTATGCAAGTTGTTCATTAACTGAGGACTCCAAATCTGAATGACTGACATGGTGATATTTGTCCACATTCCTCTCAAGTCTCTCCACCAGAAACTCCAATGTGGCGGCCTGGTCATCCCCTCCAAAGTCTCGAATGCTGTCAATACTTCGAGAGAGGACCACCTTCAAAGCGAAAAACGAGGTAGTCGAGCACTTCAAGACCAAAGCAATGGATCGCTTCAAGCCCTTATAAAAGCTATCGACTAGCTCAGCTACAAATTCATTCTCGGCTTCAACTACTCCCGGTGAACGAGTGACCCTTGAAGGCAAAGCTTCTACCAGTTTCACTGACACAACTTTTTAAGAGATAGCAGAAGCACTAGCCAGAGCAATATGAGGGATTGCCGGTGATCTCGGAGGAGTCCTTATTGAAACCAGTACACTAGCCACGACCGAAGTAGGGTTGGTGACTATTTCTGGGAAAGCTGGCTCAACAACCAGTGTTGGAGAAGTAGGACTGGCAATCACCTTCAGCTCCGCAGTTGGCAGGATAGGCAGCGCTGGCGAAACCACTAGCATTTCACTTACCGATGTAGCTGGAAGTGAGATTGGTTCCGTAAGCACTGTCCCCTCGGTCTTTTTAAGGCCACTTTCCGGTTCAGGCTGATAAGATGGCAGGTCGTGGTTTAAAGCGTCCAACTCGGCAGCTTCCGCCGCGGTCGAAGTACTTGCTTCACCCTTGATTCCCTCAGGAAGATTGGTTGGCTCTCTTGAAATCGATGCACCCGAAGGTGGAACACCTGGAGCAAGACTCTGTTTAAGTAAGGTATAATGAATATCAGGAGAGAATTACTAACAAAAGGTCAAAGCATTACCAAAAGATGATATCGCCTCAATCGCCTTGGCTGCAGTTTCTCTCCGAACTTCCTCGATGGCGGCATCAGCCCCCTCAGGCTCCATATAAAAATCTTTGGCAGAGTCAACACGGACGGTCAGCCCACCTTCACTCGCCGAACCCTCTGTAGTCCATCCTAAAGAGCTGGAGGCCATGGGACTTCCTTTTGAGGTCCCAGCACCCGAAGGATCAACGTCAGCCGAATCACCTCCAGAGTCTTCTGAGATGACGAAGTAGCTAGCTTCGTCACCTTCTTTATAAGTAAACAGGGGATCATAGTAATCTCCCTATTCTCCTACAGCCTCGGCTCTCGCTTCTCTTGCCGTCTCAGTTCCTGAATCATAGAATAAACAATGAGCTGTAGGAAATATATAAGTATATGTTGTAAGAACAGAGCTGATCTTACTCAGGTCATGAACAGCTTTACCAACGGTCTGCCTCGGAGCCGACAGCTTAATGACTAATGAAGCAGGAGGAGGAGGCACCGCGGTTGACTCATCCTCTACAATAATGGTGAAAGTGTAGCGATGAGGCTTCTTCACTATTCTCTTCCTGCGAGATCCACCTTGTCGCTTTCGTTTGAAGTGGACGTCAAGATCTTCTTCCTCTACTTTGTCTACCTCTACATGTTCCATAGGGGCTGTGCCTACCCTACCAGGAGCATCAGGTGGAACCTCAGCACCTGCGTCTCCCTCAAAGTGGAGACTCTCTGCGTTTGAAGCCTCACTATCAGCAGTAGCGACGAATTCCCCGAGGCCTAGCACGCGGACCCTCCTACCCTCACCCCTCTGAGTGACTTTTCGCTTCAGCCACTGAGAGATCAATTTCACACCAAATGAGTTAATAGAAAATCCAGATGGTGTGGAGTTCGAAGTTCTGTACCATCGACAGAATCCCAAAGTTGTCTGAAGATTCGGAGTCCTCAGCGGCATGCACAGCTGCACCTCAGTACAACCAGCAATGTAGAACCGCTAGGCACGAGGACCATCAATGAGGCTCCCTATAAAGGCCAGGCTGGTGTTCGGGTTACCTACGTACAGTTGGTCATACCGAAACTAACGAGCAAATCGACTCGGTACATAGTGTTCCAAGTAGCAGGTATCCCCGCTCTTATACACCAGATGGGATGGCCGGATGCTAACCAGCCACTCGAAGACTCCCCGGCTCAGCGACGTCTGCCCATCTCCTACATCCTTGAATTCTTCGCCGTAGCCTGCATCGCGAATGTAGGGAAAGCAGCGAAAAAGGCTGTAAATATCATACCAGCGCAGCAACTGGCGAACCACAGCCACATAAGTCAACAACCACGAACACCCTCAAATCGACAGAGAAGCGCCATTTGGACACCTTCTAGAGGCTCCTCACTGGCTTGGACAATGAAAGGGTAGTGAAGGGCGAACCATCCCATCAGATATGTGTATGGCAAACTGATCCTAGGGTTTGGTCCGTCGCGAGGCAGGATAGTGCCTTTTTCCCTCTTCGTCATTGGTGGCCTACAAAAAGCCTCCGTCAATGCACGAAGGCCCCGCTGAATACAACACATCATTGCTGGGAGAAGTCTAAGGGAACGACCATGGACTAGACGAACAGTCGGTAATAAGACGGGCGGAAGAATGACATCACGAGAAGAAGATGGCACCACGTATCTCTTCAGCCAAACCGATAAAAACCCGGCCAAAAGTGCCCTCCGGGACATTGGTCGATGAGCCTGGTGATGAAAACTCTAGAGAATATCACCTCTCTTATAGGGTCCATCGTCATCTTCCAAAATCATGTCCCCTTGGGAGTGTTCTTATATCCTTCGAAAAATGTCCTTGCCTGTAACCCCGCAGTGAGCTGCTTCAGGAGCATCTTCCAGGTTGGGGAACAAATAATTTCCCCAGCTCTTCGAACTGTATGAAGCTTCCTTATGGCTCCCATGCATACTCGAGCAAATGTAGAGGTAGCACATCAACTCCCAGTAAGTCTCAAACAAAGCAGGCTCCTGCTTCTCCAGAAGTGTCAATTCTCCTCGAATGGGAAATATTTTTCATATGGGAGAGATCCCATGGGCAGAGCAGAGACTTCCCACATCTCGTACAAAGCCATGCCCAATTCGCCTACAAGGGTGAAGAAAGTCTATATAGCTGGACAGTATAACTCAAAGATGGCGTAGATGTTCGCTACGCTCATCTGGATACCGTAACAGGTCCCCCTGATGGCCTCGTAGAGTCCCAGTCTCTCCAGATCCTCTTTAAAGTGGGCCAAGACATATAAAGTCAAGTCTCTCCACCAGGCATTGGCGGGGTGAATACACCCAGGGGTCCTGAAATCAGTGGCTGGATAATTACCATGAGCCTTGAAGAATTGATTTTCAAAAGTCTGAGCCACCGTGGGATTTTCTCCCACTAGGATGTCCGGAGGAATGTTCCTAGGGTAGAGACCCAATATGCAGCGAGGAGGATCCGCCCTTGTATAACCAGGAGGCGAAGCTATCAATTTCCCCACGTGAATGGAGTCGGTAGTCCGAGTCACTTGCCACTGCATCTTCCGAGCCCTCGTCACGCATTGGAAGAAAGACAGTGGAAAATAACGCTTGCTAGACGGGAGATAATACTTCTCGCCATCCAGATTGAAAATCTATTGTCCTTCTCCGGCTAGCAGTTGATGATCGGTTTCTGGCACTGCATCCCCAAACATGAAGCCGGGCTTCCAATAGTTTTTCGGTCAGAATCCTCAAGGAGAACAGTAGTTAAGATGCTCCTCATAGTACACTAATCTCCAGCGTATATAAGGGCATCCCAACCAGGAGCACTTCATTCAGTGAATAGTGAAGCCTGCCCCTATAACTACAGGCTAACATTGTCGTCCAGCCCCCTGGCTGCTCCAAAGAGACTGTTCAGAGGATCAGGAGTATAGTGCACTGCAAATACAAGAAGAAACTATATTAGTTCATTTGCTGAAGAAAGCTAAGACAAGAAAAATAATTTTACTAGGCATAGGTTCGCTCCCCGAGAGAAGCGAGCCTAGCGTTAGCTTCGCCCCGAAGCTCAGCTTCGCAACTGCAGCTTGGCTTCGCACTCCGCATGAAGGCAGAATGCAGAAAACATCTAAGTGTTAATTTCACTCTGAAAGCTTGGCCTCGTATAACAGAACGCGAAGAAGCCCCAAGGGCTAACTTCGCCAGAAGGGCACTGCTGCCTAAAATCATTTTAAGGGCTTTAAAGTCCTTTTCCAGCTGCGCTTTGAAGGCTAGCTTCGCATCCTTTTATTCGATAGGATGTGAACCGCCTAAGGGTTAGCTTCGCACAGAAGCTTGGAGAAGAAACCATTCGGTCCCTAAATTTCCAGTTGAGAAATTAAGAGGAATTAAATCCCCTAAAAACTCAGCAAAGAAAATTAAGGGAGTTGAGCTCCCTGAGATCACTGGATCACAATGAATCATTCTAAATTCATCATGAAATAGCCAGAAATTGGCTTCAAAAAGAGATGAAAATCTTTGAGGAAAAGGGAAAATTTCCTACCCGCAATGGGGCGCTCAATGACCGGAGGAGGAGGAGGCCCCTCCATCGCAGAAGTCGCTGCCTCTTTGCCTGCTCGTCTTTTGGGGGCCATGAAAGAAGTGAAAAGTTCTTAAAGTATCAAACAAAGAAAAAAAAAGAAGAAGAAGAGATTGGTGTTCTCTGAAAATTCAAAGAGAAGTAATTCCTTCTCTTTTAGCCCAATCGGGCTTTTATAGGCCTAAGATCGC
Organism: Agave tequilana; assembly: GCA_038442645.1. Lineage (NCBI taxonomy): Eukaryota > Viridiplantae > Streptophyta > Magnoliopsida > Asparagales > Asparagaceae > Agave > Agave tequilana. Next base: position 203,903 of record JAVJIF010002682.1, read on the forward strand.
CTAAATCTTGCCTCCTCGAAAAGAGCACAGGCGGCCATTTCAAATTAATTTGAAACGACGCCTAAGCGCCTTCCCGAGAAGTTGGACTGCCAGCCCCACAAGGGCTAACTCTGCTGTGAGTTCAGCGTTGATCTCGCGCGACACTTGAGTAATTTCGCTGAAAGATGAGCCTTAGCTCCGTTAAGAGCTCATCTCTAGCTTCGCTAAAATTCAGTGCTAGCTTCACCAGAAACTTGTTCCTGACTTAGTTGAAAATCTGTCTTCAGCTCCGCTGGAAGCTTAGCTCCGCCAAGAACTTTCATTTCCTCCTAAGGAAAAGACTTGCTTAAGCTAGTCCACTCCAGCTGTTCTCAAAACAAAAAGGGAAGGAAACAAAGTAGACAAGTAGAAAATAAACATTTTTATTGAAGGGAAGATACATTATACTACATCAAGATTGTCTTTCGTACAATAGAATCATCCTATCTACTTTCAGGGTGATGAATCATCACAACTAGACATGGAAGGTCTTCCTCCAGCATAAGGCCGTAATCCTTCGCTTAATGACAGATTGTACCATCAAGAAATTGGATCTTCCATAATCAAAATTGGCAAAGGACTGGTTGCTACTAGAAAGCTGGATCTTCCTTAAATAAAATTAGCAAAGGAATGATCCGAGACCTTACAGGTGACGCCCACTTTCTCGAAGTGAATCATCTCGAATAAGCGATTACCAGCCCCTTCCCAGAGTGGATCATCTTGGATAAGCGATTGCCAACCTCTTCTGAGAACACGCATCAGCTGCTCCAGTATGTTCCTCCTGCTTATGGTCAAAACTTCAACTTAAAAATCAAGAAGTAGGTTTCTAGTCTCGTTCATTAAGACGAAAGAGTGGCTGGCACAGTTCGCTGCAATGCAAACTGGAAACAAGTTAGTGTTAAATCAAATGAAAAATGCAAAGATGGAATGCTAAGTCAAATTCTTTGGGTGAAGCAATTCATATCCGATCCAATTTTGCCTTAAAGATAGATTTCATTTAAACAGAGGATAGCCTCGCTTGCACAGTGAAGATGGACTAGCTCAGCATAAGCCAAGTCCTAGCCTCGCCTATATGGCTGGGCCAGACTGGTCCAGAGGGACGCAGTCTTGACCCCACCTATATGGCAAGACTGGCTCAACCTTGAAGAGGCCAAGTCCTAAGCCTTACCTGCATGGCAAATTTAACAAGCAGACTTAACAGATCAAGAGAGGAACTCTACATGAAAAGATCTTTCTGAAACCCTTAAGTCAGCCAAATACAGAAACCAAGGGAATTCAATCCCTCTAATAGTTGGTAAAGCTAAGAAAATTAAGGGAGATAAACTCTCCAAAGTCACTAGTCTATTGATAAAGTCTCTGGATGACCGAGACTCACCAACCCTTGGCCGGTTAGTGACCAGAATGGACGCTCCCACTATTTTAGAGATCTGAGTCGCCTTTCCTGGGCAACGAGGAGATGTTATGAACAGACTTTTCAGAAAGAGAAAAGTTTGTTTCTCTGAAACGGACTTCAAGTGTCCTATTTATAGGCCTCATGGCCTGACCACGTCGCTATCGCTTCAAGCTTAGGAGCTCGGGCGAAGTTAACGCATTTAAATGCTTAGCCTCGAGAAAGAGAATAATCTCCCTCGTTAAATGCGAGAGAAGTTATTCTAACCTCAGAAAAGGGAGCAACCCCTCTAGTAACTCGCAAAAAAGCGATTAGCCTTGGGAAAGGAATGCTATTCCAATCCCGATTTAAAACAAAGCTACTCCGGGAGGCTCGAACGCGAAGCAATCCAGACGCAAAGCTACCCAAACGCGAAGTTACCCAGAACCGCGAATCTACACGATTCCTTTGTGAACTTATTCCAATCCGAAAGCAGGGTTGAAAGCGAAGCTGAACTCAACCACTATGGCGACGTTCGTATTTCACATATCATCAATCGAAGCAGTTCAAAGTATTTCAGAGTCTGAACCATTCCATTGCAGACTTACGAAAACTTTGAAGGGGGTCTTGTTGACACTCTAAAAAAGATAAGATTCCTAGCTGGCCTAAACGAGGTCTAACTTGTTGATATCTATAAAAGACAAGTAGCAAACAAGCCGACGGCAAGTCTTCACCCATCTCAAAGGGGACGAATCAGTAACTTAGACTTTACTGATCTAGTGAAGCAGACAGTAAGCCGAGGCCGTCCTTAAAGGCCCATGAGAAGGACCAAGCAGTTCTAGGGACACTAAGTTAGCTCAACACTTAGTCTCGCACGAGCCCACGAGAAAAGTCTCGCATGAGAAACCAAAGTTGCTTAGCATCGCAGGAAGCTCCTTCACAGCCTCGCTGCGAGCTAACTTACAGGTTCGCCCGGAGATGCTCAGTAACTCCACAGAAAGTTAACTTCGCTCGAAGTCCCACGCAGCTGCATAAAAGGTTGACTGGTTGTTTCGCCACAAGTCTTACCCAGCTTCACTGAAAAGCTTTCTTTTAACTTCGTCAGATGCTTCTCCCAGCTCCGCCATGAGCTCAATGCAGCGACTCTGCTACGAGTCTTTTATGGTCACCTTTGACCAATCAAATCTCTAGATGAGATCAAATCTAATTGAGATCAAATATAATTAAGATCAAATTTGGCAGTTACTTACCATAATCTTTTTACTCTCCCAATCAGGTGAGAAGATCAGGGGAGATCTTTCAGTTATTTGAAAAGAATCAAGGGAGTATCCCTCATTTAGCAAGCGGATCAAGAGATCAGCGATACTTGCTATTCCTAGCTTCGTGAAAGCTGTCTCTAGCCTCGCGGCGAGGCTACTTTCCAGATGTAAGACAGATTGACTCAATCTGTTTTCACATTTTTAGGGCAATTGTATCCCTATTCCTCCTTATAAATAGCCTACCAGAGGCACACAGAAAAGGGGCTGGAAAAAGAGAAGAGACGGGCCAGGACAGAGAGGAAATTAGAGATCTACTCTCTTGCTTTCAAACAATTCAGAGAATCATTTCTCTAATCCTATAAGTATAAATTCAGGGTGCCAATGCCCTAAGATCTTTCTCGCTTTCAAGGAATTTTCAGAACCAGGCGAGAAGGAATTTCCAAGAGGAGGCAGTCTGATCGTCTGACCGATCGCATCGTCAAAGGGATAAAGTAATCGCGCTGATCAGATTCCTACCGGCACACTTTCCTAGAAATCTCAGAGGAGATCTACCTGAATCTTCTTCCTACAAAGAATTACTTATAATTTATCTCCTTGACACTTTTTTGTAAGTTTTCCCCTTTGCAAAAAATGAAAAACAATGATATTATCTTATCTAATATATCCAGTTTTCAGATAAGATAGCTTCTAGAATATTTAGATTTGAAATGATCCCCTTGACTTACTTGATCTTTTGAATTATTTGGATTTAACTGGATAAATCTATCAATCTCTCTATTTTCTACATTAATTACACTGCATACCACTGAACAGGAAAACACATTAAAAAGCAGAGTTTTATTTAAAAATAAATGAAGAAAATGTGACATATGAGATACAAATGTGCAATGCACATGCACAATCACATCCCCACACTTATCTTTTGCTCATCCTCGAGAAAAATAAAAAATAGAGCTAATCTATCCTAACTCACTTTCGTAGGAATCATGATTGCACTTAGCATGTGTAATAAGGCGTTAAAGTACTAGGTTACCCCTAGAGAATAAGTTTTATCTCATGAGGGTTTTCAGTGGATTGCACTCACAAAATCCTTAAGAAAGAAAAACAAAGTGTTAGTATTTTTTTGAAAACGCATTTTGAAAGGAAAAAAATATTTGAAGTACGAATGTAAAAATTTCAAGTAATCTATAAGTCAAGGATTATCAAAACTTAGTCATTCTTAAAATTAGTCTTGATTCAAAAACTTATTTTCAAATTAGATAAGAATTAAAATTGTATTTCTCATCTAGTTTATTATTTTACCTTAAGTCATATGCACCTTATGACCGTGAAAATTTGGCTCAGGATTCTTCAACTCTAACTCTTATGCCTTATTATTTTTTTATTTATGCTGGTAATATCTCTTAACTCTATTAGGCTTTCTAATTCACCTACATAACGAGCCTTAGTCGATGACTCTCAAACTGGATGATTTTACGGCACCGGGTGAGAAAATACCCCAAGGACTTAGGACTCGAGTAAACAAGGCCACAAAACTAAGAATTTTTATTTATATGAACCACTTTTAGGCATGAATACTTATGCTTCATGAGACACAAAACCTAGGTTAATCAGAGAATTCTTATTATATATATTTCTTTTTTTATTTTTATTTTTATAAGGCATAAGAATCTTTGTTTTTGAGCCCTAAGTGTGTAAGTGTACAAAGTATGCATATTTCATTAAGGTAAAAATCAAGACTAAATTACTTTGTCAATTTTCTTCCTAAACCTAGAAATCAAACAAATAATTTTATTTTGACCAAGTATAAGAAATACTAATTATGATCCGCTTATTCTTTAAATTTAACTTAATTTTTTTTACAAAAATAAGTCAAGGTATTATTTTTCTTTTCAAAAAGTTTTAAAGAAAGAAATTTTTTTTTAATTAGTGAAGTTAGCATGTTAGTAAACCCTCTCCCACATCTAACTCATACATTGTCCTCAATGTATGAATGAAATGCAATAATATATGAAATAGGAGAAAGGAAAGAAAATTTTCATCTCAAGGTGGTGATTCCGGATGGTGATCTCATTGGGCCATGCATTTCTGTCCAATTTAAATACTGTAAAATTTCATGAAACACACCTTTCATAACCTCTTTCCTATTAACATTTTTATAACCCCCAATACGAATAGGATCATGCAAGATCCTAGCATGAAATTTTTTCCGGTTATATGATCAGTCTTGGGATATCATCATGGAGTCATATTGATCTAAATTTTGGTCCAATAATGGAATGTGATTTTGTGGAATGGATGATTTGATTTCGATAATAAAAAGAATAGGAACCAAAACTGACTTGGGAATAAAACTCAAATCAAGTTTAGGTTCGAGAGTCGGAGTTGGTTCATGAGTTTGGTCCAAATCATAGACTTAAAGTTCACATTCATTTTCCAACAATGGAATGTGACTATCCAAAATAAGTGGTTCATGTTCAAGCTCTATTGAGATAGGAATCAGTGTTGACTTCAGAATTAGGTCCCAATCGGGTGAGGATACCGGAGTCAACATAGATTCAAAAAGTAGAACTGAATCACAATATTGGAAGTCGGTGTCACATTCATCTTCAAGTTCAATCTCATTAAAATAATGACTTGCCAATTTTTCAATGGGTTGATATTGGTTAAGTTTAAAGTTTTGTGGTGAAATTGAATCTTGGTAAAAATCTCCAAGATACCATGATTTTTCGTCAATATGGTTAGAAAAATCAGGAGTGGTCGAAAATGTGTTAGGTAGAGTTTTCTCATTCCTATCATTAATTGTATTGACCAAATAACTCACCTTTACTTCTAACCTATTAAGAGATTTGAGACAATCCGTTTGGGAATGAATACAATCATTTTGGGACTGAATCATGAATTTCACATTCTTTTCTAAATTAACAGGTTCTTCTTGTTGTGGTTGGACTTGAAAATTAGAGTAAGGATCTTGAATTTGAGAATTGTTTGGGAGAATTGAGTCCGCTATGATTTATACTTGTCGTATGGACTCAAGGAAGGATTTAAAATTCTTTTCTAAAGAAGATTTTTTTCTACAGGTTCATCTTGGTGTGAAGTATATGAAGTTGTTTGTTGGTAAGATTGTTGATAGTAAGACTCAGGGGAGTTGTATCCCCATTGACTTGGTGAAGAGTGGTGATGATTATCCCATTCTTATTCATAATACTGGAATTGGGACATATATTGATTTGGATGAGACCAATCTAGCATATTTGGTTTATTAGAGTTATGTGATGTCAGGTTGGTAATATCCGAATTGAAAGAGGTTGGGGTGAAATATGAATTTGAGTTATAATCAGAAGAATTGTAATTTTATTCCATTTTCATAAGAACAAACAAAAATAAACAAATAAACAAACAAAAAAATAAAGAAAAATCCAGCCTATGTCAGGGTAAAGCTTAGACCTAGGCAACTCCTAATTGTTGATTATTCACAAGAGGTATATTGCAGAATCTGACCTCAAGTTAATCGGCCAGGTAGGGGCAAGATTGGTGGGAGATATCCGTGCCTAAGCAACGCGCTTAATTATGCCAAATCACTAGCCTTTGGGATTTTACCCCTCAATCCTCAACCTTAAATACCGATTTGACAAGAGTCAACTTCTAACAACTTCCCTCTTAGGTCAATCCCTATTTGAGTTCGAGATGTCCCTAAGGCCAACGTCTACTCAATTTTAAGTTAGGCTGAGTTACTGAGCAAGAAGATGGTTTGTGGGTTGAGGGAGGGTAATGACTTCCCCATCTTATCTTATTAAGGATATGCTTTTAATCTTTTTAGTATAGTGTACAAGTATATAGAAAAATAACACTCAAGTAATATAACATACAAGTGTGTTTCCTAAGTTATATGCAATGCATATGTATCTTTTTCTCCAGCATTCTTCAATAGTAATGTAAGAAAACGAAATAGACCGATACCCTATGATGCAAGAGTCTAAGTGTTTTTTAGTATTTACAAAGCAACAAGTTACTGTTGCTTAGAAACATGTATAGTGTGAGTTAAACGGATAAACTAATAACTGCATGGTATTAAATCTCTAAAAATCAAGCAATCTGTAAGAAACTGTAGCTAGTAGTTCACCACAGTTGTGGGTTCTGATTCTCTGCCTTCTTGGATAAAGGCACAGAGTAGCAATATGTCTACTACAGCTCCTAACTTTCTGAAATTAGCTCCTGTACACCAAAACAGAGAAGAAAAAGGGATTAAATTGTTAAAATAAATCTAAAAAAAAGAGAACTTACCGTCTCTCCTTGGCAACGACACCAAAATTTGTTATGATCGAGTCAAACTTGCACAGAGAAATACAAACTTTTAGAAAAGTGCTAGATCCTCGATGCTACCGTGTAGCCCAGGGCTAATAGGTCGTGATTCATAAGGAGGGACAACGATGCAAGCTTTATAGTAAGTTCTTTTAATTAACTAAACAGATTTGAGAGTTCTCTTTTCAATTTTAAAAGAAAATAAAAATAATTAAGAGGAAGATGGTAGAAAAAGAGATAATGGTATTGTTGTTGTTTTAGTAATAAAAGAAAAGGAAACAAAAGAGAAAGAAAAGTGTTAATGCAAAAAATCAGAAATAAAAAAATAAAAGAAGAATATTTATCTCTACTATTGAACCATAATGAAATTTACATTAGCATGGAGTAAAGTAAAGTAATAGAAAAGAATAAAAGAAAGTAAGACTTCGGCGAGATTGAGCACAATGAAGAAAAGTGAAAAACCTCCATTGATTGTCACCTTCAATATAAGTTTCTTAAAGAAAAGATTACAATAGTGTCACTCTACAATAACTCTTTCTCTCTTTTGATCATGTAACTCACTCTAACCTAAAAATAAAATAAAAATAAAAATTACATTGAAGAAGAAAAGAAAAACCTAAACTAAATCTCTCTCTGGAGTGGTGCTCCTCTTCCTTTGAGGTATGAGGGTATTTATAAGAGAAAATTAGAGAGATAGGAAGCGTATGAAGATAGGGAGAGCTGGCTTTTTCTGAATTTGAATCCTCTCCCTTATCTCCAAAATTGACTTGATTTATCCATAATTCAATTCTGATTTGCAACTTGTTGGCGAATTGATTGCTGAATATGACTTATCAAATGATAGAATTAGAAATAGTGATCAACATAAGAATTGTATCTCTTTACGTCTTCTATCTGGAATATCTTGTATTATCAGATTTGAGTTTCAGCAGAGAAAGTTGTGATTAAAATGCTATAATATATTCAGTCTGAATCTGTATCTAAATTGCTTCATCTTATTCGTTGATCTTCTTTCTATCCATTTATCCTCTTGGATTTTCAATTTGTCTTCTATATTTGATAAGATATCTATTTATCTTCAAATAATCAGTTTTTTCTTAACATTAGATGATATTCTCTTATTTGAATTATCCAGTTTTCAGGTAAGATAGATTCTAGAACCTTTGGATTTGCTTGATCTTTTGAATTATTTGGATTTATTGGATAAATCAATCAATCTCTCCATTTTTTTGTTAATTACACTACATACCACTGAACATAAAAATACATTAAAAAATAGAGTTTTATTTAAAAATAAATGAAGAAAATGTGACATATGTGATACAAAAAGTGCAATGCACATGCACAATCAACAACATCAACTTTCGCCCTCGGGTTCTCTCTAGCTCATCCCTGGTTTTGCAATGGTCATTCGAAAGCCTCATTTCTAATCATGCCATTGGCAATTCAACTTTGTAGCTGAGGTCTCCCTCACTTAGAGACCTCTATTTGTGTGTTCCGAGGAGGGAATCCCTCACTTAAGAATGATAATACAAAGCATCTGCCTCCGAGCACTCTTAGGATTATCCCTAATGGTCAACTGCCCTCCGGAAGGCTCATCCTAATTGGGCAACTGCCCTCCGGAAGGCTCATCCTCAATCAGACAACTACCACCCCAAGGCTCATCCACGGTTGGGCAATTATCACCCGGAAGGTTCATCCCCAATCGGGCAACTGCTAGACTCATCCCTGATCGATCAACTACCATCCGAAAGATTCATCCCTTATTGGGTTACTGTCTTTGTTTGTGCATTCTGAGGAGGGAAGCCCTCACTCGAGAATCATAGCACAAACATCAATCTCTGAGTTCTTAAGGCTCATCCTCAATTGGAAAATTGCCCCCTGAAGGCTCATCCCTAATTGAGGAATGACCTACCCAGATACGTACCTGAGGGCTCCGCTTACTCAAATCCTATGCTCGTGTGTTTCGAGATGAGAGGTCCCCACTCGAGAACAATTTACATAAATATCTGCCACCGGGCTCTCCTCGACTTACCCAATCGGGCAACTATCCAAGCGAACCAGTGCACCTCTAGAGCAGAGGTTCTCACTTTACTCGGAGTTTAACGTCTATATGCTCGAAGTTGGAGTTATCATCCAGAGACGGTAACACAGACACATCACATCCTTACCATCCAGAACTCAGGCCTCCGGAGGAGTATGATTATTCCACAATCCAAATAAGTCAAGCTCTAAACATGACCCAATCATTTCTATTGCGAAATACATTTCATTAAGTTTCGTTACGTTGTTACATCTGACAAATACATGAAATTTGTTTACATTCATGTATTTAAACTTTTAAAAAAGAAATACAGAAGATCCGAAAACTTATTCCGCCTCCGCGGCCAGATCCCCGATACAAGAACAACCAAAATTTGTTCATCAGAGGAGATCTCTCAGAAGTAATCAACCACCATGGCTCCTGAGTAGGCAAACATATACCTCGATAACAGCTTACACGCTTCCAAGGTAGCCAAACTAGCACCATTCATCACAATGGTCGCAAGAAGCCTCTCAAGAGCATGGCAGCGACATCTGATCAGACGGACTCTGGCAGAACAACCTAGAAGGAGAAAGCAATACTTCTCTACTTCAGTATTCTGAGGAAGAGGTCTAGGCTCCGGGTGAGAAGCAATTTGTTAGTACACCCGATCAAAGAGTTACCTCTCTTCCTTCCTCGTGCACCCGACATGGAGGGAGGGTCAGATCCCAAAAGAACGATCCTGACCCCCTAAAAATTGGGCAACTTGGAAACAGATCATCGGCTCTAATTGAAGCATGCCAGAGTAATCGTGCACAACGACGGAGCCCTATCACAATGACTATTGTATTGTGACAGGCTCATCACAATGACTGACATATTGTTCCAATTAGACTTTCGAATAACGGGGCTAAACCACCATCTTCTTACTTTTCATTCCTTTCTCCATCTGATTAAGAGGAGAAAAGGATACATGGTGACCTAGAAAAACAACAATGATGGAATATAGAGATTTTTCAAAGGAGATGACAGAGTTTGCTTCCACCCAAAGGATCCAACTTATTTATGGATGGAGGTGGAGGAGCCAAACCATTGTCAATTTAAATTATCGATCCCCGAAAAGTCAGTTCACATCTCGTAATCTTCAGTCAACCAAGGAGGCATAATATCAATCATTACAGCCCCACAATATCAGTCATCATGCTGCCAAGATCTGAAGAGGTGTCGTTTACAAATTTCAAGAAAATTAACTGATCGACATGCCAGCTATCAGCCACCAGCATGATATCCAAGTTAGTTCAGATAATCTATATTTAATTTCAAGATCCTCCTCTCTACCTACAAGTATCAAGACGAAATGATCTCCTACTAACTTCACTTTTTCGCAATCCCCGATAAAGAAAGAGGGGGCATCTGTAATGGTCAAAAATTGACCCTTATAGGATGACACTATATGTCAAACAATCAAGAGACTCCGCTACTCCATATCCTCCCGAAGCCAGTTTGGTCCACACAAAAGTCACTTCTTGCCCCAAAAATGCATCAACACCAACAACTCCAATGCTCTGTGTCATCCCGGAGCTTCCCCTATTCCGGAGACTTTAGTTCTATATAAGGCAATCATGACAATAGATCATCCCTGATCTCCACCAACTAATATGCAGCCAGATCTTTCTCTATGTTCATAACATGTCATGCCCTCCAGCTTGGAAAGTTATGAACAATGGCAGATTTTTTCATGAAATCTCAACAATCAAGTGCTCGAAATCACAAGCGTTATAATAAATCAACATATGCAGATCATGCAGTTATAAGGATCATGCCCGTTCCATTCGTTACCAAGCATAAAGATCAGTCAAGCATAAATATACCTTCTCTTCCAACAAAAAAGGGAGACTTTTGTCCTCTGGATCTTCTTTTCTTCCAATAAGCACCACACTGAGACTTTGGCAAAACAATTTCTGTAATTCCTTTATTGCGAATTATAATGAATTTCCCTCCTCCGCCTCGTGGTTTTTTCCAATTAAGTGTTCCATGTAAAAAAAAATTCTCTCTCTCTCTCTCTCTCTATGATGTGTATTACCTTACTATACACACATATACTCCACTCTCTAATTTCGCTTGTAGTGTGGATCGACCGTCCGATTGCTCATGATGAAAAATCTCCACCACACTACTTATGGAAACATTTTTACATTTCTTCATCATCGCACTACTCTCATTGCTGAGAAAATCATAGAATATTTAAAGTTTTCATGATGAATTCTGATCGGCATTAAAATTTGGAACTTTTCACTTGCAAGAGATAAGATACAAGCAGGGTGTATTTTAGTTTTCTCACCTTGAGTGAATATGAATATGCACTCATTTATAAATCTCTGTATTTGAAAAATCAAATTCAGATCTAGTCAAATATGAGCTTCATTAATAAAATGGAGAGAAATACGACAATTTTTGTGAAAATATTATATAAAAATACTAAACAAAGGCCTTTTGGTGAATTCCAAATGGAATGTGTGTGTGTGTGGGGGGGGGGGGGGGGGTTCGTTTCGGCCACCTATGTTAAATCATAACTTGAAAAAAAACTCACTCACAAAATTTAATTCACTTCAGCCACCTCTTTTTTTTTAAGAAAAGACGCTCGCCCACGTGCCAAGCGCAGAAGCGCTACTGAGAATCACACTTCAACATTGCGAACACAGAAGCGGTATTGAGCATGCTTTAGAGAGATAAAAAAGACTCAAGTGCCCCTACATGAGGATTGCGATCATGATCACAGTCCTCATAATAATGCCCTATTTCTGAGTATCATTATTAGGACTGTGATCATGACCGTAATTCTCACAAAAATGCCTTATTTCTGAGATTTTATTTGGACTGTGATTATAATCACAATTCTTTTTATTAGGACTGCGATCATGATCGCAGTGCTCACAAAATATCATATTTTTGAGTCTTTATCACAATCCTCTTTATTAGAACTTTGACCATGATCATAGTCTCACAAAAATTTCTTATTTTTTTAGTCTTTATTAGGACTGCGTTATGATCGCAATCCTTATTCATAACACGGCGTGTGCATATTGAGGACTGTAGCTGATCACAGTCTTTAATAAAATACACAATTGTGTCTTTTTAAGGACTTGAGAATTTGATCGCAATCATCAATAACGCAACGTGGATGTGTTTTTTAAAAATATAACCAAATTTCTGACCTCAAATGAACATAATAAATTGCTTGTTGCTATAAAATCATCAAAAATTAACCGAACTATCTAAAATAAAATAACCTAACAATAGATCTACATAAGCGATTTAATAAGAAATTATGAAGATCAAAAAAAAAATCACAGATTTTTGCTACAGACCACAGAAAGATTTTTTTTTAAAAAAGTAAAAGAATTGAAAAGGAATAATAATCTAGAGCTCGCCACATTAGAAAGACACAGAAATTTCCGCCATGTTGATGGAGATCGAGGGTGACGTAGAAGGGAGAGCAACGTCATGGACGATGGAGAAGGGTAAAGAGGAAATGAAAATATACAAAGAAGTGATGGTTGAGGGGAATTAATTTATGATGACGTGGATGAGGCTGTAGCTAATAAAATAAAGAAGTAAGTTTTTACCTAATTATGAAGGAAAGTTCTATGTGGTAGCGGGCAACACACAGGACCCACAGGATTAGTCAGGGTGCACTAAGCGGCCTCCGATACCTGAATGGTTTCAATATATATATATATATATATATATATATATATATATATATATATATATATATATATATATATATATATATATATATATATAGGACTAGGATCCTTCGGGAAGGATTCAAGCCCGAATCCTTCTCATTCAAATACAAACCTATAACATTCAAATATAAGATCCACTCCTTTGAAGTTGATCTATATTATTTAAAGTAGCTACAAACTAAAAATCAAGTATTGTATGTACTTTTTGCTCATGCATCAATTGGGAGCAAAATGGACGGCCGAAATAGTGAGTTGGTTAATTTAACAGTGTAAAATATTTAAAATCTAATAAAAAATAGTGTGTGAGAGTTTTTAAGTGTTTAAATCATGATGAAATGGTCGGATCGAGAACTTGTATGTCCAAAAACATAAATCTAAGCAATATATTATTTTTGACTGTTCATTTTGCGCCTGTTTGATGGCTGGGTAAAAAGTATTCAAAATACATGATTTTTAATTTTTAGTTACTTGAAATAATGTAGATCAACTTCAATGGAGTAGATCTTTTATTCAGATGTCGTAGGGCTACATTTGAGTGGGAAGGATTCAGCCTCAAATCATTTCGGAATGACACAAGTCTGTGTGTGTATTTTGAAGCCATTCGGGTATCTGAGGCTACTTTGTGCACCCGGCTAATCCCGAGGGTCCTGTACATTGCCCTCTATCACATAAAACAAATAAATCCTGCTTTTTACATCAGTAGGGCTAAATGCCCATCAAGAGATTCGAACTGGTGACCTATTGAGGAGCAAATCTACGATCTAACTAGTTTTACACACACACACGCCCACCCACCTCATGTGGCAACATGGTAAACCTTTGGGTTTGCTCCCCAGTAGGCGCCGATTCGAATCCCATGAGGTGTGACATGTAATTTCCTACGGACCTTCAGGCTCGGGTTTGCTCGGCTCGGGTTTGCAGGGGGTCGTGCACAAGCCCAAGGTATTAATCAGGGTTCGTGGCTTCCCCTGGATACCCTTGTTTCCATACACACGAGCGCACGCGCTCACACACACACACACATAGAGAGAGAGAGAGAGAGAGAGATAAACTTGTGTCATTCCCGAAGGATTCGAGGCTGAATTCTTCCCACTCAAATACAACCCTACGACATTCGAATACAATATCTATTTCATTGAAGTTGATCTATCTTATTTCAAGTATCTATAAATCAAAAATTAAGTATTTTAAACACTTTTTGCCCACGCATCAAATAAGAAAAAATGAACGACCTAAATTTGTGAGTTGTTAGTTTAACAATGTAGAATATTTGAAACCTAACAAAAATTGATTTGTATGGGTTTTTAAATGTTTAGATCATGATCAAATGATCGGATCGAGAATTTGTATGTCTAAAGACAGATCTAACCAACTCACTACTTTCAGCTGTCCATTTTACGCCGCTTGATAGATGAGCAAAAAGTATTCAAAACACTTGATTTTTTTATTTTTAGTTACTTTAAATAAAATAAATCAACATCAATAGAGTAGATCTTGTATTTGAATGTCAGATGTTGGTATTTGAGTGGGAAGGATTCAGGCTCAAATCCTTCCTGAATGACACAAGTCTATCTCTCTCTATATATTTGAATACTTTTTGCCCATCCATAAATGGACGGTCGAAAGTAATGGGTTGGTTAGATCTATATTAGACATACAAATTCTCGATCCGGCCATTTGATCATGGTCTAAACATTTAAAAACCCCTACAAACTAATTTTTGCTAGATTTCAAATGTTCTAAACCGTTAAACTAACCAACTCACTATTTAGGCCGTCCATTGTTTTCATACTTGATGTATGGGCAAAATGTATTTAAAATACTTGATTTTTGATTTATAGATACTTGAAATAATATAGATCAACTTCAACGGAATGGATCTTGTATTCAGATGTCATAGGGTTGTATTTGAGTGGGAAGGATTCAGGCTCGAATCTTTCCGGAATGACACAAGTCTATCTCTCTATATGTGTGTGTGTGTAAAGAGAGAGAGAGAGAGTTGGCTACTTGTGGAAGGATTTGAGCATGAATCATTCTCACTCAAATTCAGTACTACAACATTCAAATACAAGATCTACTCTGTTGAAGTTGATCTATATTATTTAAAGTAATTAAAAATCAAAAATCAAGTCTTTTGTAGTTTCTTGTTCATGCATCAAGTAGACACAAAATGGATGACCGAAAGTAGCATATTACTTAAATCTATGATTTTAGACACACAAATTCAAGATTTAATCATTTGACCATGTTCTAAATATTTAAAACTCTCACAAACCAATTTTTGTTAGGTTTCAATTATTTTATGCCGTTAAACTAACCAACTTACTGTTTTGATTGTTAATTTTGCGCCTACTTATTGAATAAGCAAAAGTAGTCAAAATACTTGAATTTTGTTCTTAAACACTCTTAATAACGTAGATCAACTCCGAGCTTCAATTTGAAAGCTTAATATTGAATTTGAATGGGAAAGATTCATCTCTATATCTTTCTTAAAGGACCCAAGTCTCTCTAGAGAGAAAAGACAAATTATACAATATGAATTTGTTGAGTAGTCAGGTCCTGCATGTCGATCTCTGTTGAATCTATTTGAGTTTAAAAAAAGAGTTTAGACGGCTAGATATCCGGGACAATTGTAGCTTGGGTGGTTTGGTTTTATTTGAGATATTATGTGATGCAAATGTCAGATGTGATATACACACTTGGATATTGATATATTTGATATATTTTTTTGCATCTTAGATACCTTTTAGGGTTTGTTATAGCCACCTATGTCAAATCATAATTAGGAAAAAACTCACTCACAAAATTTAATTCGCTTCAACTACCTCTTCTTTTAAATGAAAGGGCGCGCGCGCCAATATGGCAAGCGCAGAAGCACTATTGAGAGTCGCGCGCCAATGTGTCGAGTGCAAAAGCGCTGTTGAGCACGCTTTAGAGCGGTGAAAAGGACTTAAATACCCCTCGCAGTATAAGCCGATGTCATAGTCCTCACAAAAATGCCATATTTCTGAGTTTTTATTAGGACCTCGAGTATGATCGCAATCCTCACAAAAATGTCATGTTTATAGTCTTTGTTAGGACTGCGATCATGATCACAGTCCTCTTTATTTGAATTGCTATCATGATCGTAATTCTCACAAAAATATCATATTTCTGAGTCTTTATAGGACTGCAATCATGATCACAGTCCTCTTTATTAGGATTGCGATTATGATAGTAGTCCTTACAAAAATTCCTTAGTTTTGAATCTTTTTGAGGATTGCGACTATGATCGCAGTCCTCACAAAATGTCTATATTGATCAGTTTACATTAAACTGCGACCATGATCCCAGTTTTCATTCATAAACACAGTGTGTGTTTATTGAAGACTACGGCTGATCGTAGTCCTCAATAAAATACATAATTATGTCCTTTTTGAGGCTATGAATCTGATCACAGTCATTAGTAACACAACCTGTATGTGTTTTTTTAAAAAATACAATCAAATTTTTGACCTCAAATGAACATGATAGATTTCTTTACTGCTGTAAAATCATAAAAAATTAGCCGAACAAATTAAAAAACAATCTAACAATAAATCTATACAAGCGATTTAATAAGAAATGATAAATATCGCAAAGAAATCACAGATCTCCATAACAGACCACGAAAATAAAAAAATTAAATTTTTTTGAAAAAGAATAGCATTCTAGAGCTCGCCATATTAGAAAGACAGATTTCCACCATGTCAACGAAGATTGGAGGAAACGTTGAAGGGAGAGCAACGTCAGGATAATGAGGAAGGGTAAAAGAGGAAATTAAAATATATAAAGAAGTGGTTGGGTGAAGGAATCAATTTATGTTGATGTGGATAAGGCTATAGCGAATAAAATAGGGGGGTGAGTTTTATTTTCCTAATTATGAAAGAAAGTAAGTAGTTATAGCGAGTTTTTCCTATGTTTTATAATGGCGCACATAAGCACATTACCATAATCTAAAAGTTAGAGAATTAAAAAACAGAGTTCTCTTTTCAATTAATTTAGGAAAAATCTCAATTATAAGTTTATTTTCACCTTAGCCTCAATCCACATTAGCCACGTGGTCCATTTCAAATTGAACTTTACCATATACCTAACTCATATTTTTTTCTTTTCTAACTTTATCTTTTTTTCAGATTTGACTGATTAAATTCTCTTCATGTGCCTGCGTCCTCTTCTTTGCAGCTGTTGCCCTCACAACACGCATGTTCTTTGTACAAAGAAGAGGAAGAGAAAGCAATAAAAATTCTAACTCCATCCCCATCCTCACATTGGAAAAAAGAAGCAACTTTTTACTGAAATCTGACTAAAACCTTTGCATGCAAATATTTATGATGACAGATATCATGAGGAGAACAATTAAAATGCACCAATGTTGACAATACCTATTATTCACTGCATTCATTTCTTTATGGCAACAGCTACACAACTTACCTCTGTAGAATGTTTTTCTTTTTCAAACAAAGACTGTAGCTCAAATTTATACTTGGAATCTTTTATAATCCAATCTCACCCTTGATCTCAATGGCATTTTCTGTCACGTTAGCTTTAAAGAGAGGCAAAAATTTCACAGTGAGAAGAGATGGTGCGACCATGAGGACTGCGTCCTCATAAGCGCTCTAAAAAAAATAAAGTAAACATGAAGATGAGGTCTTTTATGTGAGGATTGTGTCTCATGCTCGCAATCTTTTATATGAGGATTGTGGCTCAAGTCCTGAAGTTGCAGTTGCAACATGAATGATTTTCTGTCTTTTCTGTTGATCGAAAATCTCGAGATATGACCCGACTCTTTGGAATTTGAATCAATGGTGAATATTTCCACTCTTTGGAATTTGATCTACAGTAGAGTCTTCCTTTCTGTCTATAAATAAGGGGAAAATTTGTGTAAGAAAAAATATCTCAACTGTCTCCTTCAAAATAGAAGGCTTAACCTCATAGAAAAGAATCCTAGTTTCTTCAAAGTTTCTTTCTTGTTGTGGCATCATGTTATCGTCCCTCTTCTTCATCAGATGGAGGAAAGGAGAAGGAGAGGAGGAAGAAGAAGAAAGTGGTGACCGGACTCTTGCTTCTCTGAAATCTGGTTGATGCGCGCCAATACTATAGTAGAAGAGTGATCAAGATAACAGTTGGATCCCATAGGGCATGAAAAGCCTAAAAGACACGCCGATGTGATATCGTCACTTTCTTGCATGTCTTCCAGGTGTTCATGCTCTGTAGGATTGCCTATTTAGGAGATGAAGCGTGGATGTAGATGGGGGAGTACTTTTCCTAGATCTGGATTTTCTGTATTATTTTTCAAAGTGTAAACACAAATAATGTAAAAGGACTTAATATATCGCATCCGTTAGATGTAACATAATGAAATATAATGAAAAAAAATTCGGAATGTAAATTGGTTGTGTTGGATCTTGCCTTGATTATATTTTTATGGAACAACCATAACACATCAGAAGCTTGACTTTCTGGTGACATTTTTGCGAGGATCGCGATCCCACAAAAATAAGTTTAGCAGATTCTTTTTTTTAAAAAATACTGTGATCATGATCATAAATAAGTTTAGCAATTCTTTTTAAAATACTGTGATCGTGGTCACAGTCTTTTTAAAAATAAGAACTATGTGGTTCACTCATGAGTGCGATTCAGGTCGCACGTCTGATAGAAGACGTTAAGTTTCATATTTGTGTACTCACTACGATTAATGTCTAATGAATGTGATGTTGATCACATTCCTCATAAAACAAGTATATATGACTTTTTGGAGGACTATAACTATAATCGCAGTCCTGACAATGATGTTTTGTCAGGACTGTGACTTTAGTCACATTCCTCATAAATTAAGCATATAAGAAAATTTTCGAGGACTGTGACTCTGACAAAATACTAGGAAATTGATGTTTTTGTCAGAACTGTGATCAAGATCGCAGTTCATTAATCTTTTGAGTTATGTTATCATTTATTTAAAAATGCGAATAAGGTCACATTCTATGTATGAATTGATATCCGGTGATTTTTTAGAAACAATAATAAGATCGCATTATAACGTTAAGGCTATAATATTGTTATATTTTGATTACCATGGTCTTATTACAAGTGAGGATTTTGTTTTTTTTTTTTTTTTTTGGGTATTTTTTTGGCAACTGCAACTGACTGAAGGCCGCAGTATTTAAATGAAGCAAAAAATTGCTTCGTAAATAGGGTTTTAATTTTTCAAAAAGTTACCTTTTTAGCTACTAATTTCTTTCTCTACATGGTGATTTGATCTTTTTTCTTCGCTAAATTGATGTAGATAATCTAAATCGTTCTAATTCGATACTTCTTTCTCTAAAATTCATTCAATTTTTTCCATTTTCGCCCGAATCGTAGTCTCTGTTAATTTGGGGATGAGGCAGTCATGGTCCATGTTAAAAAGTTAAAATAAGGATATTTTAGTCTTTTTTGAAATTCGCGATTAAAACAACGCTCCACACGTGTCCAAATTTTTGTGCCCGCTAAAACAAAATGAGGTCCAAGTGAAAAATATTGTTATTGAGGTTTTCACTAATTAAGTTTTAATATAAGAGTTTCAGCCGAATTTCCCATTAAAAAATAGAGAACTCTTTTGGGAATAGAGTCAAAAAATAAAAGCCCTTTTTAGGTATTTTCCCTATTTTCTCTCTACTCAGCGATAGAGTTAAAAAAGAAGAAAAGAGTGGGGGAAAACAAACAAGACAACAGTTTTTTTCTAAACTTTTTTCCTATTTTTTCTCTTGTTTAATTCTTTAATGTCTTATTTACTATATCAGAAGTTAAAATCATTTAAAAAACTGATAATGCGGTAATTAAAACTTTAAATAGAAATATACTATTTTATAGGGCTTTTTTTAAAAAAAAACTCATTTAAATAAATAATCACAAAAAAAGGCCTCTTCAAAAAATAATCTCCAAAACTGACCTCTGATCTGCCATATCGGCACCACGTCAGTGGACAGCAGTTTCACCTCACCAACATGACGCTAGCGGGTGACATAGGAAAAATTTAAGTTTGGGGTTATCAAACCCGAACGTAAAAATAGCTCAAAGTTCAGGTTCGAGTTTGTCAAACCTGAACCTGTACTGTAGCACCAAAAAAAAAAAAACTTTTCCCTTTTCTTCTTCCAGATTTTTTTATTTACACACACTCTCTCTCTCTCTCTCTCACCCATGCATGAGGCGCCTGCATGGCGCGTGCGTGCGTGCGTGTGAGAGAGAGAGAGAGAGAGAGAGAGAGATCAGAGAATTGGAAAAAAAAGTTGAAGGTTTGTGTTCGGGTTGCCAAACCCGAACACCAACTTTTATTTATTTTTGTGTTCGAATTTGGCAAACCCGAGCACAAATTTTGGCTTTTTATGTGTTCTGGTTTTTCAAATTCAAACGTAATTTTTATCATTTTCAGTCGTCAAAACGCCCTTCATCGCCACGCTGACAAAGGAAGCTGACGTGACGTATTAGAGATCAGTTTTGAGAACTATTTTTTGGGGAGATTTTTTTTTGAGATGATTTATTTAAATGAGTTTTAAAAAAAAACCCATTTTATAGAGAGCTAAATAGATAAAAAATTGTTATTTTTATTCGACTCATGCTCCTAAAATTAAAGGTCTGTTTGGTTATCGTAACTGGCCGTAATTCGTAGTTGTAATTGGTAAAGTCTTTTACAATTGTAAATGAGTTACATGTATGTAAATTTTACGGTGTTTGGTTGGTAATATAAAATTGTAAAGTGGGAAAGTGTATTGTACTTTACGGTGTTTGGTTGTCGTAATGTATAAGTCGTAAGTGAAAAAGTTGACCACAAAATTAACTATTTGGTGATTTTAAAAGTTTTAATATTGCAAATAAATATTAAAAAAAGTTAAATATTAAAAAATTTTAATATTAATATAAAAAAATATTACAAATTTGTATGACCACAAAATTAACTGTAACTGGGCTGTAAGTGAGTGGTAACAGGGTTATAAGTGAGTGTTAGTTGAGTTACGTAAGTCTTTTACGAATTACGGTCCAAACAAACGCCGTAATTATAACTAAATAGTAAGTCATTTACGAATTACGGAGTTTTATGCGAAACAAACGGCCCCTAAGTTGGCAGCACTGAAGCTGTGGCTTTCCGGACACACCAACATCCAGATGAATCCCAAACGCACCCACAAAATGACCCTAAAACTTGTTTCTCGGTCCCTCTTGGTCCCACAAAGTCTAATGACATTGGCAGAGTCGCAATTTAGTTACACGCCTCCACGTCTGCGCAAGTTCAAGGTGAAGGTCGCAACTGTAGCTTACTAATTCAGAAAAGAAAAAATAATAAAAAAATAACAAAACCGTAATTTCTTTGTCTTTTATCTTAAAAAAAAAAGAAAAACAAAAAACAAAAACGAAAATTTTTTCTCTCCTCTCCTTCCTCTTCTTCGTTGAATCTTCTATCTCTCAAGATCTCGCGAGAGATCGATCTGTCGATCGCTTGATTTCTCTTCGAAGATACGATTAGGGTTTTGAAAGGAAGATGTCGTACGCTTACCTCTTTAAGTACATCATCATCGGCGACACCGGTAGATCTCTCTCTCTCTCTCTCTCTCTCTCTCTCTCTCGACTCGGTTTCAATTTTCTGTAATTGGATCAATTCTAGGATTTAGGGGTAATTCTTTAGATTTCAATTTTGTGAATTTCTTTACAATTTGATTTGGGACTTATGAAGTTTTAATCTGCAACTGAAAAATTTTGCTAATGTTGTTTATTGGGAATCATGCGTCCAGGGATCTTGCTACATTTTGAGGTTTATTCTTTGATTTACTCAGTATGATAAGAATCTTGGCATGATATTGAGAATTTATGTCTGCAATTATCTGTAACTACTTGGTAGATTTCATTCTAAGCTAACAGGATCTAGTAGATGTTTTTTTCTCGGGAAAAAAAGGACAAAAAGAGATCAAGTAGATGCTTAAAGAAAAGATAACAATTCCCAAGTAAAATGTCATAATCAAGAAATGTGAGTGCTTTACTGAGAGTCTGCAGAACATACCAAAACATGTTCATGCGCAACAATAAATTTCAAGCATTCTCTAAATCACAAGGGTGTATTCCAGGACTTGGAAAAAGATCCTTCAAAGTGTTATTGTTATTAAATGTAATATACTTCAGCTTTACTTTCAAAGTTCGGTTAAATGTAATGTACCTCAAGGCTCTTTATAAAGATTTAGTCTATGCAAAACCGTATCTCTTATTTTGTAAATAATGTCTTACACTTCATACAAAAGGCATTGCAATCTACTGGGATATACTGTTGGATAGCGTTGATAACCGATCTACACAATGGGTGTTACTTTGTATTTAATGAGGGAGGAATGGGGAGGCTATTACGAACCTCTCAAGGAAATAGACTTGTGTGCTCATGTGATTGATAGTCTTTTTTTGTGTATGAGATTTTTGTTATGGTCTCATTGGATTGTGAGAATAATTTGTTAACCTATATATATATAGGCAATAGACTTGTACGATTACCCATGGTTCAAAGTCTCGGTCTCGGCCGGCACCGAGATGGATCGGTCTCGGCAACTCGGATCGGACTTGGACGATACGCGCAAAACGCTACATAGAACACCAAAATAATTATGAAAAATCATGACAAATCATAAAAAAATGTAGACATCAAAATTCATGTATCACATATTCAAAACATATCACCTAGCACTCAAAACATAACGTGAAAATATAAATACAAGCGTCGTTGGTAGAAAGATATCAAAATACATGCATAATATAGTAAATTGCATAAAATAATTCATAAATACTTGCTAATATAGTCATTTCCATATTGAATTATGAGGAGGCACAAAATCATCATTATCATCACCGCGATAAGTATAAAAACCAGGAATATAGTTTTCATAAAGATAATAATATGTTTGTGGGTGAGATCCTGTAGGCTGAGATGATTGGCCAGAGGATCCAACATCAGAGTAATATGGCGGTAGGGGTTGTGCAATATCAGCTCCATGGTGATAATACCCAAAACCTCGATATTCAGTGCTGCTAATAGAATTTTCACCAGTGCTAGAATAATCAGTGCTGTAATATTGGCCAGATGTCAAACTCAACCCTTGTAAATAGCCTTCAATACTATGATGACCATGTGAGTAGTTATCATGTCCACTCGAATAATCATCGTTAGAACTGAAATTGACCAACCGATCCAAATGCCTACGCTGTTGCGAAATCCCCGCCTGGGCTCCATGATCTGTATCTTGTGTGGCATAATATTCTGAATCTCATATCATAACACCACCTAGTTGGCTTCCACTAACACCATGAGTCTCGTTATCATTACCGCATCACCTCTATAACCATCGTCATCATCACCACCATCACCGCCATTACTGCCGTCATCATCATCGCCATCACCATCGTCATCGCCATCACCGCCATCACCGTCACTGTCGTCACTACAACGAATACCTTCATCCAACCAAACTAAGTCATCTGGTGGTAACATCGGTTGTTCTCCCTCACAAATTTACTCATCCAAAATATCATCATTGAAAATATTATTCAGATTAATAGGACTGTAATAATCATCAGTGTCGCTTTTATATGTCAAGTTTCTTACTCGCAATCGCATATTGTAACGCACAAATACTAGTTTATGGAACTTCATTGCCAACTGGTTGCGTCATTTTGTATGAATCAGCGACCATATGCTCCAATTTCTTTCACAACCGGATGAAGAACATGTTTGGCTTAAAACTTTGATGACAATTTTCTGCAGATTGGGAGCTTCTTCACCATAATTAATCACCAATCAGGTGGAAGAAATTGTTGCACTACTCTTCTAGTAGTGAGCTTCCAAATCCTCTAACTCCGTTCACAAATAATTTTATCTGTGAGAATACACATCATAAGTGTTAATATTTGCATAACATTATATCGATGAAATAAATAAATTATTATTACCTCATTAGCTCTTGCTTGTTTATTCGGTTCCAATCTTTTATGACCTCCTTTAATCTATTTCTCACTTCTGTATGTGTAGAAAAGTTTTTTGAATATTGGAGTGCTGGATTTAAAAAATATGCTGCAATAATGTAAAAACATGATTGTTATGATATGACAGTTTCAATTTCTAGTCAACAAATATGATTTCTAGGCAAATGAATTACCAGCAGCATGCAAGTGTCTATGCAATTATCCCTCCCATCTTCTATCAATGATATCCCAGTGCTTCTTCTAGTTCTTATTTGATGCCTTTGTAACCAATTTTGCTCTATCCATACCTTCATATATAATAGATAATGTAGGTTTCTTGTTCTGGTCCACTATCTTCAAGACTGACAAGAGGATCCATAATGTTTTGAACCTCTCTTGCCGTCTTCCAAAACCGGTCAGTCAGAATGAGATTAGAAACCTTATCTCGCACACTTCTACTCCTTGTTGAATTTACGTCATTCGGTAGTCGTACACATTCTTTTCAAATCTTGCTCATAGCGAATAAGGTTTTCAATAGAAATAAACTCGGTGGTAAACCGTGTTATACCTGGTCTCAACACAAATCTCTATCTCTGGTAAATAGCTTCATTAAATTTACCACTTTGAAGCTATTGTAAATGAATGATGTGATCATTTTAGCATCATTTAATGTCTCCTTTACTGATTTCACAGAGCCAATATCTTCAAACATCAAATCAATGCAATGTGCTGCACAGGGAGTCCAAAACAAATGTTTTCTCTTCTTCATCAACATGTGGCCTGCTGCTTTGAAAGTTGCCTCATTATCTGTTATAACCTGCACAATATTTTCTTCACTAACTTCATTAACAACTTTATCCATTAATGAGAATATATAATCAGCAGTCTTCGAGATATTAGTAGTATCAACAGAAGTATGGTAGATCATGTTTCTATCACAATAAATCATGAAATTAACAATATGCTTTCTATTTTGAGATCCCCGGCCATCACACATGATTGTGCAACTATACTGCGATCATTTTATTTTTATTGAAGCAATATATACTTCAATTTCTTTCATTTCCTTCTCTAAATAGATTGCCAATCTGGTACCCTGTATGACTTTTTACACCTGGGCTTGCCCCCGCGATAGTATTAATCATGGCTTGATAGTAAGGATCACTATCAGCTGCATTGAATGGTATTGCATTGTACTGAAAGAATTCGCCATAGATTTTTCAACCTTCTTAATATTCTCAATGAGAACATGTTTTTGATTTATTTCTATTTTGTTGGGAACATGTAAGGATTAATACCACGAGCTAGAATTTCAACTTCTCTCGTAGTCATACTCTGATGCAATTCACGGTTAATCCCTGATCTTGAAGGCTTCGAACTACTGCCACCAATATCAACTCCTTCTCCCGATCTCTAAGCCATTTCATGACTTTCTTTCATAGCTTATTTTAGTTGTCTTCTTTCAACTCCTTCTAAACCACCAACTTTTTCAATTTCATTATCAGAATCTTCATCAGTCACATTATAAAAATCTTCCTCACTTAAAAATCATATAAGTCGCTCTTTCTTAGATTTTATGGCCGCTCTTTGTTTGTTACCTTCAGAAAGATGTCTCATCATTTGAGATACCTCTTTTGATACTCGCAAGCATCCTTCCACCTGACCGGGTATATGTGCTATATGTTGCTTCAATCTAGTGATAGACTTGTTTCCTACAATAATTACACTTCACAAGTTTTCTGCTTCTACCAACAAGGGTACCATGTTTCCATCCAATATCACGTTGCTTTGGAGCTATACGAAATTTAAAAAATTATCTGTTAAATTAAATTAAAACTAAAATTAACTAAATTAATTAAATGAAAACAAAATTAAATTAAACTTAATTAAATTAAAATAAATTAAATTAAACTAAACTAGTTTATACTAGATTAAGCTAAACTAACTTAATTACCTAACTTCAATAAAATTATTAAATTACCTAACTTAATTATAATTGCAAAATTTTATTAAATTAAAT
Organism: Agave tequilana; assembly: GCA_038442645.1. Taxonomy (NCBI): domain Eukaryota; kingdom Viridiplantae; phylum Streptophyta; class Magnoliopsida; order Asparagales; family Asparagaceae; genus Agave; species Agave tequilana. The sequence continues at coordinate 229,635 of JAVJIF010002682.1, forward strand.
TAACCTAAATTAAGTTTAACTAAACTAAACTAATTTAAATTAAATTAAACTCAATTAATTAAATTAAACTAGTTTATACTAGATTAAGCTAAATTAACTTAATTACCTAATTTCAATAAAATTATTAAATTACCTAACTTAATTATAGTTACAAAAATTTTAAATTAAATTAACTTAAATTAAGTTTAACTAAACTAAACTAATTTAAATTACATTAAACTCAAATAATTAAAACCAGAGAGGAACAGAAGGGGAAAGAGAGGGACTGAGGGATAAAGAGAGGGACAGAGGGGAGAGAGAAACAGAGGGAGAGAGAGGGACTGAGGGGAGAGAAAAACTGAGGGAGAGAGAGGGACTGAGGGATAGAGAGGAACAGAGCGGAGAGGAACAGAGGGGGGAGAGAGAGACAAATACAGAGAGGGAGAGAGACTGAGAGAGGGAGACAGAGGGAGAGAGGGACTGAGGGGGAGAGAGAGGAACAGAGAGGAGAGGAACAGAGGGGAGAGAGAGGAACAAAGGGGAAGAGAGAGAGACGGAGACAGAGAGGGTGAGAGAGGGAGAGACTGAGGGAGAGAGACGGAGACAGAGACAGAGACGGACAGAGGGGAGAGAGAGGAACAGAGAGAGAGGCAGAGGGAGAGAGAGAGAGAGACGGAGACATAGAGGGAGAGGGACATAAAGAGACACAGAGGGAGAGAGGGAGAGAGATCGACAGAGACAAAGTGGGAGAGAGACAGAGACAGAGACATAGAGAGAGGGACAGAGAGATTGACGACGAGAGTGACACAGAGGAAGAGAGGGAGAGATCGACGGAGAGAGAAAGGGAGAGAGATCGACGGAGAGAGAGACGCAGAAGGAGAGAGGGAGGGAGATCGACGGAGAGAGAGGGGGAGAGAGAGAGGTACCTGCGAGGGGGGAGAGATTGACAGCGACGGCGATGGGGGCGTGGTTCTTTTCTTTTCTGATTCAGAAGCGCAGAGGGGGCAGCGTGAGAGAGAGGTCAGATCTCTCCCCCTTTATGTTTGCGAATTCACGGGTGCCGAGTCAACCCGGGTCGGTTCCGACTCAGAGTCGACTCGGCTGAGTCGGCCGAGTCGCGTAAGACTCAGCCGAGTTGACCGAATCGACTTTGAGTCGGAACTGACCCGGGTCGACTCCGCACCTGCCTTTTGACTCGGGCATCCGAGTCGTATCGTTGGTCGCCGAGTCGGATACGACTCGGCCGAGTCCTTGATCACTGCGATTACCTAGATAAATTGTTTGGGTATTTGTGCACTCGAGGTTTTCGATATGGTGTTTGTGGATTGTGTGAATAATTGCCACCATAAACTAGGAGAGAGCACTCAGATCTCCAGGAGGATAGTTTTCTTCACAATAGGAACTAGATAATAACCAGGAACCTTTCTCATGCCTTTCTGTTCCCGTCTCTCCATTGTCCTGTATCTATTATCCTCCAGTGTTACTTGGACATGGGACACGAGTGTCAAGTATGTGTAAGTACGTAACTGAATGAGAAATTTCTTTTCACCTGTCCAATCTTGAAAGAATCAAGAAATCCATTGGATATAGGACTTGCCTATTAGAACAGGTTGTTCGAAAGGATCCATTGTTCTTCCATCAAATATTTTGCTTTTTCCCGAATACTCGGATTCAAATACCCTTGGACTTTTTATTTGCTTACTGACTTCATATAATTCAAAAACACTAACTTTCTCTAAGCCTCTTGCTCATATCTTTCATCAAATAGTGTTATTCTATAACGCCTCTTTAGCAAATCTCCCACTAACCCAAGGGAACATTCAAATATGTCTCACATTCATACGTCAAGGTCCTCCTAATGTAACTAATGTCTCTCTTTTAGAAAGGGTTTCTCCATAATGTCCATGAGCATTCGCTTGTTGGGTGGCCAAATAGGGCTTAGCAGATCTTGTAACTAAGGAATCAACATGAACAATTAAAATTTGACAAGATTTTTTTATATGTGTGGTCCATATTTAAATAGACATATTTTCATAAATAAATTGTCCAATGCTAATTATTGTGGATGTCTCTTCACAATAATTGTAATGTAGGAAGCACCAATTCAAATGGAATGGCTTCGAAATGATGTTATTGTATGGACAACTTTTACACAGCAGGATACAAGGACATGAATATATTATTGTTATTGTCATGGGAGTTTAGCATATATATATCCTTAGGTTTTAAAAATATTACATATTTTTCTCTACATTATGTATATTTTCAATATCTTCATGTATTAAGCTTATGTTGTGTTTTTAATCCTTCCTTTAGCTGGAATATAAACTATGTTGGTATAAAAGATTCATGGACAAAATTACCCTTCCGATTAGAACTTGAACAGTCAACGCTTGTTTATTTAATGTTTTGATTTTTAAGGGAAAGGATTGATGTTAGCTGTTCCGACTTCAATGATTTTACCTCCTTAATCAAAAAGTTAGATTGTTATCTTTATCTTCCTTCAACAAGAAAAATTCTTCTATATATCCATATTCATCTCTCGACCTTGACCGACTTACCCCTCTGATGTAGTCTCAACCAATTATCTTTCCATCCATATTTTTTATCTCACCTTTTCATGCTTCCCATCTTTCTTCAGTTCTTTGTCTCTCTCTCTTTGGTCTTAGGCCCATTTTAACCATGATATACGCTGAGCTCTTAAATTGAACAGAAACATACTCAACCAACTAAGATTCAATTAGTATGGGATCTTTATAGTCAAAGGGATGCTTCTTGATTGAATACCCAAATTTTTCATCAGCCCAAGAATTGTATCTTTCTTTAGAAACTAAACCACCAATCGAATTAATTTGGATAGAGAAAAAACAAGAAGATTATTACTTATATATAGGATTTTAGGGTTAATTAATTTCAACCATTGGACTTTGGTTGAGTTAATCCTTATTTGTGCATTTCTAGAAACTAGGGCTATAGAAAATCAACATGACACTGATCTAACACCGCTGGGATTTATAACCATTCCATCCTTTTAATGGAGCTTGCGGATGTTACACGGGGAGAGAGATAGATGAGATGGGAATCTGGCAACCAGAGATTTGACGGGGAGTTGTGTATCAGGAAACAACTTGGTAGTTAGGGATAAATCTATCATGCTAAATGTATTTTTTGGTATTATTTTAATATTTAATATTTTTAATAATTAAAATTGGGGTCCCATCTGTTCTCACTTAACGGAAGGATGTAAATGCTATGGCAGTCAAAAACATAAGGATATGTATGGAATCATGTATAAAGGAAGAAGAAATATGTAATATTATAAAAAAATAGGGATATATGTATTGAAATCCCTATTGTTATTGCTCGCATATTTATAGGAACAATAGGCTTTCTTTAACCCAATATGTTTACTATCATGATATTGACATTGTTAAAAAGGAAAAGGAAAAAAAACGAGACGGGTTTGGATGATTTCTGTAGTAAAAAACATAACACTTTTTACACTGCTTATTTCTATTCTTTCCCTAGGGTTCTCTCCAGATTTTTCTCCTAATCCTTTCCCTTCCTTTGATAGAATACTTCCTGGGTTTATATATATATTTTTTCACCTCACATAAACCATGTGTCAATCCGGCAACATGGGTGTCTTTAATTGTCTTGTTGTGTTCGTGTGTCCGATATGGCAAAAATAGAGTGTCCTGGTAGTGCAGCTCTCCTTTTCTAATTGTCTTATCCTTCTTTTTCATGTTTTAGTCTTGCTAAGGTGTGTTGAAAAGGTTCCTTAAAATCTGGAGCCTATCAAGGCTGCCTTGCGTTTTTTGAGGTGCAAGTGCATCCCCTAAAGTCTACTTATCTAGGGTTTCATATGTTAGAAGAATATTTTTTATTGTGGGGTCTATATGGTGGTTGTTTACACTAATGTAGTGTGATGCTTGTTAGCACAAACTTTTTACAAGGGAACAAATTTCACACTTGGTTGTGTCTCAGAACTTTGTTCTTGGGGTCTGAGTTTGCATTTTTCAGTACTAGGAAATTGACTTGAACCTTCTTTTATTGATGACAACTGGATGAGCTTTGTTTTTTAGAGGAGGAGGAGAAGAAGAAGAAGAAGAAGCATCAATACTCGTATCCTCTCCTTTGTTTTATTATTGTCTCCAGTTTCATAAGCTTTTGTTGTAGAAATGACTGTTTTTTGATTTTGGTATCTCTGGTTGTCATGATGCTAGTATTTTCCAGAGAACTTCCGATTATCTACTTGCATAGGAGCTACTTTTCATATTTATTTATGTTCTGCAAATTATCGTGTTGTTTTTTATTATACTTAAGGAAAGAGAGATCTGCATATGTGTAATCAGTAGATAATCCGTTCCCTATTTAAATGGTGTTTATTTTCAATTTCTAGTGGAAAATTCTTTAGAAATGAATCTTAATCTTTGTTATACGGTTATAGTACTTGGTGTGGCATGCTTAATGCTTTATGATTGATTCTTAAGCTTACATAAGAATGTAAATGGTGTTGAATGGAAGCAATTTTCTCTAAAGAGGAACCTGGCTTGGTCCATATAAGTCATTTGTGATAGCAAGGCCTTCCTTTCTGTTATAGGAAAGCTCAAACAGCTAATGTAACCTCTATGATTACTCTGAATTTCTCATGACAATTTGAAGGCTTTAACATGATACATATTCTAGGCCTCAAGGGCCATGAAAACTATTTCTCCAGAGTCAGGTTTTTGGGGTGGGATGGGGGGTGGGAGCGTGTGCTAGTGGTCCCTGATCCCCATTTCATGAGCTAGATCTTATAAACAACATGTTCAGTTTTTTTTCTCTGATAGCTGACTTGTTCTAGGAGTTCATATTTGGCTTTCTTAGCTAAAGATGCTTAAGTGGGGACTCATTATCAATTTAAGTGTTGATGTTTGGTTGAGAGTCTAAAATTGCATGCTCTGAAATTTGGATTTTCCACCTCGATCCTCAAAGCCAACCCCATTCTAAGGGGCTATTGCATCAAGTGAAATGCTTTTCAAACTCTGTCATGTGAAATAAATCACAGTCACTTTTGTCCACTCTGAATTGCTCCTGGATGTTTTGGTTTACAGGAAATATACCATTGAATTTTCCTATCACCAGTCCTTCCTTTAGTTAGGCTGAAATGTAAATGAATAGGTGAGACAGAAGGACACTTGTCATCACATCAAACCCCTTTCAATGATTCATTTTAAGTTTTATCAACCAATCTCATACAATTTCTGAGACCAGATCTCTGAACTGTATTTCCCTCGCTAAATGTTCTCATGAATTGGCCAAAGGTATTCAGCCACATTTCTTCCCTAATAAGTGATGGCAAGTGAATTTCCAGACAAAAATACCACTCATATTTTCAGTCGAAACAAACCTCAGTTAAATAAAATAGTACTGTTGCATGAAGCTGATTGTCGTCGTCATGCCTGTAAGATAGCTAGCCAGATGGATGTATGAATTTTTCTTACCACAAAATGTCCACGTTCCACAAGCAGCACTATTAAATTTTCAATCTTATTCACAGGGAACTTTCTAGTAGAATTTTTTTTCTGGGGGCATTATTGTATATTCCATGGATTTTGGTGAATCGTTAGTTTCCTCACTGCTCCATCAAGTCGTGGTGATTTTCCTTTTGCTATCTTAGTTTCCTTTCATATGATTTAGCTTTCTTGAGTGGTTTACTTGTGCAATGCCTCTTAAGCGAATTTTAATTTCTTCATTTGACAAGTTATGTTTTCTTTCTGTTTTTCAGGAGTTGGGAAGTCTTGTCTTCTTCTGCAGTTCACTGATAAGAGGTTCCAACCTGTGCATGACTTGACAATTGGTGTTGAATTTGGGGCTAGGATGATTACAATTGATAACAAGCCCATAAAGTTACAGATATGGGATACGGTTTGTTTCATGTCACCCGTTTTCTTAAACTGTATGAGTTATCTTTTGCTGTGGTCCCTTTCTATTGTTGCAAGATTCCTTTTGCTCCTGCCTAGTAATCTGTTTATTGTGAAGTGATAATTGATCATCTTATGTGGTGTTTATTCGTAGTCCTGAATTTTTTGGGATTATAAATACATTCAGTTTGAATCTTGTATTTTTTGTAATTTAGTTGTACAATATTGTGTAGTTTTTGAGTTGGCAACTTAATGTATGAACTTTTGACTAGAGTTTCATGAATATATTTGTGGTGGCTAAATTAAAGATTGAGGGGTATTCTAAGGGCCTACGTCAAACCACAACAATGTTCTCGGTTGAAATGAAAATATATCATTTTGTGAAAATTCATGATATTGTATATATCGTTATTCAAGACTGTCCTTGTGAAAGATATTGTAGGTCATGTTGGACCCAAAAAAAAAAAAATCAATAATTAAAAATTCCATGAAAGGATTGAGTGATAATTACAATTGACTGGCATTGGCATGTTTGAGTTTTTTTTTTTACCTAGTTACAGGTAGGAAGGGTCATATCTTGACCTCTGTGGTCAGTTTGTAGAAGGTATCTAACCTTGTCGATCAAGGAGTTTAAGCTCATGCTATTAAGGCTGGCCATTACCAAGCAAGAGACTTGATGAAATGCAGTTCCTGTTAACAAATTTATCATTTTTCTTCGTCTTCTAGATTCTTTTTTAGTCTGCAAGTATTTTTTTTGAGTTGCTTCTAGTTGCATGAAATTAAACTGCAAAACCATAACCAATATGGTAGATTTTCCTAACGACCAATTGGCCTGCTAGGTTTTATGGCAAGCCCTTCTGCTGCCCATAATTTCATCAGCAAGGAATTACTCAGATGTTGATGGTCAACATGAGTGGTTGTGACAGCTGGTCATAAAATTTCATAAAAACATTTGCAGGAACCTTCTCATATGGAGTTTCTTTCCCTAATCAAAGCCATATTTGATGGGAAAAAGGCTTAGACAACGATGATGATATAGTAGGAAGGAAATTCAAGCCTTCATTATGCAGTAGGTTTTTTTTTTGCTAGTTAAGGGGCGCACGAAGGCGCACAATTCCACGCGCGCGCGAGGGCTCGAACCGGCGACCTGTGGGTGAGCGGAGCTCTTACAAACCGAAGGCCGTCCAAAATGCCACTTGCGGGGGACTTCATTATGCCGTAGTTGTTGAGACAAGGAGAGAAGAAGATACACCCCAAGTAGCAGAGTTGCCCTTATTTATTATTTACAACATAGAACAAGTACATGTCCTGATAGGAATACAAAACTACAAAATATTAGAAAAGACCGAGACTTTAACTAATATTACAAAGTAACCTTATACTACTCCAATAGTAGTATATACGTGTGGGGTTGAAATGTTTTGGCAACTTCTTAGAATAATTACACAAGGAACAGTTAACAACTGTTTCTTTCTTTTTCTTTAGTATTTAACAAAGGACAGAATTTTGTAGAAAATCTTTGTTGAATGTGTTATGCTAACATTTCGTTGTTAGGTTGTGCATATCTGAATAGAACTTGTTTCTATTATTAAGTCATCGAATCTTGGGCCGATTTAGCCTTCATGTTATGAACATGATGAATGAGACCTATTTGGGTTTGCATTTTGCTGTGAGCATAAGGTGGAAAGTAGGTGAGACTTGTGCAGATCCTAAACCAGCCTGGACCCTGACCTGTTAGCACCTACATCCAAGGAGTGAAGATCAATGACAGTTGCAGGTTTATTTTCTCTGAATGTAAATTAAGTTTGCATCATTTTGTTAGGCTTTTAGAGACTCTTGCAATGCAGACCTCCTGTTAGGATCATTTCATCAGTTAGCTGATGTTTCATGAATTATAGGAATGAATGGATATTATCATATTTGAGAGTAAAAGATTTGATAGAGAGATATATTACTACTTCAACACTATTATTTATAGGCAATTACAAATACAACTTATAATATAAGTAGGACTCTTAAATATATAGAAACTCCTAATAAAATAAAGAAACTAACTAATCAAGAGTTTAACACCCCCCCCCCTCAAGTGAAACATAGATATCAATCATGCCCAATTTATTATATAAGTACGAGAAAACTGTAAGAGAAATAGATTGTAAACATATTTGTGAGCTCTTCAGAAGATAGAGTGAATAAAGTAGAAATCAACTTTTAAGACACCGCATCACAAACAAAATGGCAGTCCATTTCTGTGTGCTCGGTCCTATCATGAAAGACTAGATTGCTAGCTAGGTAAAGCAGTCTGATTATCACAGTAGATAGGTTTCGAGCAATCCACATTGAATCTGAGTTCTCACAACAGGGATTTTAGTCACATCATCTCACACGTATACGCTCTATACTCTGCTTCAGCAGTAGAACGAGACAACGCTCTTCTTCTTACTCAGCTAAGCAGATTGCTTTCAACATAAGTGCAGTAGACATAAGTAGACTTTTTATCTCTTTTATCCCTTGCATAGTTAGAATCAGAAAAAGCTTCAATTTGCAGATGTTTATGGTTTTTATACAACAGTTCTTTATCCAGAGATCCTTTGATGTATGTCAGAATTCTTAAGACAGCTTCCAATGAAGTGACTCACCAATCTAATAACATAGGTAGTATCCGGTCTTGTAACTGTCAGATAAATAAGTTTATTTAGGAGTCTCCTGTGTTGAGAAACATCTTCAAAAAGAGGTCCAGTCTCATCTCACAAATCAATATCGAAGAGAGCAAGCACTTGCTTGTAGACAAGTAGTCCAGTTTTCTGTAGTAAATCCAAAGCATACTTCCGTTGAGAAAGAATCATTCCATGTTTACTATGAGCAATTTTAATCCAGTTGAGTCTTAATATACTCTTTAGCTTTCTCAATACCATTAACATCACTCAATTAGTAGAATGCCATCAACATAAACATCAAGAATCACGATAGCTGAATAAGTCCTACAATGAAGACGGAATGATCATAATAGCACTTTTGAAACCCCAATTCAGAGATAATATAGTTGAACTTATCAAATCAGGCTCGCAAACTTTGCTTAAGACCATATATTGCCTTCTTGAGCTTGCATACCATATTCTCCCCGGAGCAACATGCCCAGGGGGTTGCTCCTTATAGACCTCCACAACTATACAAGAAGGCATTCTTTACATTCTAGCTAAAACATCGGCCACTGGTGGTTAATCGTCAGAGAAAACAAGATACAGATGGAGTTAAGACGAGCCACAAGAGTGAAGGTTTCCAGATAATTCACTCCATAAGACAACCATAAGAAACAAAATTGGAAATATGATGCAGAGTACAAGATTGTTTACCCTTTCGATGAGCAATCAAAAAATCCAAGTTTGAAGTAGCAGAAGTATCCATCTCAGCATAGGAAGTGGAGGCGCAGTAGGCAGAGAAACATAATGAAGAGGATTAGGAGGAGCTCTAGATTTTTGGATCAACAGAAAGTGAAGTAGAGACTACATTCTTGGGATATCTGGTAAACACCCACTGAGTTAAAGGAGCAGAAGCAGTAGGAGCAAAATACAGAACTGACTCAAAGAATGTGACATTAGTAAAAGTATAAAACTTATGATGTATAAGATCAAAACTTCTATAGCCTTTTTGTGTACGTGAATAACCAACATACACATTTTATAGCTCTAGATTCTAGCTTATCCAATCCTGGTTGAAGATTCTGAATAAAATAATTAGAACCAAACACACAAGGAGCAAAAGAAAAGATAGGTTTATCGGGATATAGACAAGAAAAGGGAGATTTTGTTACAAAGCACAGAAGATGGCATTCTATTTATTAAATAACAAGCACAGAGAGTAGCTTTTACACAAAAAGTTTTAAGTACATGCATGTGAACCAACAAAGTTTGAGCCACATCTATAAGGTGCGTGTCTTCTTTCAGCTACCCTATTCTACTGTGAAGCGTGTGGATAAGTATCTGGTGTAATATATCATGAGATATACAAAAATGAGAAACTTCTTTTGAGTGTACTCATTAGCATTATTAGTATGCAAAATATGAATAGTAGTAGAACACTGAGTTTTTATTTGATTGATAAAATTTTTAATAACATCAAGACCTTGAGTCCTCTTTTTCAGCAAATACACCCAAGACATTTAGAATAATTATCCACAAAACTAGAAAATACTGAAAACTAGACAAAAAAGTAAGTGGACCAAATCGAAAAAAGAACTACTATTATTGACACGACTAGGGTAGGAAGCACGATGATGTTTTTCTAAGTGACAAGACTTACAATTTAAAGTTGTAATAAAGGAGTCGACATGCAATACTTGATGCAATTTTTGCAAAGAATGATGCCCTAACCTATGATGCCATTGTAGTGGAGTACCAGAAGAAAACATAGCAGCTAAATCAGATTGGAGTATACCATCATCTAAGTAATAGAAGCTGTCATATTCACGACTCAGACCAATCTTCACCCAGTCTGCACATCCTGAAATACACAATGAGAAGCGTAAAATATAGCACAACAGCGATTTTGTATAGTAAGTTTACTGGTAGATAGTATACTAACAAGTAATTTAGGAATAAATAAGACATCATTTAGTGACAAAAAAGAGGTAGCGTGAATAACTCTTTTTTCATGAGCAGTGGAAGAGGTACCATTAGCAATACTAAGAGGAGGAATATTATCTAGAAAAGAGAGGAACTTTTCTTTGGTACCTGTCACATAAGTAGAGGCTCCTGAATCTAAAAAACAAAGGTTACCAGTGGAAGCAATAAATGCACTCATACTTCAAATAGACCCATCCATGATATATTAGCTGATTGAGATGGCTGAGTAGTCTAAAGCTAAAGGAAATGATCATAGTCTACCTGAAAGATCTATACAGTGAAGTAACAGTGGAGGAGATAGCAACTAAAGTGGATGTAGATATAGAATAGCAATCTGAGCCCACTCATGTTTACTGCACTTGTCCCAATACTTATCTAATGTATGATTATTTTTACTACAATGAGCACAATGACGTGGACCCTTTGTCTCCCTGTCCATGTCCTCCCCCTGAATTGTGGCCATGATCACGTCCTCATTCTTCACCTCTGCCACGAGCTCCAACTACTATAATATAGGCTCTCCGCAATTGTTTCAGATGCATAAAGAAGGTGCGTAGCATACAAAATACGAAAATCTTTTAAGACAAATCAACATCGACCGTCGACATGGCTGCCTTTTCCCCAACAATAAGTTTTTCCAACTAGCTTCATTTGGGCGTAACTACAATGAGCACAATGACGTGGACCCTTTGTCTCCCTGTCCATGTCCTCCCCCTGAATTGTGGCCATGATCACGTCCTCATTCTTCACCTCTGCCACGAGCTCCAACTACTATAATATAGGCTCTCCGCAATTGTTTCAGATGCATAAAGAAGGTGCGTAGCATACAAAATACGAAAATCTTTTAAGACAAATCAACATCGACCGTCGACATGGCTGCCTTTTCCCCAACAATAAGTTTTTCCAACTAGCTTCATTTGGGCGTAACGACACTTCTGTTCAGATGTTAGGGAGAAATAACTGAAACATTCTTCAAGATTATTTTCCCATTTCTCATACCCATAATTATCAGAATCTCAAAAAATATGGGAGAGCCGCATACATATCCCGTTCAACTTTATTTTCATCACGATCAATGTGTATATATCTACCACAAAAGTAAAAACCCATGGAGAAAATTCAGTGCATAAAGAGGAGGAACATTATCTAGAAAAGGGGAATTTTTCTTTGATACCTCTCACATAAGTAGAGGCTCCTGAATTTAAAAATCAAGACTTATCAGTGGAAGCAGTAAATGCGCTCGTACTTGAAATAGACCCATCCATGATATATTAGCTGATTGAGATGGCTAAGTAGTCTAAAGTTGAAGGAAATAATCATAATCTACTGGAAAGATCTGTATACTGAAGCAACAATGGAGAAGATAGCAACTGAAGTGGATATAGACATAGATTAGCAATCTGAGCCCACTCATGTTTACCGAACTTGTCCCAACACTTATCTAATGTATGATTATTTTTACCACAATGAGCACAATGACGTGGACCCTTCGTCTCCGTGTCCATGTCCTCCCCCTGAATTGTGGCCACGGTCACGTCCTCATTCTCCACCTCTGCCATGGCCTCCAACTACTATAGCGGAGTTCTCAACATAGAAAAAACACCAGACGAAGAACCACCTCTCATAGAAATTGACAAACACAAGACAGGGTGGCAGAGAGAGAAGGAACTGTATCACACCAAGAATTTATCCTCGAACTTGATTGCCCAATGAGGTATCCAGTCTAGACAGAAATTTAGCCACTGCTGGCTCATCACGATACCACTGAAATACCTTCAAATCTAGTATAAGAAGTTGATAAAAATCCAACCCATCGAGAGTCTCCTTCAACTCAGAGTAGTAGTCAGATAGAAAGTGATCTTGTCGCAGTGATAATTTCTCATACAGATCGACAACACAAGAAATATTTTGCTTGTTGGAATACATCTTTTTCTCAGTATCTCATATCATTTGACAGTTTTCAGAAACATGACACTCACATTGGCTTTCTTATCCATACTGCTGAGCAACCACGCCATCACGCAACAGTCACTCGCCATCCAATCATCATAGGCAGTAGTATCTGTTGTTGGATGATCCTTCGTGTAAGATTCTGACTTTTTTTTTGTGAACCAACAAAGAGGCTAAAGGATTAGGCCCGGAGATGACTCCATTGAGTTTCACAGTTATAGCTAAGAAGTGCTTTGGAATAGTGGAATCGAATGTGCGCTTGATATCATCGGAAGACATAGCAACTAGTAGTTAGGTAGCCACGAGCAGGCAAATACAGGTGGTAGTAGCCATGGAAAACATATACAAGGGCGTTGTAAGCAGGGTAGTAGATAGCAATAGAGAAGACAAATGACCTTGATGAAGTCTGTAGGGGCATCAAGAGGTCATCAACATGCACGAAGGAGTAGCAGGGGCCTCGACAAGGTCACGAACATGTAGCAATGCCTTGGCGAGGTCACATGGGCAGGGAGAAGAGGTGGTGGCAGCGAGGTCAAGAAAAGAGAATTTTGTGGTGGTAATGGCAGGAAAGAGGCTAGGGTTTTAGATAATTTTTTTTCTTTTACTGTTCATTGTTTAATAAATAGTGCACAGTAATGTTCATCGTGAACAATAACTTTTTTCTAGATCTGGATTGAGATCACTAGATCTAAAAGGAAAAAATGAAAAAAAAAGAAGATAGAAGAAGTTGGTGTAGGTGGGTGACGGCTAGGGCTAGGGTTTATGAAGAAAAAGAGGTTACGATTTTTGCTCTAATACAATATTAGAATTTGAGAGGAAAAGATTTGAGAGAGTTATAGATGTCTCTCTCAACACTATTATTTATAGGTAATTACAAATACCACTCATAATCTAAGTAGGATTCTTAAAGATATAGAAACTTCGAATAAATAGGAAACTAACTAATGAAGAGTTTAACATAGATATATTGTACACACAAGAAAATATAAGTACACTAACATCAACATGTTATTCCTGCTACAGTGAACATTCCTCTAAATCCATGAATGATCTTCTCTGGCATGCTGTAAAGTAATCATTTTCCTCATCATCTGCTTCTGCGAATTAATCTCTTAAACTCTATTTAATGTTTTAGGCAAGGCTAGAATCCTTCTGATATATTGTGTACGCAGGAAAATATAAGTACACTGACACCAACATGTTATTCCTGCTACAGTGAATATTCCTCTAAATCAATGAATGATCTTCTTTTCGCGTGTTGTAACGTAACCATTTTCTCATCATCCACTTTTGCGAATTAGTCTCTTAAATTTTATATAATGTTTCAGGCAGGGCAAGAATCCTTCCGATCAATTACAAGATCCTATTACAGAGGGGCTGCTGGGGCGCTGTTGGTCTATGATATTACCAGGTATTTTGATCTACTTCTCATTTAAACAACTTTGGTTGATGATAATGTTCAAGACCAGGTTGGAATTATTTCATTATTTTCAACCATATGATGATAATGTTCAAGATCATTGTACATTTCCATTTTATATTCAGGAGGGAAACATTTAATCATCTTGCAAGCTGGCTGGAAGATGCAAGGCAACATGCAAATGCAAATATGTCAATCATGCTGATTGGAAACAAGTGTGACCTAGCTCACAGGAGAGCTGTCAGCATGGAGGAAGGGGAGCAATTTGCTAAAGAGCATGGGTTGATCTTTATGGAAGCCTCTGCGAAGACTGCACAAAATGTTGAGGAGGTAAGTGAAATCTTGCAATTTCTTTGCTAGAAAGAGTATTAGTGCTATCTGTCTCATTTTTATAATTTTACTTCAAAATCAATTCAGGCATTCATTAGGACAGCAGCAACAATCTACAAAAAGATCCAGGATGGGGTCTTTGATGTATCCAATGAGGTCAGTTATTTATTTATTTTTGGGTGTTTTTTTCCTTGTTTACGGTTGCACTAATGTACGTAGGGTACAATGAGGTCATTATTCTGTGATGTTTTTGGTTTTTCTTGGTGTTTATTTCTTAGTTTTCTTTCCTTTCTTGGGTCCACACTAATACATTATAGATAATAAACTGATACCAGTCAAACCTAAGTCAGAGATACAACGGGAACATATTGTAAACTAAAAGCACCTTTAATTCTTAAACCTTATTTCATAAGAGAGCACAAAAGCATTAGCATCTTCAAGCATTATGATTATCTTGAAGACAAGTTGGAGTCTAATTTCCATAATGGTAGGGTTCTTTCAATTATCCATCTCTTCATATATAATGACATCTGCATTTATGGAACTCATTTAGCATATACTCTTATTGAGGCCATAGGCCGTCATGCTTTGTTTAATCCTTTTGACGATCTTCTGCTATGTTTTATGAGCTCTTCTTCTTCTCTCTTTGAACGAAGGCTGTAGCTCGGTCTTAAAACCTCCAAGCACACGCACTTACAACGAAGTCAATCCTTGTGCCCCTTTGGGTTCCTCTGGCTCATTACTTATGATCTACCCTTTCTCTTTGTGGGTTCTGACATTCTGTAACAGAACTTTGAGTCATGTGGTAGGGAAATTTATAAAGAATCCACTCCATCTGATCAAAATATTTTCCCTTTTATAGTTCCTTATGGTTCTAGAATTCAGCAAATGCAAGTGGAAAATATTACCCTTCTGTCACTTTACAGATTTTTACAGTTGTGATTGAAGTTTTCCTTTGTCAGTTGTTTGAGGCAAGTGCTGTGGTTTTTTCTACCATAAATTTGTTTCTGTTTTAAATTTTATATTGTAATGGTATACTGATGTGGGACGGAGGGGTTTTAGGGTTTGTGGTGGGGGTTTCGGTGAATTGGAGAAGAACAGGGATTTGGGGATTGGATATGATCACGAATTGCAACCCGGATCTTGGCTTCACCACCTGATTCAATTTAATCCGTGAGATTAAATCAAAACACAAATTTTCATAGGGAAACAAATTTTAATCAATTCATCATCCCTTTCAGAAATCCAATTTATGGCTATATATAGTCTAAAATACGTGCACCATACATGCAATTCTTGATAAACTCAAATCTACCAAAATCTAATTCAAATAGCTCCCTAATCTGATCAACCAAATCTACTCAAATCTAAAATCAAATAAATCCTAAAATTTTCTAAATCTGGACCGTTCGATGCCTCATCATTATTCCCGGTTTGAAAACATTCATCTCTGATGAATGTAGTGGAAGGTACAAGGTAAACACAATTGGGTTGAACCATATCACTCATTCTCAATCAGGCCAAGGTGGTGGTCGGGGAATCAACACTGATGCGTTATGTTGAACCAAGGTGGAACCGACTTTCGTGGCAAACCGGCTGCAATTGACGGTAGCTCGAATAAGATACATGCATCATAATAAGGCAACTCGGCTCCACTTAAAACTAACCCACATACCAAGGCACCAATCTCTTGTAAACTTGTCTCTTGTAGAAAAATCTGAAAAAGATCGTACACGTCAGGCAACATTAGGGATAGGGGAAACATCATAGTTAAAAATGACACTATCTCCGTGGTAGGCTCTGCTGAAAGATCGACAAGAGTCTCAATAATAGGCTCTTCCACTTCTGGCCCTGGCTTATCAATAACTTTTGAATCTGGCTCATCAACAATGTCTGGCTCGACGAGGACTGGAGGATCTAGATCTGAATCAACCCTTGCAGCATAACTTGCTAAGAGCTACCCCACGCTAGCTAGGATCTCCTTATATTCAGCGACTAGATCGCTAAGTTGTGGCTTCTCGAGCTCGAGCTCCTGTTCAACATTAGGCTCTTTGCAATTGTTTCAGATGCATATAGAAGGTGCGTAGCATACATATTACAAAGATCTTTTAAGACAAACCAACATCGACCGTCGACATGGCTACATTTTACCCAACAATAAGTTTTTCTAACTAGCTTCATTTGGGCATAACGATACTTCTGTTCAGATGTCAGGAAGAAATAACTGAAGAATTCTTCAAGATTATTTTCTCATTTCTCATTCCAATAATAATCATCAGAACCCCAAAAATATAGAAGAGCCGCATATATATCCCGTTTAACTTTCTTTTCACCACCATCAGTGTGTATATATCTACCACAAAAGTAAAAATTCATGGAGAAAATTCAGTGCATAAAAATCAGAAGTTACCCAAGAGTTTCAACGGCTCGAAATGGACTCAAATCGGGCTGAAAATGTGGTCTAAAATGTCGATTTTCTGCTGCAGGAACAGTACCGGTGCCAAACACGTGTTTCTCGAGGTCAGATTTGTTGTTCGAATGCTATGAAATTCTCTCATTATCCTCGGCTGTGGATCTGGCGCTTCAGACAGAACTCGAATCAAACTCCGAACGGGCATGAAACGGACTCCGGGCCGCGGTTGTGCTCTTAGTGAACAATGGCGCGATAAACAGTACCGATGAACAGTGCAGTCGATGAACAATGTCGATGAATAGTACCGTCCATGAACAATGCTGATGAGCAACACTGTCGATGAAGAATGATTTTGGATTTTTTTTTTTTTGAGAACTTAAAAATTGAGAACTTCGGCTCTGATACCAAATTGATGTGGGACTGAGGGTTTTTAGGGTTTATGGTGGGGATTTTGGTGGAATTGGAGAAGACAGGGATTTGGGGATTGGATATGATTACGGATCGCAACCCAGATCTTGGCTTCACCGCCATTGGATTTAATACATGAGATTAAACCAAAATACACAAATTTTCATAGGGAAACAAATTTTAATCAATTCATCATCCTTTTCAGAAATCCAATTCATGGCTATATATAGCCTACAATACGTGTGCCATACGTGCAATTCTTGATAAACTCAAATCTAATTCAAATTACTCCCAAATCTTAACCAAATTTACTCAAATCTAAAATCAAATAAAATCCTAAATCCTGCTAAATTTGAACCGTTCGATTCCCTATCATATACACTCTAGGACAACACTGTCTATGGAACATAACCAGGATACTGAACCTTGAGGAACAAGGCTTCTCTAATACTGATTTCGAACAGATAAATGGGCAAGTGTTACATAACTACGGTGTTATAGGATGTGTTTGGGATGTCTACACCCTTGGTATTACTGGATTATGTCTTTATGAGGGGATCTGTAATGAAAAAATATTTGGGTTCATTCAGTGGGTAAAAACTATGCATACTGGATATTAAATACTGTTCCTGCTGCTTACAAATAATGTGTTTTATGATCAATGGTTTTTATCTTTAAATTAGTTTCTATAAAAAAATTTACTAGCTGTCCATGACTTGGTAAACTGATCTAAAATTTCTACATTGCTCTCAAATTGTGGTCTTCCTTAACTATAGATCTTTTGTGTCCACCACTTATATTCGGTTCTTTATTTCTTTTCTTCCAGTCTTATGGTATCAAAGTTGGATATGGAGGGATCCAAGGGCCATCTGGAGGAAGAGATGGCTCCTCTTCTCAAGCTGGGGGTTGCTGCAGCTGAAGAATGTCCCTTCCTGAAATCAATCTCCTGCTGCTGCCAAATTACATTGCTACTGTCTCATTTCCATCTCATTGTGGTATTGGGGTATCTCTTTTGCAACTGAAACATGTAATGACCTATGTATAAATGCAAACTGCAAATATTGTATAATCTTCGATCTTCCAGATTCCCACCAACAGTTTATACATCGTTCTTGAACTTGAATTTGTTTGGTCAAACTGTATGCGTTTGACAAGGGAAATTGATTCTAGTGTTCTAAAAGTTGTGTAAAAGCTTTGCCTTTCTGTATATCAACCCACCTGTTACTTAACTATGTCCTAGTGTAGGAGGGGTTATCGTTCTTGCGTGTTTCTGAGGAAAAAATGAGGGTTCTGTCATTTTGTTGTTGAGCAACATAGAATTGGAGAGAAATTTTTTTAGTCTCTCGGTAATGGAAGATGATATTAGAGTGATGCCCAGGATTGCTGAAGGACGTTCTTGCTTCTTAAATTGTTGTCTTTTATTGCATATGCACACAAGTCGAAGCTGGTTTCTGATTGAAGGATCGTGAATTGAATCATGTCACCATTGAAAGTGCGTCACCATTGAAAGTGCATCGAGGAGAACTTGTGGAGCTAGACTGCCTACTGGGCTTGTTGATCATCACATCACATTGAAAGCTGGGCTTGTTGATGATCACATCACAGTGGATCAGAACTGACCGAAACAAGGCAGCCTACTGGGCTTTGCTTATTGTTGAATGCAAGGCTTCTCATATTGCAAGAGCAGCTGGAATGCTCATAATCTACCATGTTTTTAGTTTGTGTTTTCTTTGTTTCCCAGTTTATTTCCAAATGAAGTGTGGCCAGTGAGGGTCTCTTCATCCAAACAATCACGCAGCATGTGAGCAATCGAGGATTGTGCATGAAACTGGCAGGTTTCTGATAAATAGTGCGTTTACATCTTGCCTTATGTATAATTCATGCGATTTGCACAATCTCTCACTTTATATTATTATGTTTTGTATGTTTTTTTATTTAAATTAAATAAGCTGTTTTTTTTTCTATTCTGTGCCTATTTTTCAAGTACCCCCCAGTGAGGCGAAGTGTCAATGCTAGAATTTTTATGAGCCTGATGCTAGCTTAATTGGTTTGTTCTAGGCTATTTAACAAATTCCTCTTTGTTGTCACCTATCACCAGGACTCAATGAGACAAACACTAAACTTTAAGGAACTAAAATATAGTTCACTGTTGTAAATAAATAAAATAGTGGATAATCACCATATCTCTTCACATTCTTTCTTGTAAATGTATGCTATGAATGCATGAGTTAGTGGGTGACCTCTTCACCTTCTCCCTTGTAAATGCATATTGTGAATGCATGGTATAGTAGGTGACCTCTCCATCTTCCTCCGTGTAACCTATGCTCTTCATACTTATAAATAGAAGCTACAAAGAAGAAACATTTTCTCTTAATTTTTCTCTCATTTCTCTAAAATTTCTCTTAGTTTCATATACGTGATCAGCACGAGGCTTTAAGCAATAGAGGATCGAGAGGTATTGGATCAACAAGAAGGCTCTAAGCAAAAAGATCAAGGTACACAAAATTTTGACAATTCCTTTTCATATATATTTTTTGAATCTTCTTTAAGAAGATGAATGTTTTAAAGTTAGTCCATAATTTATTGAGATTGATATTGGATCAAGTCTGACATATGTTCTCCATTTTCGTTGTACATTTTCATCCATTTAGATTTTTAATGAAACAGTTTTCATATGAAAGTAAACTTCTGTGGTTTTTCTATACAAAGATCATATGCTTAGTTCTAATTTTATATAAGCAAGTTATGAATTCTTTTAAATCTCCCCTTAAAATTTGTTCAATTTTTTTAAAAAAATAAAAATACAATTTTGAAATTTTTTTTCGATAATCCTCGTTATTGAATTTTTTTTTTAAATTTGAAAGATTAAAAAAAATTATGAAAGCCTTTAACAGATAAATAGCTTGATAGCTATGTTGATTGAAATTTAATTTATTACATCTATTTTTTTTGCATAAGCATATTGTCATATATTATAGTTTAATGACACCTGAAATTTTACAAAATAAAATTTGAAGTTATTTTGTGATAACATAGAGTTGCATCCATATATATACATACAATACATGTTCTTAGCTTTGTACTAATATTTATATTTTTCAAGCAAGAATAGACTGCAAAATGTCAAATATCACAAAACTTGATTTTGCTGCTCTGGATATCTCAGGTAAAACTACCTATCATGGATCCTTGACGCTGAGATACATCTCGAGGCAAAGAATCTTGGAGAGATAATTAAAGAAGGAAACAAAGCATCCCAGCAGGATCGCGCTAAAGTTCTAATCTTCCTTCGACATCATATTGATGAAGGATTGAAAGCTGAATATCTCATGGTAAAAGATACTTTAACTCTTTGGACTAATCTAAAAGAGAGAATATGACTATCACAAAACTATCATTTTACCAAAAGCTTGACATGAATGGATGCACTTGAGGTTGCAAGAGTTTAAAACAGTTAGTGAATACAACTTCGCATTGTTTAAAATTGTCTCCGAGTTAAAATTATGCGGAGAAAAGGTAATCGAAGAAGACATTTTAAAAAAGACTTATTCTACTTTTCACGTCTTAAATTTGCTCCTATAGCAGTAATATTGAGAGCGAAAATTCAAGAAATATTCTGAATTAATTTTATGTCTCTTGGTTACCGAACAAAATAACGAGTTTTTAATGAAAAATCACAATTTACGTCCAAACGGATCGACGCCATTCCCTGAAGTGAATAAAACTATATTCCCCGAAGTGAATTCAGCATCATCCCACAAATATAGGTGTGGACGTGGACGTGCACGAGGTCGTGGTAAGTTCTGTGGTGGTGGTCATAATCTCTATGTTCCAAATGTTCCTTACAAAAACACACTGCTCCACCAGAAGTGGACAAATATTGAGGTAAAGAAAGAAAAAGAGAAGAAAATGCAAGCTAAGGCGCATCATTATCATCATGAAGATTCTTGTTATAGGTGTGGAATGAAAGGACATTGGTCTCGTACATGTCGTACTTCAAAACATTTGGTGGATCTATACAAGCGTCGAAGGAAAAGGGAAAGATTATAGAAATGAATTTCACTGATCTTGATGGTGAAAATAACATAAAAATTTTGGATATTTCTGATTTCTTTGTGGACTCGGGTGAAAAACTCAACTTTCTGAATGGTGATGGGTTTGTCCCAACCGATTAAGTTTTGTTTCTTTTTGTAGTGTTATCTTGTTATCTATGTTGTTTTCTTAGTTTGATCACTGAATAAAATATTTTATCTAATTGTCATCAATTTATTTTTGTTAGAACATTAAAATGAATCTTGCAGACAATGCAACTACACACACTATCCTTCGAAATAAGATTTATTTTACAAGCTTAATTCTAGAAGAAGATAATGTAAATACTATATCAGGCACTGCAAATTTAATTGAAGGCTTCGGAAGAGCTAACATCATGTTGTCAGGAGGGACAGAATTATATATTAGTAATGCATTATATTCAGCAAATTCAAAAAAAAATTGCTTAGTTTTAAAGAAATCCACCACAACGGACATCACATTGAAACCAAAATGAATCTAATATTGAATATCTTTGCATTGCCTTTGTCATTTCATGCCAAAAGCATATTTTGGAGAAGCTCCCTGCACTCTCATCTGAGTTATACCATACAACAATAAGAATAATTGAATCACATGTTATAATGAAACAGAAGTTCTCTAATCCAAAGAATTTCATGCTTTGGCATGATCGATTGGGTCACCCAGGGGCAATTACGATATGGAGAATAATTGAAAATTCATATGGATATACGCTAAAAAGCCAAAAAGTTCTTTTACCAGGGGATTATTCATGTACAACTTGTTCTCAAGGAAAATTTATTATTAAGCAACCACCTTATAAAATTACCAATGAAATTCTAAACTTTTTATAATGGATTCAAGGGGATACATGTGGACCAATTCATCCACCTTCTGGACCATTTAGTTATTTGATGGTTTTAGTTGATGCTTCCACTTGATGATCACATGTTTATTTGCTTTCTTCTCGTAACGTCGCACTTGCTAAATTACTTGCTCAAATTATTCGATTACGAGTACAATTTCCTGATTATCTAATCAAGTCTATTTGTCATGATAATGCCGGTGAATTTTCTTCCCGAGTATTTTTTTTTGCATATCTCTAAGAATTACTATTGAACATCCTGTTGCTCATGTTCACACCCAAAATGGCTTAGCAGAATCTTTTATCAAAAGACTTCAGCTGATGGTTAGGCATTTACCTATGAGAACAAAACTTTCTGTTTCTGCTTGGGGACATGCAATATTACATGCTGCTGCATTAGTCTTCATCTGACCTTCGGCCTACCACAAGCCCTCACCTTTATAACTGGCTTTTGGTGAACCTCCAAACGTTAGTCACTTGCGAATTTTTGGTTGTGCTGTCTATGTCTCATTTGCACCCCCTCAATGTACCAAAATGGGTCCCCAACGAAGGCTTGAGATTTATGTTGGTTTTGATTCTCCGTCCATAATAAGATACCTTGAAACCATGATGGGTGATATTTTGAAGAAAGATTTGAGGATTATCATTTTGATGAAACAACACCCGTCGTTAGGGGAGAAAAGTCAAAGACTGAAGAGCGACGTGAAATTTCTTAGAAAACTATAACTTTGTCTCATCTTGACTCTCGTACTAATCAATGTTAACTTGAAGTTCAAAGGATTATTCATTTACAAAGTATTGTGAACCAGTTACCAGATGCTTTCACCGATAATAAGAAAGTACAAAAGCACATATACCGACAATGAACACTCTAGCAAAGATCAATATTCCGGAAGGATAATTAACTAATACAATTACAAATCAGTGTAAGACACGTCTGAAGCGTGGAAGACCAGTCGGTGCAAAAGACACGATTCCCCGGGAGTGAAGGTTACAAGAATTAAATAAGAAAACTCCGAAAGAGTCCACGAACCAAAAGAAGGTAATAGAAATGGGTACTCCAGAAGAACACATACAATAAAAGTATGCAATAGAATTAATGGTCCCTAAGAGAAACATGTACATGAAAACAAAAAGACATCAATCAGTTATGTATCAACTGGAGATATATGGGATAGAAATAATATTATTGTTGATGACATATTTGTATTCACAGTAGCACTTGAAATCACCAGAATTGATGAGGATCCTGAGCCACAAACTATCGAAGAGTGTCAATATAGATATGATTGGCTAAAAGGGAAAGAAGCAATACATGCAAAATTAGACTTTTTAACAAAACGTAAATTTTTTGGATATGTAATTAGGGGTGAGCAGAGTTCGGTTATAACCGAAATAACCGACCAAAACTGAAACCCGAACCCGAACCAAACCGAACCGCTCTAGTTCGGTTCGGTTTCAGTTGTATTTCAAAAACCGAACTCGACCGAACCGAACCGAATCTCTTACCCTATATATCACCCTACCCAAATTCAATTTAGTGAATTATATAGTTTATAACAAAAACTGGTGAAAACTTATCTCATTACTTCTAACAATACCATCTTTTTTATGTTGAATATGTGAAAGTTATGTTAAGTACACCATCACAATTAAGAATAATATTTATATTAATATAGTTCTTTTTTCATTCTTTCCATTAAAAGTTAGTAATAATTATGTGAGTTTTGATATAATAGCCCAAATATAGCGTAAAAGTTTTAGAATATGAAATTTTTAATTCACATTAAGGTTAGGGTCTTTTTCTTATTTCTAATTTGGGTATTGAATATTTGAGATTAGAATATTAAATGATGATAATATAATGGTGATTAAAAAATATAAGAAATGATGGAAAAATATTGGCCTAACCGAAAAACCGAACCGAACTGAGTCGGTTCGGTTCAGTTCGGTTGCTAAGTGTAATCGGTTCGATTCGGTTCGGTTTTGCAAAAATTAGCAAAAACGAACCGAACCGACCGATGCTCACCCCTATCTGTAATCCAAACGCCTGAGAATATAAAGTCTGTAGGGTACAAATGGGTATCTATTCGAAAACTAAATAAAAATAATGAGATTGTAAGATACAAAGCTTGACTCGTAGCACAAGATTTCTTGTAGAGACCTGGAATTGATAAAGAAGAAACATATTCTCCTATAATAGATGCTACAACTTTTCGCTATTTGATCACTTTGATAGTCTCAGAGGGACTATGCATGCGTCTTATGGATGTAGTAACGGCATATTTGTATGGGTCATTAGATAATGACATATATATGAAGATCCTAGAAGGATTCAAGGTTCCTAAAGTATATAGTTCAAAATCCCGTAATCTATACTCTCTACAACGATCTTTATACGGATTAAAACAATCAGGACGAATGTGGTATAATTGTCTTAGTGAATATTTATTAAAAGAGGGACATGTGATAATCCCATATGTCCATGTATGTTAATAAAAAAAATTAAAAATTAGTTTGTCCATAGTCGCATTATATGTTGATGATTTAAACCTTATAGAGACTCCTGAAGAGCTCACAAAGACTGCCTCTTATTTGAAAAAGGAGTTTGAAATGAGAGATCTTGAAAAAATAAAATTTTGCCTTGGTCTAAATATTGAGCACTTTCAAGAAGGAATTTTCCTTCATAAAAAAACTACACCAAAAGTATCTTGAAGCGTTTCTATATGGATAAAGCTCATCCATTAACATCTCCGATGGTTGTACGATCACTTGATGTGAAAAAAGATCCTTTTCATCGTCCTGAAGAGAGTAAAGAACTTCTTGATCTCGAAATACCATATCTTAGTGCAATTAGTGCCCTTACATATCTTGCAAATTGTACACAGTCAGACATTGCATTTACAGTCAACCTATTAGCAAGACATTGCTATGCCCCACTCAAAGGATGCCCCACTCAAAGGCATTGTAATAATGTCAAACACATATTTCACTATTTATGTGGAATAGTTGATTTGGGTTTATTTTACCCCAAAGAATCAAACTCATATTTAGTTGGATATGCAGATGCTGGATATCTTTCTGATCCTCATAAAGAAGATCACAAACAAGCTATGTCTTCACGTACGGTGACACCACTATATAATGGAGATCTGTAAAATAAGTATGGTTGCCACTTCATTCAATCACTCTGAAATTCTTACAATCCATGAAGCAAGTCGTGAATGCATATGGTTATGATCTATGCTCCAGCATATTCGAGAATCATGCGGATTGTCTTCAACAAAAGATATTCCAATAACATTGTTTCAAGAAAATACTGCTTGTATTGCACAAATTAGAGGAGGCTACATTAAAGGAGACAGGATCAAACACATTTCACCGAAGTTCTTCTACACACATGAGCACCATAAGAGAAGCAATGTCGATATTCAGCAAATATGTCAAGTGAAAATCTGGCAGATCTATTCACAAAAGCGTTGCCAACATCGACATTCAAGAAGCTGATACATAAAATTGGAATGCGTCACCTCAGAGATGTTACATGCTGAAAGTAGAGTTTATATCATCCGGGGGAGCATGTCATCAATAGGTTTTACATATTATACTCCTTTTCCTTCGTTCAAGTTTGTATCCCACTGGATTTTCCTTGAAAAGATTTTAACGAGGTAGTGTCATATGCTCACCAGGTGCATATGCATCTGTAATCTTTTTTTTTTAGTCCAGGTTTTATCTCATTGAGTTTTACTGGCGAGGTTTTTAACGAGGCATATTCATGGATAGTGGACATTCAAGAGAGAGTGTTGTAAATACATAAAATAATGAATGACCACCATACCTCTTTACATTCTTCCTTGTAAATGCATTTGTATGAATGCATGAGTTAGTTGGGGGCCTCTTCACCTTCTCCCTTGTAAATGCATGTGTATGAATGCATGAGTTAGCGGATGGCCTCTTCACTTTCTCCCTTGTAAATGTATATTGTGAATGCATGATATAGTGGGTGGCCTCTCCATCTTCTTCCTTGTAACCTATACTCTACGTGCCTATAAATAGAGGCTACAAAGAAGAATGAAAAACACACAAATTGGAGAACAATTTCTCTTGACTTTTTATTCTCATTTCTCTAAAATTTCTCTTAGTTTCATAATATTCACTTAAGTTTTATAATATATAAAACAAACACTCTCATTCTTCTATATATTAGTGCTATTTCAGCAAATAACATAGCTGAATTAAACCTAACAGTACTATATATAAATTAAAAGGACATGCTTCTTATAATTGCTGTTAAATTGAGACTAATTTTATATTGTAATAAAAATAATTTCTCCCTGATTTAATTTGTTAGAACCCGTTATTCCTTTATAAGTTCCGTTGGGCGGTTGGGGCCAAAAAGGTGTATTTGAAAATTAATTCAAAAAACGCAAGGTTTGATGGGAAAACAAGCAAATATTAAGGTGAAATATATAATTTGATAAGAATAAGGGCATTTATGATAATTTTTCAAAAAAATCCTCCTTTTAAAAATAATTTCAAAAATCAACCTCCCCAAAAAGTATTTCAGAAATCGACGTTTCACACGCCACGTCGGTTCACGCTGGCGGAGCGATTTTGAATCGGACGGGGTTCGCAAACCCGACCGAGCAAAATTTCAACTTTTTTACAATTTTGGCTTGGTCAGGTTGGCAACCCAACCGAACAAAACTTGAGATACATGTAGTGGACTTGTCAAAATGAATTCGTTGACACCAAAGACTATATGTTGACACTATGCTTATTAAATTTAAAAATTATTTGCAATGTAGACTGTTAATTTAAACATCAAGGTTAAGGCAAAGAAATTGATTTTGCTTCTTTAAGCATTCAAGGTGGGTATAGGATGACTCATGCATTCTTCCTCGAGGCACAGAATTTTACCAAGTCTGGCTCGCCGGGGTTGCCAACCCAGACCAAGTCAAAATTTCAAAAAATTAAAATTTTGCTCGGTCGGGGTTTGTCAATCCCGGCGGGCCCAAAATTCAATAAAAATGTCGGGTGACCAGGGTTGTCAACCTCGGCCGAACGAATACAGGGCAAAAAATTGGTTCATCTGGGTTTGACAACTCGGGGGAACAAAAAACCGTCGAGTGCCAGCACCCCGCTGGCGGGCCGAGCCAATGTGGCGCTGATATGTCGTGTTAGCAGTCAATTTCTAGATATACTTTTTGGGAGGTTAAGTTTTGAAATTATTTTATGATGAGGGTTTTTTTTGAAAAATAGCCCAAAAACAATTTGCTAAAAACAGATTAAATAACTTTAAACCTCAGTGCGTCCTCAGCGAATCAGTTTGGGATCTCTTTCGATCGAATTCCAATCCTTTATTTGTTTTTAGGGCTCGATTTTCGTCTCTCGCAATCAATTCCCCCTGCAGATCCGAGATGCCATACCCCAACGATCGCCGCCAGGTGTTGTTGCTCGAGTTTGAATCAACGAAAAGGTTCAGTCAAAGAATGCTTTCTAATTTTTTTTTTTTTTTGGGGTTAATTTTAGAAATAAATCATAGTTGAATGCTAAGTAAATAATCAGAATAACCACTGGATTTTATTGAAAGACATGGGGTTTATTTTAGTGGCTGAGAAACAATGTGATGGGAAAGGATGGAGTGCTCCCCAGCTGTTTGTTGCGTGGCTTGAAAGAAAGAAATCCATGGGCAACATTAAATGTCAGTTTATCTACTTCCTTGTAGTTTGTACTTTTAGGTCATTTGATGTCAGATTTGATGGTGAACAATAGAAACATGCAGAGACTGTTGATTTCCTATGTGCAGTTCTCAAGCTATACAATTTCCTATGTAGAGCACCATATGAGTGGTTCATTTCATTGTGTTTGAAGGACTATATAACCACATTTGATTGCTAATTATGTTTAAAGTGGAAACTATAACTATCCAATACACTCCAAATCTTATCCAATTATTTTTCTCTTTGGCTAGCATTGTTGTGATTAAGGAGCAACAACTCACTAGGCCTCTTTTTTTTTTCAGTTAATTTGAATCAACTCTTTAATTATAATTAATAAGCAAACTAAGATCAAATTTATAATCATCTCAGGTATTTTTCTTATTGCATCAACTTTTTAATTATAAGTTTAGATATATACCACCCAGTCTGTTATCTATTCTGATCTTCTGTCCACAGTAAAAGAGTGAGCGTTTTTGCTTCTTCCTTATGATTGTTTGACTTCTTTATTGCGTATAGAACTTGATTTCCGGTATAAACAAAATTTCTAATTAATTCTTTAAACATTAAAATTGATAAGCACTTGCATGATCAATATAGCATAACTTAATATTATTTGATTTAATTTAATTCCTACCAACGATCTTTCTTGTTGGTGTAGCATATTTTTTGAGTTAATTTATTTGTTGCTTCCGCCCCATACACGTTTCATATCATCTTGGTATCAACGCACAGTTAGGTAGGATTTGCATATTAGTCACGTTTATTTGCTTTCTTTCTTCTAGTTAGATTTTATTCAAAACCCAAAAAATTAATGTATTATTAGGAAACATTGAAAGGTAAGTCTTTCCCTGAAATTTCATACGATTGATGTCTAATCAATGAAGGGTACTCAACGTGGTTCTGTAATTAAGGAACACCATGTGCGGAAAACTTCTCACCTGAGTTGCGCTAACCTGATCAATTGGGTTGGTAAAATTGGGGTTCGACCGACCCGACAATTTTAGAAAACAGATTTTTCGAAAACCAAATAAAAATTTCAAAATCCACAACAAATAAAAAAATTAATATAGATTTGCATTTATATTAGGACTTATACATTGCATGCCAACCCATAGTGGTTCCCCATACTTGCGTGAAGAAGTTAGTGAACCCAACACTGATTCTAAGGCCTTCCAACCTACCCTAGCTGATCTTATGAATATACTTGAAGCCTTGACTCACGAAATGGTTCAGGCTCGAGCTGATCTACATGAAACTAAAGAGAAAGTAAAAGAAATATCTTGTCCAGAGCCCTCTACTGCCAGAGAGATTCATCCTCATTGCGAAACAGCCGTCGTGATAACACTAATAACCCACCCAATTTCGATGATCAATATTTGAAGAACATCAAGATCGATGTTCCCACCTTTGATGGATGTCATGAGCCACTTACTTTTCTTAAATTGGACACTCTTAGGGGTGAGCAGAGTTCGGTTATAACCGAAATAACCGACCAAAAATCGAAACCCGAACCCGAACCGAACCGAACCGCTCTAGTTCAGTTCGGTTTCGGTTTTGTGTTTCAAAAACCGAACTCGACCGAACCGAACCGAATCTCTCACCCTGTATATCACCCCACCCAAATTCAATTTAGTGAATCATATAGTTCATAATAAAAATTGTGAAAATTTATCTCATTACTTCTAGCAATACCATCTTTTTTATGTTGAATATGTGAAAGTTATGTTAAGTACACTATCACAATTAAGAATAATATTTATATTAATATAGTTCTTTTTTTTTTTCATTCTTGCTATTAAAAGTTAGTAATAATTATGTGAGTTTTGATATAAGAGCCCAAATATAGCGTAAAAGTTTTAGAATATGAAAATTTTAATTCACATTAAGGTTAGGGTCTTTTTCTTATTTCTAATTTGGGTATTGAATATTTGATATTAGAATATTAAAGGATGATAATATAACGGTGATTAAAAAATGTAAGAAATGATGGAAAAATATTGGCCTAATCGAAAAAATCGAAAAACCGAACCGAATTGAGTCGGTTCGGTTCGGTTGCTAAGTCTAATCGGTTCGGTTCGGTTTTGCAAAAATTAGTAAAAAACCGAACCGAACCGACCGATGCTCACCCCTAGACACTCCAACTAGATAAGTACTTTACATGGTGCAATCTCACTGAGCCGAGAAAAATTAAGTTCGCTACCATAAAACTGACCGCTCAAGCTAGTTGTACTGGACTAACTTAGAGAACATACGCACATTCTGACTTCAACGACCAATTGAAACGTGGATATGATGAAGGATGAGCTAAAATGTAAGTATGTGTCACTATCATTTAGTGACCGTCTTATGGACAAGTGGCATCAATACACTCAAGACAATAAATCAGCAAAAGAGTACGTTGCAAAATTCGATGAGTTCCTCATTAGATGCAATACCTTCAATAAGGAAGGACAAACTTAAATCCTTTCTGAGTTTAGAGCCAAACTTAGAGAAGACTTGCGAACTAAATTGTTAGGTAGAGGAGTCACCAAATTAGAGAAAGCCTACACCATAGTTCACGATCTAGATTCCCTTAAATCTAACTACAATATTAGGAGTTTCGATTCAAAATCGAGTGTGATTAGGACTTCTTCTTTTTCCCAGTTCAATAAGTCTAGCACCTAATCCTCCTCCCACAAGAACGACTTCAAAGGAAAAATGAAGTGATGATCGTAGAAAACCCCGAGCAAACTTCTTTCAAATTTAGTGCGTCTACTAAGTGTTGTAGATGTTAATATTACAGCCACATCGTCGCTAACTGTCCTAGCGAAATGAAGATCACCTTCGTTAACGGATTTTCCACACAAGCTCCGAGTCTGATGATGAGAAAGTTACATATTACCCAGATATAAATGAAGATGATGATTCTGATTTTGACCAAGAAGGCTCTGATGATAAATGTAACTATATTTAACTTGCACCTTCAAATTACATATCTGTCATTCCGGTGTGCATTTTCACAAGATAAGGATGATTGGAGAAGAACTGTTATCTTTCACACATTCATTAAGATTGGAGACAAGAATTGAAAAGTAATAGTGGATAGCGGAAGTTGTGTCAATACAGTATCGTTCAAAATAATTGAGAAGGTTGAATGAAAAGCTGAACCTCATCCCCATCCATATAATCGTAAAACAACGATGGGTTGTCCCGATTGAGTTTAATGTTTCAAAAAAAGGTATGGTGTGATGTGGTTACGATGGATGAGGTCAATCATACTAGGACGACCATTACTCTACGACAATGATGTTATCATTCATGGTCGATCGAACATGTGTCGATTTAAGCATGAGTGTAAGAAGATTAAATTGACATCTTACTGACCTATAGTTAAAAATCCTAAACTTAATGCACTGAAGAAGTCGAAAGGAGTTAATCTTATCAGTGCAACAGAACTTGATAAAGAACTCAAGAACGGTGCCCCATTTATGATCCTAGCTGCCTATGTTGCACAGATACGGCAACATGGAAATAGACATGACATGTGGTGTCGGACACGCTTTGGACATGACGCGGCTCCATGATAGAAGTGTCCGTGCTACATAGCTAGCTGCTAGAGAGTGATTAAAATGCCGAATAGCACTATTCCTCAAAGTCACCCCGTGATTGAGGAGTTTAGTGATGTCTTCCCCGAAGACCTTCCAATCCACTGATGCATGGCATCCAACACCCTATCAATCTAGTACCCATAT
The DNA here is from genome assembly GCA_038442645.1 of Agave tequilana. Taxonomy (NCBI): domain Eukaryota; kingdom Viridiplantae; phylum Streptophyta; class Magnoliopsida; order Asparagales; family Asparagaceae; genus Agave; species Agave tequilana. The sequence continues at coordinate 261,035 of JAVJIF010002682.1, forward strand.
TAAATCTATCAAACTTGCCGCATTACCGAATGAACTCAACTGAGCATGCTAGGTTCAAGAGGCAAGTCGATGAATTGGTAGACAATGGTTTCATTAGAGAAAGCATGAGCCCATGTGTAAATCACCTAGAGGGGGGTGAATAGGTGATAATACTAATCTAGAAACTAAATGCGCTAAATGCGGAAGTTAAAACAAATTTTGCAATCACACTTAATACAACCAACAAGTGTAGCCGAATTCCCCGTGAATGGCTCTGGACTAACTCCTCTTGATTCCCTAGATAAGGGTTGAGGTGCTATATGAAGCTCTTGTGGTTAAGTACAAGTGAGGCACACACACAAGCAAGCCAAGCATATAAAGATGAACAATATGAAATAATGCAAGGCACTAATGCAAGCAATAAGATATGAATGAATGAATGATGCTTTACACAAATAAAAGAGAGAGAGTTGAGAGACAATGGATCAAACGCAAAGACAAGATATGTTTCGAGGTTCGAGCCCCTAGCTCTACATCCCCGCCTTCACCACCGTGAAGGATTTCCAATCCACTAAAGGAGTACCGAACTCCTCTCTCAACCAACAATGCCACCGAGGCAATACAATCACAATCCACCTCTACCGAAGAGAGATAAGGCCCGTAGCCAACAACAAACACAATCACCTCTACCGAAGAGGGATCCAAACACCACTCTGATCAACCTCTACCAAAGAGGGATACACAAATATAAGGAGGGTTTACAACTTGGAGGCTCAATCAACCTCAAAACAATCTCTCTTTCCACAAAACAAGATCCTAAATAGATTAGGATAGAATGATATAGCTCAAGTGTGGAAAAACTAAGTGTTTTGATCAAAGAAAACTCTTGGGAAAAATAAAAATGGGTATAGAATATAAGATCAAGAAACAATTCCCAAAACTATTTTCTTTGAAATAAAACAAAATACTTAAAACAAATAGATGAAGCTTTTAGACACTTAAAACTCTTTTGAAAACTTGTAAAAACACTTAAGAAAAGTAGGAATTTTGCTCTTAAAAATCTTAGCCAAAACCCTAAGGATTGGGGTTTATATAGGCCAAACAGAAAACTAGCCGTTAGGCTGATCTGGCAGCCTGACAGGCCTGCGGTCGACCGGGCCCGGTCGACCGCCAACGGTCAGAAAAATGACCGTTGGGGCATCCGTCGACCGTCCGGCCGACCGCCCAGATACAGAGAGCAGAGCTCTCTGGTCCAGTCGACCGGTCGGTCGGCCGGCCCACAGTGCTGCCAGACGTGCATAAGGCTGTGCACGTCGGTCGACCCGCAACGGTCGACCGGCCTTTGGTGCGGTCGACCCGTGCGGTCCACCGACCTGGCCTGTCAGCCACAGTCTGGGTCAGAAAACAGGTTTAAAAATATTTTTCAGAAAATCTTTTAACTCTTCTAAAAATCCCCAAAAATAGTTTTATCATTTTGCATTGATACATAAACATGTGATAAAAAGTTTAGCTCAAATATTAAGCATATGAAACTATTTTGTGTTTAAACATTTTTTACCAAAAACCAAAACTTGTATTTTATCAACTTGGATTTTTCAATATATGAATAGGAAAGTCAAAATAAGTTTATATAAGTCATGTAAGCATGTATGTATATAGAGCACATCTAATATACATAAAAATAAAGTAAACTTGTTTTGATCAATCTATTCATGAAAACTAATTCCAAAACATAAAACTTGTGTGTGTTGTGCACTTGAGCATATCAACTATTCTTATCTTTACAAACGATCTAAACACACTAAACTAAACTAGGATACCTAAGTCTTCTTGATGATCTTCAAGTCAACTCGATCCAAAACGCCGTGATCCAACGAGCAAGGCTATGTATGATCTTGATGCTCGGGCCCTGGAATCACCAAGTGAAAGCTTCCATACTCCTCTTTTTGAAGCAATCACCAACTAATATCTTGCTTAATGATCTGGAACTAAAATCACAAGATTATTAGTAAACATAACTACATGAGTTAATCATCATCAAAACTAGAGAGGAAGGCCTCCGGGCCAACAATCTCCCCCTTTTTGATGATGACAAAACTCATGGAGTTATATATGCATGGATTAAAGTTAAGTTTCAAAGAAGCTCCCCCTTAACTCATGCATAAAAAAATAAATATGCAATGAATAATAATTTATGTTTATTTGTTTTATGCAATGAATAATAATGCATAATCATGTATAAACAATAAAAGGTTCTAGATACCAATGAAATGTTCAAAAATAAAACATGCTCTAGATACCAATTAAAATTAAACTAAATTAAACTTAATATATGCAAAACATAAATATGCATATATAAACCAAAATCTTTCTCCCCTTTTTTGTCAATCATCAATAAAGGGGTAAAAATCAAACAAAACAAAATCTTCTCCCCCTTTTTAATGCAAAGAAACAATCATCAATTAGGAGTAAATAAAGACAATGTTCTCCCCCTTTTTGTTTAAAACAAAAACAAAACAAATAGGGGTGACTATCAATTAAGGTATCAATTGAAAATATGTCAAAGTAGTATCTTGATACCAATTGAAAGTAAACATAGATCGATAGATAAATGATATATGCGATATACATTCATGAAGAGGAAGATGTGAAGCTTCCCTACATAGATACATTACATGAAAGAGGGATGACAAGCCCTAATTCACATAACATACACTATGCAATGCATAAGAGGAGATGTGAAGCTCCCCCTACACACGTGTACCATATAAAGAAGAGATTGTCAAGCTCTTCAATACAAGATACACTCATCATGACTCTATATGTAGAAGAGATGTTAAGCTCTCCTTGCATATAGGCAATACAAATCAAAACTTTTGTATTTTATTTTTTTTAAACAAAATTTTGAGATTTCAATTTTAAAACATTCAAATAAACATCAAATAAACATCTTGATATCAAAGAGAGCATTTTTCCTTTTAAAGTATATGATATCAATTTAAAACTTTTTATTTTCTATCATAAAGTAAGGGAGTGGAAATACAAATACCAATTGTAAACATGAAAATCGAATTTTCTCCCCCTTTATGAAATACCAATAAAACACATGCATAGGCTTGAAATAAGATACCATTGAAAATTGAAACAATTGAAACAAAGTTGAAGTTCAAGCTTTAGCATAAACAAAATATATATGTATGAAAATTAGATACCAATCGAAATTGATACTATTGGAATTGAAAAGCATACATACATACAAACATATATGAGTATACAAGAAAGGTCAAGATTGATACCAATTGAAAGAATTCAATGATACCAATTGAAACAACAATAAGATCAAGTGTATACATCATATAACTACCACCCAATCATGTTCAAGTTTAAAATGATTTTCAATATAAAGCATACATGAGGCATGGTCTCCCATCCAGCCACCCATGGATGGTAGGGGTTTTCAAAAAATAGATTTAAAAATAAGTTTGTTTGAAAATCTACCAAAATGAAGAATATTGCAACTAGTTATATGAAAAATTTGTAAACTAGTACGAAATCCTTCAAGTAAGGAATAAAACAAAATTATTTTTCATGAAACATGAAATCCACATGACACTAAAACACTCAAAATCTATTAAGCTCAAACATACTCATGAAAACAAATACATGAGTAAACATACAAAGTGAGTGTACAAATAAAGTGTGAATATCATAATCATGAAAGATAGACATTAAGCTCAAATTTCCTTGAAACAAGAAAACATGAAAATCATCAAAACTATTTAATCTTCAAGGTATATGTATGTCCTATACAAATAAAGTATACATACATATCCAAACACAATGAGTCCACAAGGATATATGCATGAAGGCACGTGGCTCAAAAGGATGTATATGTATAACAATAATTTGGATAAAATGGACATATACATGAAGTAAACATAATCACAAAAACAAATCCAAAAATAGGAATACAAGTTTAAATAGTATGAATCATTAAAACTAGACTATACTAGCACATCTAATGGGTTCAAATAAGCATTCAAGCTTAAACATATATAGATTTATTTGTGGCTCACTATATGCACAAATATATATCTAGTCTTAATGAAAACTAACATTTAAACATATATTCAAAGCATGAAGCATAAGATAAGATAAAAATCATCATGATAAATAAAAACATGATTATTATGTAAATTCACATGTTATTAAACCTATGATAAACATGATAGCTAAACAAATGGTGAGAACACTAAAATAATAGTCCATATTAAACATGGGTGTCTCAAAGGCTATACATGCATGTCAATGGTCTAATAATCATGGCATTTTCATAATAATCTCAAAACAATAAAACATGCTATAAACAATGAATATGAAAGCATGTAAACAAAAATAAGAGTTAGGAATCGTTACCAAAACCTAGAAGGCAACTTTCCTTGTCTCCAAAACATGGTGGTCCTCTCCACCAAACATCCCTTGAAAGTGATGCATCCAAATAGTAATCTTTAGGCACGAAACGCATCCACTCCAAGGTACCTCTACTCTCACGACATGTGAGAGCCCACACCTACATCAAAAACAATAGGGGTGGTCTTTGGTACCCATATCTTATTGGGTCCATGGGGGTTAGTCCCTTCTCTAACCCAAACAAATTATTTGCTAAATTTGAAACATGTATACGATCAAAACAAAATTTAGTAGGTGGCCCTTACGTCCACAATGTGTACAAGTGTACACATGAGCATACATGTGATGGTGGTGACCGTGAGGAGCATGTGTATGCCGTGGAGGGTGTGCATGAATAGATGGAACTTATTTCTTTCGAACAAAGTTTCCAAACGTGTATGGCCCACTACACATTGGCTCAAAGTGGATCCCAAAAATCAACACTCTTCTTAAGCAAAGATATCATTGTTAATTAAAGAAGAAGTGTGGCATGCAATAGGTGAAGTGTGTGATACTACCCTAGCATGGCAAACATGAGAAACATATCATTTTTCAAAGATTTATTTTTATTTAAACAAATTTCTAACTCTTTTGAAATAAAATCAATTTCTCTTTTTAAAGAATCATTTTCTCTTAAAACAAATTCAACTTTTGAAGACAAAACATCATTATTCTTCAAAAGAGTTTCACAATCATTTTAGATTTTAAAACTTTATTTTCTTTTAGTACAAGATCAAGTTGAGACCTTAATGAATCCCTTTCATTATAGATCTCCACTTTCTCTTGCAAAACACAATCAAGTTTAGAAGACAATTTTTCATTTTCTTTAGTTAAAGCACAAGTCTTCTTTTTCAAAATTTTTTACTTTTCTATCAATTTTTCACAAACTATAGAAAGTTCTTCATTCAAAGCATGGGATCAATATTATCATCACATGAAGAACTAGCATTATCACTATCTAGTTGAGATTCCGAATGTACCTCAAGGAGTCATTCCCTTGGATCATATAGCATTGTCGTGGTTCGGATTCATCTCCACTAGACTCCTCCGGTTGGATTTGCAATTGAAGCTTGGAGGTGGTGGTGGTTGTCAACATATTCCACACTGCAAATGCAGAATCAAAGTTAGAAGCAAGTAAAAGATATTCTTTAGGAAGTGTGCTTCTATAATGGCCTCAAAGGCTTGTGCATTGGCCCCTATATGCTTGCTATCACTAAGGTAGGATTCCTTGGTAATGGCAAGGTAAACCTTATGTCCTAGGGTTTGTAAATAAACGGACATCCTAATCTTCCAAACAAGAATGTTGGAAGGGTCCAACATAGGTGGGGTCATGAATTCCATGGATGTAAACTATATGTGTGTGCAAGCAAACAAATATTGTAATACCCCTCTCCCGGAATAACGTGCCTAGTTACGTATTCAGTCCTTTGACCGTATTTTCCGATGTACCTTCCGTATTTGACCGATTTTAATTTCAAATATCATTTTCCAATATTTTAGATTTTATGTGATTTTCTGGAATTTTCTGGAATTAAAATGAATTTCTCCGAAACCGGTGTCGGCCAGTACCGCTGACCGATTTCCGAATTTTATCTTCCAAACTGTTAGGAATTTCTAGAAAGTCCTTTAGACTTTATTTCTTAGAATCATATTTCTTACCTATACTCTTTTTCTGAGAATTTTATAAATTTATGAAAATTCTTTCGGAGTCGGTAAATAACTGATTCCGGGATTTTTAATTAAAAATCTATACAGTATTTCTTCAAACGAATTTCACCATTGGTCTTCAAATATCATTCTTGATTTTTGGTAAAATTTTCAGACCATTCCAAAATACTTGAATTTCGGGCATTTTTCCAAATTTGCAAAATTCCTTTTCCACTTCATTTCCACCTCATTTCCCACTCACCACTTCACCTAACCCCACTCACTCTCTCCCTCTCCCACAGCCGGCCAGTGGCCAAGGAGAGGACACTCACCTTACCCCCCTTTTTACACAAAAGTCCCTCTCATCCATCAAAATCCCAACCCCTTTACAAAAATCCCAAACTTTAAATTCCTATTCATTTGCAAATTACTCTTTTTCTCTCTTTCACTTCAACAAGAGAAGAGAAGCTCCAAGACCTCCTCCTTCCACAACTAAACCCTAACTCCAAGCACCCAATCCCTTCACTTCCACCTCAAGATCACAAGAGATTCACCCAAGGCTTCATCAAGGCAACTCCAAGGGAGAATCCTTCAACCTAGCTTCAACTACAAGTTGTGGATTGGAGCCAACACCTCCATCCTTGGATCAAGCTTCAGATTTGACCCCTCCAGGTGAGTTCTTACTCACCAAGACCTAGTTCACACATCACATACTTGAAGTAGAAATCTTTTTTCACTTGCACACTAAAATTCTATTTTTAGGTCATCTAAGCTCAAATCCAACCATTCCAAGGGAGTAATTCACTCACCAAGACTTGTATTAGCCTTAGAGCACTGTGTTTACACTTCTTGTACACATAGGTCACCTAAAACCAGGAATTTAGCCATCAAACACGTTTCCAGAATTTCTGTCCTGTACACTGATTTTCCCCCACTATTAGTCGACTTACCCTAAGACCTAATCGACTAGAACACTTAGCTGAAATTTAGTTTTTCTGGAAGACACAGCATTAGTCGACTTGCCCAAAAATATCAGTCGACTAATAAACTCTCTGGAAACCCATATTAGTCGACTCCTGAATCCACCTAGTCGACTAATCCATCCTGGACCAGAAAACCCAACTTTCTGTATCACAGATCTAGACGACCGAAATATCTGTTAGTCGACTAGTACTTCCTATTAGTCGACTAACCCTCTTACCCTAGTCGACTAGCATGCACTGAAACAGAATTCCAACACTCTGTATCCCAGTTTTAGTCGATCAATCCAAACTCCTAGTCGACTAGAAACCCTATTAGTCGACTAACCATTACCCCTAGTCGACTAATCCTGGCTGTGTGTCATAGTTAATTTCTGTTCTAAATTTAGTACCTATACTTGTTACATGTGTATTATTTCCTGCTTGTTCATGCTTCAATACTAGCACTACATGACATATAACTGAATGGATGCATCTCCTATTGCCTCATGACTTGTTATTGTATATATTCGTTTCATGGCATGTTAAATAGCAACATCACCACCTATCATGCCATCTCTTAAAACAAAGCATGATACACCGGACTTTTACATAAAATGCACCAACTTACACATGGGTCAGGGGGAAATATGCGGATATCGATATGTGTTCGTGTTTACAGTGGTATTAGGATGTGCACCATGTTTCCGGTCTTACCTGTGGTACTCCAGGGGACCGAGGGGAGTGCTTCCTCCCTTTCCTGTTTACTGTCATGACAAGGGCATACGTAAGACCCTCCTGTTTAGCCTAGCGGCAGGTTCCGTCTTCAAGCAACGGAATACTGGGCCGTGGTCCCGGGCATGCACGGGACACACTGTAAACATAGTTCGTCGATACAACCGCTGTTTCCAATAACAACCTTGTTTCACTAGGATATGGATCTATGTGCTCTGGGACGCTGGGTCACATAGCTAGATATCACAGTAAGACAAGTAATAATAATAAGACATTAATTGTAGATTTATTGCATATGACTTTATCTTTCTTAGTTTACATCTCTTGTCATGCATTGTTACTTAGTACTATTTCATTATCTCTATTCATGATCCTTGCCACTTGGCTATCTTTTATTTGTTGTATTATGTCTTGACCCTTTGGATTTGCATATTCAGATTCTGAGGCTTGGAACGAAGTGGAGCCTTCCACAGAGGACTTGGCTTACCTAGGAGAGCAGGCTGACCAGCTCTAGATCTATCCTGCCCGACACTTCTTTTTGGTTCACGGATCTCCATCCTTACGTGAGCACTTTGTATTTTTGGTTGTATATCGTTCTTTGGACTTGGGTTGTGATAAAGGACACTTGTAAAGTGATTTTTGCTTATCATAACTTGTGTAACTTTGTACTTATATTTTGTAAGTTGGCATATGATTATACCACGCTGTGTGTGTTGTACTCTGATACTTGTTGTACTTATGCTTAGCGTATATACGTGGGGGCACCATCTGGCCTACGTATATGCGTTGCAGTGACGTCCCCGTATCTTGGGATCGGGGCGTTACAGGTTGGTATCAGAGCCTAGGCTCTCAAACCTAAAAGTACAACCAAGTGGCAAATTCTAGTGATTTGCTAATGCCAACTACAATGTACAAAGTTATATAGTCCTTCTCGACTTCGTCCTTGATTCGATCCTCGTATCCTAAACTCCTTCCCTTTGTTTCCAATTCCAGATCTTATCCCTTTCGGTATGGAGAGACGTTCGGGTCGCAACAATGTCGGGCAAGTACCGAATGGACCCGTAGGAGGAGAGGGTGCTGATGTCCTGAGGATCATTCAGACTATGCTGGGAAACCAGCAACAGCAGATGGAGAATCAGCAGCAGCAGACTGAGCTCCTCAGGCAGGAGTTGGCAGCTCCGAAGGAGCAAAGGCCTGGGAACGTCTCAGACTTCCGACGGCTACAGCCGGCCGTATTCACGGGAGTCGAGAGACCATTGGAGGCTGAACAGTGGTTGACAGACACCACCGATCTGCTGAACGCCGCCAGGGTGCCTAAGGAGAACCAAGTGGAGGTTGCAAAGATACAGCTGAAGGACATAGCCAGGACTTGGTGGCTTGCAGAGGAGGCTCGCTTGAAGGAGCCTATCTCTTGGGATACGTTCTCCAAGAGCTTTTATAGCAGGTTCTTTCCCACCACTGCTCAGAAGGACATGGAGGAGCAATTCATCAGGCTTCAACAGGGGATAGATCCGTAGATGAGTATGCTGCAGAATTCCTCAGGCTGAGTCGCTTTGCCCCTTACATGGTGTCAGATGAAGAGAAGAGGGCAAGCAGGTTTCAGCAGGGTTTACAGATGGAGATCCAGATGTTTCTGATGCCCCAGCAGCTGAAGACCTATGCTGAGGTTCTCACCATCGCTCGAGAGGTGGAGCGTGGGTTTCAGAAGAAGCAAGAGAACCAGGCCATGAAGAGGCCGTTTGTACCGGTGGGCAGAGGAGGACCATCCAGAGCAGCGAAGGTCCAGGCCAGGCAACCATTCAGAGCAGTTCCTTACCAGGTGGCTCGACCAGGTCTTATCTGCAATTTCTGCCAGAAACCAGGACACTCTCAGCAGGATTGCCGGAGGGCAAACGGATGGTGTTTGGTGTGTGGAGCACGAGACCATGCCGTGGAGACCTGTCCTCGCAGGAGAATGGGGTTTGCTAATCAAACCCTGCCGGCACCTCAAGGGCAGAATGGACAGAGGGCACTACCAGGGCCAGTTGGGCAGAGGCACCAGGGACCAGTGATGAGGAGAGCTCTTCCCCTTCCTCCACCGCATGTTGCTCGCCCAGTGCAGAGAGGAGCCCGGACAGCAGCAGGGCGTGGCAGAGGTCAGGCCTACAACCTGACAGCAGAGGAGGCTGAGGCTTCAGAGGAGGTGATTACAGGTAACATCAGAGTTCATTCTATACCTGTTCTCGCTCTCTTCGATTCGGGTGCATCCCACTGTTATATCTCCGACCATTTTGTGGCTGTTCATTCCATACCTGTTAAGGCTTTAGACCACAAGTGGGAGATAAGTACCGGGAATGGGGTAGTTGTATCTTCTAGAGTTTGTGCTGACTGTCCAGTGGAGCTTTGTGGGAAGACCTTGGCCATAGATATGCTCGTACTAGACACCAAAGGGTACGACGTAATCTTAGGCATGACTTGGCTCAGTCAGTACTATGCAGTGATTGACTGTAGAGGAAGGAAGATCAATTTCAGAATCCCTCATCAGCCGGAGTTCCAGTTTAGCGGAGAGGTGAAGCCTGCTAAGAAGGAGATTCAGATGACCACTTCGGAGGTTCTGAAGGGAGTGCCAGTGTGGGATGAATTTCCAGGAGTCTTTGCTGAGATTTCAGGACTTCCACGGAGAGGGTAGTGGAGTTCTCCATTGATACAGTTCCAGGGACAGCTCCTATATCCAAGGCTCCGTACAGGATGGCACCGACGGAGTTGGAGATCCTGAAGAAGCAACTGCAGGAGTATTCGGATAAGGGATTGATTCGGCCAAGTACTTCACCATGGGGGGCTCCAGTGCTATTGGCGAACAAGAAGGATGGTGGTAAGAGACTTTGTATTGATTATAGGGAATTGAACAAGGTCACCATCAAGAACAAGTATCCCTTGCCCCGGATTGATGACTTGTTTGATCAGCTTCATGGAGCCCGTGTATTTTCTAAGTTAGATTTGCAGTCGGGTTACCATCAGCTGAGGGTGAAGAAGGAGGATGTTCCGAAGACGGCATTCAGGACCCGTTATGGCCACTATGAATTTCTAGTTATGCCTTTCGGAGTCACCAATGCCCCTGCGGTTTTCATGGACTTGATGAATCGAGTGTTCTCCCCTTACCTAGATCAGTTTGTAGTTGTATTCATAGATGACATCCTGATCTATTCAAGGAATGAGAAGGAGCATGCAGAGCACTTGAGGATTGTGTTGCAGACCCTCCAGCAGGAGCAGCTTCATGCCAAAAGGAGCAAGTGTGAATTCTGGTTGGACAGCATAGCCTTCCTCGGACACATAGTTTCAGCAGAAGGAATTTCAGTTGATCCCAGTAAAGTCCAGGCAGTGCAGAATTGGCCAGTTCCGAAGACGGTGACTGAGATAAAGAGCTTTCTTGGACTAGCCGGATATTACAGGCGCTTTGTCCAGGATTTCTCTAGACTTGCAGCTCCGTTGACCAGGCTCACCAGAAAAGGGGAGAGATACATATGGACAGAAGATTGTGATGCAGCATTTGAGCAGTTGAAGCAGAGGCTTATTTCAGCTCCAATCTTGAGGACCCCTTCAGGAAGAGGAGGGATGGTCATTTTCTGTGATGCATCAGGTAAAGGCCTGGGGTGTGTGCTTATGCAACATGATCATGTTATAGCATATGCATCTAGGCAGTTGAAGCCTCATGAGAGGAATTACCCAACTCATGACTTGGAGTTGGCAGCTGTGATATTTGCTTTGAAGATCTGGAGACACTACCTTCTGGGAGACAAAGTGTTGATATACACAGACCACAAGAGCCTCAAGTATATTTTCTCACAGAAGGAGTTGAATATGAGGCAGAGGAGGTGGTTGGAGCTTATGGCGGACTATGACATTGACTTGCAGTATCATCCAGGCAAAGTCAATACCGTTCCTGATGCACTGAGCAGGATGCCAGAGAACAGAGTGCTAGTCCACCTCACACAGCAGAGGGAGTTGATTCAGGAATTCATCAGATTGGATTTGATGTTAGTGCAAGGGGGTGATAAGGGCCGGGCAGTTCATGGCTTTACAGATCCAGTCATCATTGATAGAGGAGATCAAGGAAGCTCAGATGGAGGACCCCAGATTGCAGACATTCAGAGCTCAGGCGGAGGCTGGATTGAGGACTGATATCAGTATTCGTCCAGATGGTGCATTGTATTTTGGAGATAGACTTTGTGTTCCCCGAGGAGAAGTCAGACAGAAGATTTTGGAGGAAGCACACAGTTCAGCTTATTCTATACATCCAGGAGGAAACAAGATGTACCAGGACCTGAAGAAGCACTTTTGGTGGAATGCCATGAAGAGGGAGATAGCCCAGTTTGTTGCTAAGTGCTTGGTTTGCCAGCAGATAAAGATCGAGCATCAGAGACCAGCTGGACTTCTTCAACCTTTGCAGATACCCGAATGGAAGTGGGAGCATATCACCATGGATTTTGTGACGGCATTACCTCGGAGTCCCAGGGGTAATAATGCGGTGTGGGTTATAGTTGATCGCCTCACCAAGTCAGCTCACTTCATACCATTCAGGGTAGGCCAGTCGACAGAGGTTCTGGCAGATAAGTATATGAAGGAGGTGGTTCGTCTGCATGGAGTTCCAGTTAGTATTGTGTCAGATAGAGACACCAGATTCAGATCTCATTTCTGGGAGAGTCTCCAAGAGAGTCTGGGAACTCGTCTGAAATTCAGTACTTCTTATCATCCTCAGACAGACGGACAATCTGAGAGGACTATCCAGATCCTTGAAGATATGTTGAGGGCTTGCATGATTGACTTTGGGGGATCTTGGAAGACCATCTTCACTTGGCTGAGTTTTCATATAACAACAGCTACCAGGCAAGTATTAAGATGGCACCTTTGAGGCATTGTATGGTAGGAAGTGCCGATCACCGATTTGTTGGGATGAAGTCGGTGAGAGGAGTCTTTTGGGACCAGAGATTCTGATGCAGACTACGGAGAAAGTCAGGGTTATCAGAAATCATCTCAGGGCTGCTCAGAGTAGGCAGAAGGGTTGGGCAGACACTCGGAGAAGGCCATTGGAGTTCCAGGTTGGAGATCATGTCTTCTTGAGGATATCACCTACCAGAGGAGTGATCCGGTTCGGTGCTCGTGGGAAGCTGAGTCCAAGGTATATTGGCCCATTCGAGATCCTGGATCGTGTGGGAGATGTGTCCTATAGGTTGGCATTACCGCCTTCTTTGGACGGGGTGCATAATGTCTTCCACGTGTCTCAGTTGAGGAAGTATGTCAGGGATGACAGCCATATCCTGGATCATTCCGAGCTGGAGCTACAACCGGATTTATCATACCAAGAGCAGCCGTTGGCCATTCTGGATAGGAGTGTCAAGACACTGAAGAACAGAGCTATTCCATTGGTATTGGTGTCATGGAACAGGCATGCGCCAGGAGAGGCCACTTGGGAGCGTGAGGACGTTATCCGGGAGCGTTATCCTCACTTTTCACATCTTGATTGGGTAAGACTCTTTTCTTCTACTCTTCCTTGCCGTTATCTTTCCTTGTATCCATATCTATCTATTACTTTTCCTGTTATCTTTTACCTTATGAAATTTCGAGGACGAAATTTTTGTAAGGTGGGTAGATTGTAATACCCCTCTCCCGGAATACGTGCCTAGTTACGTATTCAGTCCTTTGACCGTATTTTCCGATGTACCTTCCGTATTTGACCGATTTAATTTCAAATATCATTTTCCAATATTTTAGATTTTATGTGATTTTCTGGAATTTTCTGGAATTAAAATGAATTTCTCCGAAACCGGTGTCGGCCAGTACCGCTGACCGATTTCCGAATTTTTATCTTCAAACTGTTAGGAATTTCTAGAAAGTCCTTTAGACTTTATTTCTTAGAATCATATTTCTTACCTATACTCTTTTTCTGAGAATTTTATAATTTATGAAAATTCTTTCGGAGTCGGTAAATAACTGATTCCGGGATTTTTAATTAAAAAATCTATACAGTATTTCTTCAAACGAATTTCACCATTGGTCTTCAAATATCATTCTTGATTTTTGGTAAAATTTTCAGACCATTCAAAATACTTGAATTTCGGGCATTTTTTCCAAAATTTGCAAAATTCCTTTTCCACTTCATTTCCACCTCATTTCCCACTCACCACTTCACCTAACCCCACTCACTCTCTCCCTCTCCCACAGCCGGCAAGTGGCCAAGGAGAGGACACTCACCTCACCCCCCTTTTTACACAAAGTCCCTCTCATCCATCAAAATCCCACCCCTTTACAAAAATCCCAAACTTTAAATTCCTATTCATTTGCAAATTACTCTTTTTTCTCTCTTTCACTTCAACAAGAGAAGAGAAGCTCCAAGACCTCCTCCTTCCACAACTAAACCCTAACTCCAAGCACCCAATCCCTTCACTTCCACCTCAAGATCACAAGAGATTCACCCAAGGCTTCATCAAGGCAACTCCAAGGGAGAATCCTTCAACCTAGCTTCAACTACAAGTTGTGGATTGGAGCCAACACCTCCATCCTTGGATCAAGCTTCAGATTTGACCCTCCAGGTGAGTTCTTACTCACCAAGACCTAGTTCACACATCACATACTTGAAGTAGAAATCTTTTTTCACTTGCACACTAAAAATTCTATTTTTAGGTCATCTAAGCTCAAATCCAACCATTCCAAGGGAGTAATTCACTCACCAAGACTTGTATTAGCCTTAGAGCACTGTGTTTACACTTCTTGTACACATAGGTCACCTAAAACCAGGAATTTAGCCATCAAACACGTTTCCAGAATTTCTGTCCTGTACACTGATTTTCCCCACTATTAGTCGACTTACCCTAAGACCTAGTCGACTAGAACACTTAGCTGAAATTTAGTTTTTCTGGAAGACACAGCATTAGTCGACTTGCCCAAAAATATCAGTCGACTAATAAACTCTCTGGAAACCCATATTAGTCGACTCCTGAATCCACCTAGTCGACTAATCCATCCTGGACCAGAAAACCCAACTTTCTGTATCACAGATCTAGACGACCGAAATATCTGTTAGTCGACTAGTACTTCCTATTAGTCGACTAACCCTCTTACCCTAGTCGACTAGCATGCACTGAAACAGAATTCCAACACTCTGTATCCCAGTTTTAGTCGATCAATCCAAACTCCTAGTCGACTAGAAACCCTATTAGTCGACTAACCATTACCCCTAGTCGACTAATCCTGGCTGTGTGTCATAGTTAATTTCTGTTCTAAATTTAGTACCTATACTTGTTACATGTGTATTATTTCCTGCTTGTTCATGCTTCAATACTAGCACTACATGACATATAACTGAATGGATGCATCTCCTATTGCCTCATGACTTGTTATTGTATATATTCGTTTCATGGCATGTTAAATAGCAACATCACCACCTATCATGCCATCTCTTAAAACAAAGCATGATACACCGGACTTTTACATAAAATGCACCAACTTACACATGGGTCAGGGGGAAATATGCGGATATCGATATGTGTTCGTGTTTACAGTGGTATTAGGATGTGCACCATGTTTCCGGTCTTACCTGTGGTACTCCAGGGGACCGAGGGGAGTGCTTCCTCCCTTTCCTGTTTACTGTCATGACAAGGGCATACGTAAGACCCTCCTGTTTAGCCTAGCGGCAGGTTCCGTCTTCAAGCAACGGAACAATACTGGGCCGTGGTCCCGGGCATGCACGGGACACACTGTAAACATAGTTCGTCGATACAACCGCTGTTTCCAATAACAACCTTGTTTCACTAGGATATGGATCTATGTGCTCTGGGACGCTGGGTCACATAGCTAGATATCACAGTAAGACAAGTAATAATAATAAGACATTAATTGTAGATTTATTGCATATGACTTTATCTTTCTTAGTTTACATCTCTTGTCATGCATTGTTACTTAGTACTATTTCATTATCTCTATTCATGATCCTTGCCACTTGGCTATCTTTTATTGTTGTATTATGTCTTGACCCTTTGGATTTGCATATTCAGATTCTGAGGCTTGGAACGAAGTGGAGCCTTCCACAGAGGACTTGGCTTACCTAGGAGAGCAGGCTGACCAGCTCTAGATCTATCCTGCCCGACACTTCTTTTTGGTTCACGGATCTCCATCCTTACGTGAGCACTTTTGTATTTTTGGTTGTATATCGTTCTTTTTGGACTTGGGTTGTGATAAAGGACACTTGTAAAGTGATTTTTGCTTATCATAACTTGTGTAACTTTGTACTTATATTTTGTAAGTTGGCATATGATTATACCACGCTGTGTGTGTTGTACTCTGATACTTGTTGTACTTATGCTTAGCGTATATACGTGGGGGCACCATCTGGCCTACGTATATGCGTTGCAGTGACGTCCCCGTATCTTTGGGATCGGGGCGTTACAAATATGCAAATGCAAATGGTAGATTAGCAAACAAATGATCTCACTCTTAGGATGTTAAGCCTAAGTATCAGGAGCGTAGGCTCTGATACCAATTGTAAATCACCTAGAGGGGGGGTGAATAGGTGATAATGCTAATCTAGAAACTAAATGCGTTAAATGCGGAAGTTAAACAAATTTTGCAATCACACTTAATACAACCAATAAGTGTAGCCGAATTCCCCGTGAAGGGCTCTGGATTAACTCCTCTTGATTCCCCTAGATAAGGGTTGAGGTGCTATATGAAGCTCTTGTGGTTAAGTACAAGTGAGGCACACACACAAGCAAGCCAAGCATATAAAGATGAACAATATGAAATAATGCAAGGCACTAATGCAAGCAATAAGATATGAATGAATGAATGATGCTTTGCACAAATAAAAGAGAGAGAGTTGAGAGACAATGGATCAAACGCAAAGACAAGATATGTTTCGAGTTCGAGCCCCTAGCTCTACATCCCCGCCTTCACCACCGTGAAGGATTTCCAATCCACTAAAGGAGTACCGAACTCCTCTCTCAACCAACAATGCCGTCGAGGCAATACAATCACAATCCACCTCTACCGAAGAGGGATAAGGCCTGTAGCCAACAACAAACACAATCACCTCTACCGAAGAGGGATCCAAACACCACTCCGATCAACCTCTACCAAAGAGGGATACACGAATACAAGGAGGGTTTACAACTTAGAGGCTCAATCAACCTCAAAACAACCTCTCTTTCCACAAAACAAAGATCCTAATAGATTAGGATAGAATGATATAGCTCAAGTGTGAAAAAACTTAGTGTTTTGATCAAAGAAAAACTCTTGGGAAAAATACAAAATGGATATAGAATATAAGATCAAGAAACAATTCCCAAAAACTATTTTCTTTGAAATAAAACAAAACACTTAAAACAAATAGATGAAGCTTTTAGACACTTAAAACTCTTTTGAAAACTTGTAAAACACTTCAGAAAAGTAGGAATTTTTGCTCTTAAAATTCCTAGCCAAAACCCTAAAGGATTGGGGTTTATATAGGCCAAATAGAAAACTAGCCGTTAGGCTGATCTGGCAGCCTGACAGGCCTGCGGTCGACCGGCCTGGTCGACCGCCAACGGTCAGAAAAATGACCGTTGGGGCATCCGGTCGACCGTCCGGCCGACCGCCCAGATACAGAGAGCAGAGCTCTCTGGTCCGGTCGACCGGTCGGTCGGCCGGCCCACAGTGCTGCCAGACGTGCACAAGGCTGTGCACGTCGGTCGACCGCAACGGTCGACCGGCCTTTGGTGCGGTCGACCCGTGTGGTCGACCGACCTGGCCTGTCAGCCACAGTCTGGGTCAGAAAACAGGTTTAAAATATTTTTCAAAAAATCTTTTAACTCTTCTAAAAATCTCCAAAAATAGTTTTATCATTTTGCATTGATACATAAACATGTGATAAAAAGTTTAGCTCAAATATCAAGCATATGAAACTATTTTTGTGTTAAAACATTTTTATCAAAAACTAAAACTTGTATTTTATCAAACTTAGATTTTTCAATACATGAATAGGAAAGTCAAAATAAGTTTTATAAGTCATGTAAGCATGTATGTATATAGAGCACATCTAATATACATAAAAATAAAGTAAACTTGTTTTGATCAATCTATTCATGAAAACCAATTCCAAAACATAAAACTTGTGTGTGTTGTGCACTTGAGCATATCAACTATTCTTATCTTTACAAACGGATCTAAACACACTAAACTAAAACTAGGATACCTAAGTCTTCTTGATGATCTTCAATCTTCAAGTCGACTCGATCCAAAACGCCGTGATCCAACGAGAAAGGCTATGTATGATCTTGATGCTCGGGCCCTGGAATCACCAAGTGAAAGCTTCCATACTCCTCTTTTTGAAACAATCACCAACTAATATCTTGCTTAATGATCTGGAACTAAAATCACAAGATTATTAGTAAACATAACTACATGAGTTAATTATCATCAAAACTAGAGAGGAAGGCCTCCGGGCCAACACCATGTGCAACTCCCGCATTATTAACGCCCAAGAAAGATAGATCATGACGTATGTGCGTGGATAGTAGAGCGATTAATAAGATCACAATAAAGTATCACTTTCTCATTTTGAGGTTAGATGATATGTTGGATATGATGTCTGGTGCCACAATCTTTTCTAAGATAGATTTTAAGAGTGGTTATCACCAAATCCGCATTCGTTTAGGAGATTAATGGAAGACCGCTTTCAAGACGGAAGATGGAATATATGAATGGATGGTTATACCTTTTTGATTAACCAACGCTCCGTGTACATTTATGTGAGTGAAGACTCAAGTACTACAACCCTTTATGGGAAAATTTCTTGTAATTTACTTTGATGGTATCCTCATTTATAGCACTCTCGTGAGCAACATTTAGACCACTTACGTCAAGTTTATACTGTGTTGAGAAACGAAGAATAGTATGCTAACTCGAAGAAGTGTGCCTTCTTACAACACAAATTCACTTTTTAGGCTTTGTCGTTTCTCTGAATGGAGTTTTTGCAGATATCAAAAAAGTGAGAGCCATTGTGGAATGGCCGGAACCAAAAATCATCCGTGAGGTGAGAAGTTTTCACGTACTTGTTACCTTTTATCGACGGTTTATAAAAGGGTTCAGCACTGTCATGACCCCGATTACGGAGTGCCTAAAGAAAGGTGAGTTTGCATGGTCAACGCTGCTGCTAAAGCGTTTGTCAAATTAAAATAAGAATAATCAGTGCCCACTTAGCGTCTCCCTGATTTTTCTAAGATTTTTGAAGTAGCATGTGATGCATCCGGCATAGTTATAGGAGGAGTTTTAGCTCAAGAAGGGCATCCAGTTGCTTATTTTAGTGAGAAACTGAATGACACCAAGCAAAAATACTCTACCTATGATAAGGAGTTCTATGCGATAATTCAAGCACTTCATTATTTGTGACATTATTTGCTACCGCAAGAATTCCTTCTCTTTTCTAACCATGAGGCTTTGAAATACATATACTCTCAAAAGAAGTTGAATACTAGATATGGTTTTGGATTGAGTTCTTACAGGACTACACATTCACCCTACGTCACAAAGCAGGAGCTGAAATAAAGCCGCCGACGCTCTCAGCCATGGAGTGTTCATTTTGACTAAGATATCAACTGCAGTTAATGGTTTTGAGAGATTGAAAACTGAGTATGAATAATGCCCTGATTTCACGAGATATATGCAGAACTAAAAGATGGAACTAAATGAGAAGTTGATAGATTTCTTCTGCATGATTGATATTTGTTTATAGGCCGTAAGCTATGCATTTCAAGAATCTCTCTTAGAGAATTTCTTGTTTGGGAATTGCATGTCGGTGGTCTAGCTGGACACTTTGGGAATGAGAAGACTATAGAACTGTCGAGTATAGGTTCTATTGGCCTAGTTTGAAACGCGATGTTGCTAAACATGTTGATAGATGTCACATTTGTCAACTAGCTAAATAACAAAAACGAAACACTTGTTTGTACGCTCCACTCCCCGTCCCAAATTATCCTTGGTAAGATGTATGGATTTCGTATTAGGTTTACCAAATTTTTGAGAAAACACGATTCTATTTTAGTTGTCGTAGACTGTTTCTCTAAAATGACCTATTTTCTTCCTTGTTTTCGAGCTGTAGATGCTTCTAGAGTTACTAAAATATTTTTTGACGGTGTTGTCAAATTGTATGGTTTGCCTAAGACCATTGTCTCCGATAGATATGTGTTCACGAGTTACTTTTGAAAAATACTTTGGCACATGTTAGGCACAAAACTAAAATTTTTTACTGCTTTTCATCCTCAGACTGATGGTCAAACCAAAGTTGTCAATAAGAGTCTAGGAAACTTGTTACACATGCTAGTTGGTGAACATACCAGAAATTGATATTTTAAACTAGCTACTGCAGAGTTTGCATATAATATAACTGTGAATAGGACTACAGGTAAATCACCGCATGAAATTGTTTATGGTTTTAGACCTAGACAACCTATAAACTTTATTCCTCTGTTCGATCATATTAGAGCATCAGATTTTGCATCATCATTTGCATCACATGTGCATGACTTACACAAAAAAGTTATAGATAAAATTGTTTAAAGTAACGCCAACTACAAGCTATGAGCCAACGTAAGAAAAAGACTTAAAACATTTAATGTTAGTGATTATGTGATGGAACGGATTCGTCCAGAACAGTTTCCACCAGAAACTGTTAAAAAATTACATGGTCGTAGTGCTGATCCATTTCAGATTTTAAAGAAGTTAAACGACAATGCTTATGTTATTGATCTTCCTCAAGATTTTAGTATCAGTTCTACATTTAATATTGAAGATCTAGTAGATTACAAAGGTCTTTTAACCCTAACAGCATATTAGATGATGAGCCATCCCTTGAGCTTATTTACCACTTCCAAATATATTATCTAATACAGTGGATCAGATTGATAAAATTGTGGATGATGAAATTATCAACACAAAGATGGTGAGACTCGTAAGTATTTAGTTCGATGGAAAGAAAAACCATCAACAGATGATTCGTGGATAGATCAAAGTGAGTTACAAAAGATTGATCCTGACATATTGGAGTAGCATGAGAGTCAGAGTCGAGTTCTTTACAGCCAAGGAGAATGATGCGGACATTATGAAACCAAAACTCAATTCAAAGCCCAATTCAAAAGCATGAAAAGTGTACCGAAGGAGGCCCAAGAATATTATGACAATTTGGTTTTTGAAGGAGTTGTAAAAAGTATTAGGAGTTCTAGTTTCTATTTATTGTGTTTCTTATTTTTAGTAATCTGATTTGCAGTAGAATTACTATTTTTTTTGTATTTTTTCTCTTTTTTATTCTTTTGATTTCTTTTAAGAGTTGGATTATGTAATCCAAATAGAAGTAGAAAATACAATTTTGTAGCTTACATAAAGGCCTCATGTATTCACTTTTTCAATAAACAATCAATGAAAGTTTTTCTTCTCTCAAATTGAGTTTGATTTTTGAATTTCTCAATTCTAAATTCTGTTAGTGGTGAGATGTCTTAATCAGACTCAATTAGTAGTGAGATGTTCTAATTGATTTATCTATCGCTATTCCCTCTTTTTATTTCTTTTTCAAAATTTTCTCTCAGATAAATCTCCGTCGAATACTCTGTCACTGAATCTCTCTTTCATCACGCATCTAGCAACTTCGACCTCATTTGCATAAGCGCCTCGACTCCTCGATGATCTTGTTTTCATCAACTGTATATATTCTCATCTGCGTGAGTTCAGATATCAATCAACAAGTAACTAAAGATTACAATCATCTCAGTATTTTTCTTATTACATCAACTCTTTAATCACAAGTCTAGATATACACCATCGAGTCTATTATCTATTCTAATTTTTTTCTATATTAAAAATGAGCGAGCGATTTTACTTCTCCTTTGTGATTGCTTAACTTCTTTATTGTGTATAGAACTTGGTTTCCTGCATAAACAAAAGTTTCTAATTAGTTCTTTAAACATTGAAATTGATAAGCACTTGCATGATTAACATCGCATAACCTAATATTATTGTTCAATTCTTACCAACAATCTTTCTAATTAGTGAAGCATATCTTTGAGTTAATTTATCTGTTGCTTCCGCCCCATTCACGTTTCACATTATATTGTCATGTAGGTTTTTGTTTTGTGACCGTGGAGGTTTATAAGTTTGAGGGTCGAGTCTTGGAACTTTTTGTGCATTTGGTTAGTTGACTATTCAAAGAAATTGATTGTTTTGGAGGATCTAAGGGTTATTTGCTCGGGAGCGGATTATCTTCTTCGCGCACAGTGGGCCATTCATTACAGCTGATGGACGGCCCGTTGGGGAGAGATAAAAAAACGTGTTTTGTGGTGGGGCCCACAAAACATGTTTTTGTTTTTCTCTCTTTACATTAGGCCAACCACAAAACATGTTTTTTTTTCTCTCTCCACATCGGGCCGTCCATCAGCTATGACATCGTGCAAAGGATCAGATGGTCCTTCGAATGGACCTAATCAATTGGTAACATGCCTCAAACGAAAGTGTTCAACAAATTTCGTTGTTTCCATTTTGTTCGTATACAAATTAAGGTAAGTGGAAGAAAATGTCAATAAGAAGTGGTTGAAAACACTAACACTTTTTTTTCTTTATGGATTTTGTGGGTGTAATTCACTGAAAATCCTCACGAGACAACACTCATCCTCTAGGGGTAACTTAGAGGTTTAACAGATTGTTATACATGCTAAGCGCAACCGTGATTTTTACGAAAGTGAGTTAGGTTAGATTAGTTTTTCTTTTTTTTAGTTTTGCTCGAGGACGATCAAAAGATAGGTGTAGGAGTGTGTTGCATCTCAATTTTGCAATATTATTGTCACATTTGCACATTTATTCTTAATTATTTTTATTTAATATTACTATTTAATCCTCTTTTTGATTATGGTGTGTAGTTACTTAAATGGAAGATAAGAATATAAGAAACTACTATTTGATCTCTAATCCTATTTAAATTTGAATTTCAATTTAAATATTATTGAAATCAAGAGGAAGAAATGATTTATCATCATCTTCAAAAAATCAGAAGATATACTTCTAAAAGATGGATGTGATAAAACTGATCCTAATAGGGATAAGGAGGATAATTCAAATTAAATGGAGTTCAAAATCAATTGAGACTCGGATTCAGACTGGACGCTTCTTAGTATTCATATCATAACTTTCTCTACAAATATTAAAATATAATGATTCAAGGTGCTAAAGAAAGAGGATTTGAAGGGTTATATTCAGCAATCAACATGCCGACTTGCTACAGAATTGAATTCTCGTATTGAATTAGGATTGAATTAACTTTCTAATTTGTATCATATTGTGATTAGCTATGAGGCCTATTTAAAGAGCTAAAATATCTCATAATCAAGCATCTTCACGTCAGAGATCATAACTTAGGATTTTCCTTTAGTTACTCTTCTAAATTCCTTTTGTATTTTTTAGATTCTAGTTCTAATTCAATCTTTGTAAAGAAGAAGGAGGTTCTTTATAGTTGAAGGTGACAACATCAATAACAAGATTTTTCTTTCTAATTTATCTTTATTTACTTATTTTATTTACTTGCTTTCTCATCTATCAAGCTTTGTTTAGTTTTCATCATGAGTAGCTAGTCTTTTTCATGATTTACTAGTCTCTTTTACCACTACTTCTAATTTCATGTTAGAATAAGCTGATCGAATCCTATGCATGCTTAAATCATATAAATAGCTAATACTCTTGAAGGCACATGACTATAGTTAAATCTATTATTTGCTAATACTTCTCAATAATTTTTCTTATTCTATGCTTATAGAACTTTGATAGTTTAATGTTAAGTCTTGTTTAGTGATTATTTCAAATAGGGTTTCTCCATATTATATATCTTACTTGAATTGAATGCAATTTTAAGGTATAGTTTTTATGATTCAAAGTAAAGTTTAATCTAGCATAAGTTAGTAAGTTAGTGGTGATAGATGATTAGTAAACCTTGCTACTTAATAATTTCAAAAACCTAGTTTTTAATCAAACTTTATCTACATCCTTTTTCTGCTTCTAAAAGTTAACATAGTATTTTTTTAACACAAAGAAGAACAACCTAACCAATTTAATTTGTAAAAAGATACCGAAAAGTTTCTATCGCACTTCTCTCTGTGGATTCAACCCGCATAACCCTTACTACTGCGGATAAATTGCAAAAGGCAGAGACACCACCAATATTCAAAGAATATCCTTCTAACTTTAACTTATCTCTGTTTTTCCGCAATCAGGTGGCAAAGATCAACATCATGTTTAGTCACATGAAGTAAGTTGGCGTAGTCACTCGTTCCTAACATAAAGTTGACTTCGGCGGGAACCTGGCGACGCTACCCTCTAGGAAAACCATCACCCCTGGCTCTTCTAGGACTCATTTCTATTATTTTCTTCCGAATTCAGAGTTTTTGATTTCTTTTTTCTTCATGGACTCTGTGGCTATATAAAGAGGGGTATTGTTTCCCATTGATTGTATATGTAATTGATTGATTAATAAGATCTCTCTCCCCTTCTGCCCCGAGGATGTAGGCAATTGTCGAACCTCGTTAAATTTGTGTGTTCTCGTTTTGCTTCCTTTTGTTTCTTTGTTCGTGCAAGTGACAACTATTCTCTAGTGTGCTGATGTTCTCTGTTGCTTGAATTCCAACAAGTGTATCAGAGCTTTCCGGCTTTCGATGGGGAGTTTTGTTCGGGTAGAGCAAATCACTTCAGAGACAGTCTACAGTTTCATTTGGAGGAAAAGATTTGATCTTTCCTATTTGAATTTATTTTCACTAATTATTTTTCTCATTGCTTTGAGGAATCTACTAAGGAAATGGCCGGAAATAATCAATTATCGGTGAAATTTGTGAGTCATCTTCGACAAAATATTAATGTTGTGTAGTTTGACGACACGAACAATTTCAGGATGTGGAGGCGTGAGGTAATAGATACACTGACTGCATCAAAT
This sequence comes from Agave tequilana, assembly GCA_038442645.1. Lineage (NCBI taxonomy): Eukaryota > Viridiplantae > Streptophyta > Magnoliopsida > Asparagales > Asparagaceae > Agave > Agave tequilana. The sequence goes on from JAVJIF010002682.1 coordinate 285,770, forward strand.
CTCGAAGACTCTACGATAGAAAGAAAAGTCAGAGGAGATTTCTGAAAAAGATCGGGATAAATGAATCGGACGACATTTGGCGTCATCAGGTCTTATTTGACACAAGACATTAAGTATCATGTATTGTATTAGACTTCCGCAAGGAAGATTTGGGAGATCCTAAAAAAGAAATATCTGATGAAGAGCATCTAGACTCAATTACATATGAAGAGGAGGCTTTACTGCTTTCAGCTGAAGAGAGAACTCGCCATTGATGATCACATGGATAACTATATGAAGCTTCTTACAGATCTAGTTAATGTGAATGTGGCGATCGAAGAAGATAATAAGGCGTTAATTCTTTTGAATTCTCTTCATGATGAAGAATATGAGACTTTCGTCCTTAGCTTAATCAATAGTAAACAAATACTTAACTATAGTGATATGTCAGCAGCTTTTATGAATTACGAAGTTAGGAGGAAGGACAAACAATTTTCTTTCAAATGCACAACAGCAGAGGCAATGACTGCAAGAGGAATGAGTTCCAATCATAGGAAGGAAAATGGAGAGTTTAAAAGTCCAAAACTGGTGGTCGTTAAGATTTGAAAAAGAATCAATGTGCTTTCTGTAGAGAAGAACACTGAAAGATTGATTGTTCAAGAATCAAGCCGAAGAAGGAGTCTAAATCAAAGGCTAATATCGCACAGACACATGGTAATGATTCTGACTCATCTGCTTATTTACTTTCTATCACCCTATTGGTCGTTGTTTAGAGAAATCTAAGTGAATTTTGAATACGGGTGTTATCTATCATGTTTGTCTCAAATGAGAGTGGTTTGATAGTTTTAAAACACTTGATGGAGAATTGATATAGTTCGACAATGGACACACATGGGGGATTGCCAGGATAGGTACAATTCACATCAAGACCATGGCAGAATAAGAGGCAGAATGCCTCAAGACCGGTGGGCCCCCATGGCCGGGAAGGCGTCACAAAGTGAAATTTGCCGGTGGAGGTGATGATGCAATGCAAGTTAAGGGAAAGAAACTAGGTCAAGGAGTTTCAATGAAAAGTTTGAAGGGAGCTCACTTCAAGGTGGAGCTTTAAGAAAAATTGCAACGGGTTTAGGTATTGCAGGATGACTAAAAAAGGGTGCATTCAAGTAAGACCCGAGATGGCCCAAGACATAGCAGTGAATCCGCCAAGGTCCCGAGGAAGGGGCAAGATTAAAAGCTTCACGGCATGATTACAACCAAGGAAAGAATTAAGGTAGTAATCCAAAATCTCAAATGTTTTGCTAAAGGCTTGAAAAGTAAGTCAAGGTAAGATTATTAGGATTTTGCCTTATTTTTCAAGAGGAGATGATGGTGCAAAAAAATTCAATTGAGTTGGAGAAGACGATGACCTGAAGCAGAAGAATCAAGGTGAAGCAGTTTCCTTTTCAAGGGAGTATGAATAGGATTCAATTCCTATTCAATGAATATTTATTTTTAAAGATTAAAGGGTTTAGAATCCTTCTAAATCAGGGAGATCAACTCCTAATAGGATTGATCAAGATTCTTCAAGCATCTAATGGCCAAAATCATCTCATAATCCAAATAGAAGTATTTTAAAATTTTATAAATAAAGGTTGTAACCCAGCATTGTAAATTGAAGTAGAAGAGTAGAAGAAAGTTGTGGTGAATAATAATGTAAGGCTCTAAAATGTCAAGAATGCCCTAAAAAGTCAAGAAAGAAGAATAAGGTGAAGGTGCATAGAGAGAAGGTATACTCTTATAATTTATGCGTAAATTTAAGGGGAAGGTGAATACTCTTGTGTCATCAAGAGAAAAGTTAGATTTCTTTATTTCAAGTTTATTAATAAACCTCTCTCAAGTTCTCTCTCCGTGGACGTAGGCCGAGTTTGGGCCGAACCACGTTGAATTGTGTGTTTTCTTCTTATATCTTTCAATATTCATCTTGTGTGCTCGAGATAATCGATCTCATCGCGTGCTTAAGGTCGTCGGTGGGGATCTCCGTATCTCCCAACTATTAGTATCATAGTAAGTATGGTATTTCGGGTTATACACGTAACAATTGGTATCAGAATATATGAAGGACAAAAGTTATTAGCGGTTTGGTCCACTGGTAACATCTCTCTCCTTCTCAAGACAGAGGTTCCAATTCAATCTCCGTAGTTATCAAACGGGAGATTTAAGTTGGATAGTTGGTGATAGATGTGTGTGTATAGACTAGAGGGTGACCTCCATTGTGTTTTTAAATAATAATAATAATAATAATAATAATAATAATAATGAAGGACATCAGCACATAAACCTGTGAAACATTTCTTGTTTTTGACTTGTGTGCATATAAAAGGAAGTTTGGTCTTGCGGAGAACCTTCCATCAAATCAGAAGGGGTTCTATTGCAAGCCATTTAACTTGTTTCAGTTCTCGTCAATAAGACAATGAGTCAGTAGATGTATATGAATCAGCATTTTATATAGGAGGGTAAGTAACATGACGTTGATACCTAAATTGATGGGTTGCTAACAGTTTGCTGATATGCAGCATGAGATTTGTGATGTTTGCGCATGAATGGGTCAATCCTTTCTTTAAATCTATTTAATTTCTGATTTGACCTCTTTGAGATTCTATAATTATGCATATGGGGGACCCTTTGCAAGCAACTACTCAACATTGTTGGAATATGAAGAATATATATGTGAATCTTTAAATTGAATTACGGCGAGATCTGTTGATCGAATCAATTGGATGATGGTTGGAGTGTGTTCTCCTTCCATTGGGGATGAACGTGGTATATTCACATGTTCAATTCCGACTTCGAATGAATGAGATATTCAAGTCTAAAGATTGCCTAATTCAAAGTCAAAATGGGACTAAATGTAGCTAAAAGCATTTAGTCCCACATTGGCCATGAGATGAAAGTTCGTTGTGTTTAAATAGAGAAAATTGAGAACAAAGGGCGTGCCCTTTGGGTACTTGAAGTTTTCGCGCGCGATTGGGAGGAAACCATGCCGCACATGTGCGCGCCGGCGCCGGGCTCAGGTCCGGGTCTGGATGCGGGTTCGAGTTCCCTACCCGGCCTGCTTCTTTTTGAACTGGGTCTCACGGGTATGGGTTACGCGGAGCATACCCGCTCAGCTATCCGGATCCGAACCGCCCTGCAAATGGACCCGAACCGACCCGCTCTGCTATATGGATCCAAACCGCCCCGCCAAAGGCTGTCGCGGTAGTTGGACAGCCAACAGTTGCGATGGTTGGGTCGAACCATTGCAACGGTTCAGACCGAACCGTTGCAACTTTTCGTTGGGTTCGGACCTGTTGGCCCCTCCCGGAGCGCTATAAATAGCGCTCCGAATTCTCAATCAAACATCTACAAGACTTCTAAAGGAGATTCTCTCTCTCTCAGTCTTGAAGTGACTTCCAAAAGAGAAGTGGGGAAATCAGTAACTCGGTTTTTTCAAAGCGGCTTTCAAAAGAGATTCTGCAAAATTCGTTCTGAAAGAGGGCTCAGAAAATTCAACAGATTCTTTAATAGAATTGTTGTCTGAATCTGAGACTTCTGAAGAAGAATATTCTTCAACCTTCCTTCTTCCTCTACAGTGGGTGCTCCTCCAAAGTAAAGGCAAGAAAAGGCAAATATTCTCCCGAAATTTGTCTTTGTCCCGCTGTTTCAATAATCCTGTGAAGGAACTGGTTAACTACGGTTCGACCGTACGGTGATTTGATAGTGCTATCCAAATACCGTAAAGGAGTATTGTATCTTGGGAGACCAGCGTCCAGTAACCCGTTAGCACCAGTGCGGGGGATGTAATTGTCTTAAGGAGATTCGCTTTAAGCGTACCTCACTCCAAGTACTGTATAAGTGAATTAATTTCTTTATACAGGGGATATACTGATATTCAGTATATTGAGACTGATTTATATCAGTCTAATTGGTGTTTCACTAAGGAAGGAAATTGAAAGGTGGTTCTTAAATTAAGGAACGTTCTATTGAACGGAAAATCTCCCACCTGATATTTGCCGACCTGTCCAATTAGATTGTTGATATTTCAGTGATCTTGATTAGTTGTCTGGTTGAACCCAAAAACTAACAATCTTAAGACAATTATTATTGAAGTTTCTTACTTCTGTTCTACTTGAACTTGCAGAAAATGTCTGAGACTAATCAAGATAGCTCAAGTAAGGCACCAAACATGCAGTTACAAGTTTTGATGCCTACTCCACTTCCTAACCCAAAGCCGGAGAAGCCAGGAAAATTTGACGGCACAGAATTCAAGAGGTGGCAACAGAAGATGCTCTTCTACTTGATCACTCTTCATCTGGCCAGATTCCTGCAAGAAGATCCACTAGAGCCCGGAACTGATGCATGGACTCAATGTGACTTCCTTTACTGAAATTATATTTTAAATGGACTGGATGACTCTCTTTACAATGTCTACAGTCCTATCACAACGGCAAAGAAGTTATTGGCCAGTCTTGACAAGAAGTACAAGACTGAGGATGCCGGTACCAACAAATTCGTCGTAGGACGATTTCTGGAGTACAAAATGGTGGACAGCAAGACTGTAATCAGTCAGGTGCAAGAGTTTCAACTTATCTTGCACGAGATAGAAGCCGAAGGTATGATTCTACCTGAAACTTTTCAGGTTGCTACTATCGTGGAGAAACTCCCACCTGCGTGGAGAGATTTCAAGAACTACATGAAGCACAAGCGAAAGGAGTTGAAGTTGGAAGATCTCATTGTGAGACTTCGAATCGAGGAGGACAACAGAAAGTCCGAGAAAAGGAGCAGTAAGAACTCCTATGAAGCAAAAGCTGTAAATCACCTAGAGGGGGGTGAATAGGTGATAATGCTAATCTAGAAACTAAATGCAGAAGCTAAAATAATTTTGCAATCACACTTAATACAACCAACAAGTGTAGCCGAATTCCCCGTGAAGAGCTCTGGACTAACTCCTCTTGATTCCCCTAGATAAGGGTTGAGGTGCTATATGAAGCTCTTGTGGTTAAGTATAAGTGAGGCACACACACAAGCAAGCCAAGCATATAAGGATGATCAATATGAAAGATGTAAGGCACAAATGCAAGCAAGTATGAATGATATGGCAATATGAATAATGTTATGTACAACACAAATAAAGAGAGAGGGTTAGAGAGACAATGGATCAAACGCAAACACAAAGATATGTTCCGAGGTTCGAGCCCCTAGCTCTACGTCCCCGCCTTCACCGAGAAGGATTTCTAATCCACTATTTTTTCCACCGAGGACTCCCACCGAGGGAACCTTCACCGAGAAGGATTTTTACAACAAGGGAGTACCGAACTCCTCTCTCAAACACTGCCTCACAACCGAGGGGTAGGCCCGTAATCAAACAACAACCAACGCCTCTACCGAAGAGGTTACAACCAATATCCACCTCTCACTAGAGAGAGCAAACACAAGCCTCAACCTCTACCAAAGAAGGAGCAAACCAATCACCCGATCAACCTCTACCAAAGAGGGATACAACAAAAGAAAGGGTGTTTACAACTTGGAGGCTTAATCAACCTCAAACACTTCTCTTTTTCACAAAACACAGATCCTAATAGATTAGGATAGAGGATATAGCTCAAGTGTGAAAATCAAGGTGTTTTTGGAAAGCAAATAACAAAGAACAACTATTTGGGAAATCTCTTGTAGATGATAGAAGTGAAAATCCAAACAATATCCCAAAAACCTAGTTTTCTTTGATTTTCTAAAACCCTTGAAAAACAATAAAGATGAAATCTTTTAGCTCTAAAACACTTTTTAAAACTTGTAAAAACACTTCAGAAAAGTAGGAATTTTTGCTCTTAAAAATCTTACCAAAACCCCCAAGAAATGGGGTATTTATAGCCCAAACAGAAAACTAGCCGTTAGGCTGATCTGTCAGCCTGACAGGCTGGCGGTGGACCGGCCGGTCGACCGCCAACGGTCAAAAATATGACCGTTGGGGCATCCCGGTCGACCGCCCAGATACAGAGAGCAGAGCTCTTTGGTCCGGTCGACCGGCCCACTGTGCTGCCAGACGTGCACAGCTCTGTGCACGTCGGTCAACCGTACGGTCGACCGGCCCTTGGTGCGGTCGACCGTGCGGTCGGCCGACCTGGCCTGTCAGCCACTGTTCTGGGTCAGAAAAACTTGTTAAAAATATTTTTAAAAAATCTTTTATCTCTTCTAAAAATCCCTAAAAATAGTTTTAACATTTTGCATTGATATATGAACATGTGATAAAATTTTCAACTCAAATATCAAGCAATTTGAACTATTTTTTGTCTTGTCATTTTTATCAAAAACCAAAACTTGTATTTTATCAAACTTGGATTTTTCAAAACATGAATAGGAAAGTCAAAATAAGTTTGTTTAAAAGTTAAGCTTGCATGTATAGAATGAATCTACTATACATAAACCAATTTAAACTTATTTTGATCAACTATTCATGAAAAGCAAATATTGGTTAAACCAAAACCGAAAAACTAATATCCAAACATAAAACGTGTGAGTGTTGTGCACTTGAGCATATCAACTATTCTAAGCTTTACAAATGGATCTAAAACACACTAAGCTAAACTATGGATACCTAAGTCTTCTTGACGATCTCCAGTCTTCAAGCCGACTCGATCCCAAACGTGATCCACGAGCTAGGCTATGTATGATCTTGATGCTCGGGCCCTGGAATCACCAAGTGAAAGCTTTCAAACTCCTCTTTTTGAAGCAATCACCAACTAATATCTTGTTACATGATCTGAAACTAAAATCACAAGATTATTAGTAAACATAACTACATGAGTTAATCATCATCAAAACTAGAGAGGAAGGCCTCCGGGCCAACAATCTCCCCCTTTTTATGATGACAAAACTCATGGAGTTATATATGCATGGATTAAAGTTAAGCTTCAAAGAAGCTCCCCCTTAACTCATGCATAAAACAAATAAATAATAAATATGCAATGAATGACAATGAAAAAACAATAAAAGGCTCTAGATACCCAATGAGATGTTCAAAAAATAAAACATGCTCTAGATACCAATTAAAATTAAACTAAATTAAACTTAATATATGCAAAACATAAATATGCATATATAAAACTCAACCAAACTCAAAATCTTTCTCCCCCTTTTTGTCAATCGTCAACAAAAGGGTAAAAACTAAACCAAAATAAAATCTTCTCCCCCTTTTTAATACAACCAAACACTCATTAATAAGGGGTAAATAAAGACAATGTTCTCCCCCTTTTTGTCTAAAACAAAAACAAAACCAAATAGGGGTGACAATCAATTAAGATATCAATTGAAAATATGTCAAAGTAGCATCTTGATACCAATTGAAAGTAAACATAGATCAATCAACAAATGGTATATGCGATATACATTCATGAAGAGGAAGATGTGAAGTTTCACTACATAGATACATTACATGAAGGAGGGATGACAAGCCCTAATTCACATAACGTACACTATGCAATGCATAAGAGGAGATGTGGAGCTCCCCCTACACACGTGTACCACATAAAGAAGAGATGTCAAGCTTCTCAATACAAGATGCACTCAACATGAATCTATATGTAGAAGAGATGTTAAGCTCTCCTTGCATATAGGCAATACAAATCAAAACTTTTATATTTATTTTTTTAAAACAAAATTTTGATATACCAATTCAAATAAACATCTTGATATCAAAAGAGAGTATTTTTCTTTTTAAGTATATGATATCAATTTAAAATTTTTATTTTCTATCATAAAGCAAGGGAGTGGAGATACAAATACCAATTGAAATATGAAAATCGAATTTTCTCCCCTTTATGAAATATCAACTAAAACAATGCGTAGGCTTGAAATAAGATACCAATTGAAAATTGAATCAATTGAAACAAAGTTGAGACTCAAGGTGTTGGGTTATGCTAAAGCTTGAGTAAACAAAAACTAACATTTGTGATATTTTTGAACACAAATAAAACATATATATGTATGAAAGATAGATACCAATCGAAATTGATACTCTTGGAATTGAAAACATACATACATACAAACATATATGAGTATACAAGAAAAGTCAAAATTGATACCAATTGAAAGAATCCAATGATACCAATTGAAATAACAATAATATCAAAGTATACCTCATATAACCTATCCTCCCAATCATGTTCAAGTTAAAAATGATTTTCATATAAGGCATACATGAGCATGATCTCCCATCCAACCACCCATGGATGGTAGGGGTTTTCAAAAAATTTTGAAAAATAAAGTGTGTTTGAAAACTCTACCAAAATGAAGAATATCGCAACTAGTTAAATGAAAAATTTGTAAACTAGTACGAAATCCTTCAAGTAAGGAATAAAACAAAATTATTTTTCATGAAACATGAAATTCACATGATAATCAACACTCTAAGCCAATTAAGCATAAATATAACTCATGAAAACAAACACATGAGTAAACAAGAAATGTGAGTGTACAAATAAGATGTGAAGATCATAATCATGAAAGATGGACAATAAGCTCAATATTCCTTGAAACATGAAAACATGTAAATCATCAAAACTATTTAATCTTCAAGGTATATGTATGTCCTATACAAACTAAAGTATACATACATATCCAAACACAACGAGTCCACAAAGATATATGCATGAAGGCACGTGGCTCAAAAGGATGTATATGTATAAACAATAATTTGGATAAAATGGACATATACATGAAGTTAAATATAAACACATGGAAACATGAAAAACTAAATTTCCATTAAAACAAATTTCATTTCAAGGTATATGTATGATTTGTCAACACAAAAAGTATACATACATATCCCTAAACACAATTGAGTCCATATGTATAGATTTGTATGAAAAGCAAATGACTCAAGGGGTATTCATGTATATCTTAAAGTTTGGCAAAATAGACATATACATGAAATGAAAACACATGATCATAAAACAAAACCAAAATGGGGAATACAAGTTTAAAATATAAGAATCATCAAAACTAGACTATACTAGCACATCTAATGGGTTCAAATAAGCATTCAAATACAAACATATATAGATTTATTTGTGACCCACTATATGCACAAATATATACTTAGTCTTAATGAAAGCTAACATTTAAACATATATTCAAATCATGAAGCATCAAAACAAGATATAAATCATCATGATAAACATAAACATGATTATTGAGAAAATCCACATGTTATTAAACCTATGATAAACATGATAGCTAAACAAATGGTGAGAACACAAATATATTGGTCCACATTAAACATGGGTGTCTCAAAAGGCTATACATGCATGTCAAGGATTTAATAAACATAGTATTGACATAATAATCTATAAACAACAAAACATGCTATAAACAATAAACATGAAAAGCATGCAAAAATAAATAAGGAGTAAGAGACCGTTACCAAAACCTATGAGGCAACTCTCCATGTCTTCAAAACATGGTGGTTCTCTCCACCAAACATCCCTTAAAAGTGATGCATCCAAATGATTTCCATGAAGCTCGGAACGCATCCACTCCAAGGTACCGCTACTCTCACGTCATGCGAGAGCCCACTCCTACATCAAATACAAGAGGGATGGTCTTTGGTACCCATACCTTATTGGGTCCATGGGGGTTAGTCCCTTCTCTAACCCAAATAAATTTCTTTGCTAAATTTGAAACATGTATTCTATCATAGCAAAATTTAGCAAGGTGGTCCTTACGTCCACAATGTGTACAAGTGTACACATGAGCATACATAGTGTGATGGTGTCCGTGAGGAGCATGTGTATGCCGTGGAGGGTGTGCATGAAAAGATGGAACTTGTTTCTTTCGAAACAAGGATTTCAAACGTGTATGACCCACTACACATTGGCTCAAAGTGGAGCCCAAACAATCAACACTCTTCTTAAGCATAGATATATCTTTTTCAATTATAGAAGAGGTGGCACATGCAATAGGTGAACTAGGTGAAGCTATCCTAGCATGGCAAACATGAGAAACAATATCAATTTTTAAAGATTTATTTTTGTTTAAACAAATTTCTAATTCTTTTGAAATAAAATCAATTTCTCTTTTTAAAGAATCAATTTCTTTTAAAACAAATTCAACTTTTGAAGATAAAACATCATTATTTTTCAAACATTATTACAATCATTTTTATTTTTCAAGAATTCATTTTCCTTTAAAGTAAGGTCAAGTTGAGATCTTAATGAATCCCTTTCATTATAGACTTTAACCTTCTCTTGTAAAACCTTGTCAAGTCTAGAATGCAAACTTTTATTTTCTTTTTCAATTTCTATACTTTTCTTTTTCAAAATCTTATATTTTTCAATTAATTTTTCACACACAATAGATAGTTCTTCATTCAAAGCATGGGCATCAACATAATCATTTGAAGAACTAGCATCATCATTATCATCTAAGTGGGTTTCCGAGTGTACCTCAAGGGAGTCATTCCCTTGGACCGTATAGCATTGTTGTGGCTCGGATTCATCTCTACTAGATTCCTCTTCTTGTTGGATTGGCATTTGAAGCTCGGAGGTGGTGGTTGTTGTCAACTTGTTCCACACTGCAAAGGCGGAATCAAGATTAGAAACATGCATAAGATAATCTTTAGGTAGCGTGTTTCTAATGGCCTCAAGGGCTTGTGCATTGGCCCCTATATGCTTGCTATCACTAAGGAAGGATTCCTTGGTAATGGCAAGGTGAACCTTATATCCTAGGTTAGTAAATAAACGGACATCCTAGTCTTCCAAACAATGATGTTGGAAGGGTCAAACATAGGTGGGGTCATGAAGTCCATGGGTCCAAGCTATATGTGTGCAAACAAGCAAATGCAAATGATAGATTAGCAAACAAGGATCTCACTCCTAGGATGTTAAGCCTAAGTATCAGGAGCGTAGGCTCTGATACCAATTGGAAATCACCTAGAGGGGGGTGAATAGGTGATAATGCTAATCTAGAAACTAAATGCGGAAGCTAAAATAATTTTGCAATCACACTTAATACAACCAACAAGTGTAGCCGAATTCCCCGTGAAGGGCTCTGGACTAACTCCTCTTGATTCCCCTAGATAAGGGTTGAGGTGCTATATGAAGCTCTTGTGGTTAAGTATAAGTGAGGCACACACACAAGCAAGCCAAGCATATAAGGATGATCAATATGAAAGATGCAAGGCACAAATGCAAGCAAGTATGAATGATATGACAATATGAATAATGCTATGCACAACACAAATAAAGAGAGAGTGTTAGAGAGACAATGGATCAAACACAAACACAAAGATATGTTCCGAGGTTCGAGCCCCTAGCTCTACGTCCCCGCCTTCACTGAGAAGGATTTCTAATCCATTATCTTGTCCACGGAGGACTCCCACCGAGGGAACCTTCACCGAGAAGGATTTTTACAACAAGGGAGTACCAAACTCCTCTCTCAAACACCGCCTCACAACCGAGGGGTAGGCCCGTAGCCAAAACAACAACCAACGCCTCTACCGAAGAGGGTTACAACCAATCTCCACCTCTCACTAGAGGGAGCAAACACAAGCCTCAACCTCTACCAAAGAGGGAGCAAACCAATCACCCGATCAACCTCTACCAAAGAGGGATACAACAAAAGCAAGGGTGTTTACAACTTGGAGGCTTAATCAACCTCAAACACTTCTCTTTTCCACAAAACACAGATCCTAATAGATTAGGATAGAGGATATAGCTCAAGTGTGGAAATCAAGGTGTTTTTGGAAAGCAAATAACAAAGAAAAACTACTTGGGAAATCTCTTGTAGATGATAGAAGTGAAAATCCAAACAATATCCCAAAAACCTAGTTTTCTTTGATTTTCCAAAACCCTTGAAAAACAATAAAGATGAAATCTTTTAAGCTCTAAAACACTTTTTAAAACTTGTAAAAACACTTCAGAAAAGTAAGAATTTTTGCTCTTAAAAATCTTAGCCAAAACTCCCAAGAAATGGGGTATTTATAGCCCAAACAGAAAACTAGCCGTTAGGCTGATCTGTCAGCCTGACAGGCTGGCGGTGGACCGGCCGGTCGACCGCCAACGGTCAAAAATATGACCGTTGGGGCATCCCGGTCGACCGCCCAGATACAGAGAGCAGAGCTCTCTGGTCCGGTCGACCGCCCGGTCGACTGGCCCACTGTGCTGCCAGACGTGCACAGCTCTGTGCACGTCGGATGACCGTACGGTTGACCGGCCCTTGGTGCGGTCGACCGTGCGGTCGGCCGACCTGGCCTGTCAGCCACTGTTCTGGGTCAGAAAACATGTTAAAAATATTTTTAAAAAATCTTTTATCTCTTCTAAAAATCCCCAAAATAGTTTTAACATTTTGCATTGATATATAAACATGTGATTAAATTTTCAACTCAAATATCAAGCAATTTGAACTATTTTTGTGTCTTGTCATTTTTATCAAAAACCAAAACTTGTATTTTATCAAACTTGAATTTTTCAAAACATGAATAGGAAAGTCAAAATAAGTTTGTTTAAAAATTAAGCTTGCATGTATAGAATGAATCTACTATACATAAACCAATTTAAACTTGTTTTGATCAACTATTCATGAAAAACAAATATTGGTTAAACCAAAACCGAAAAACTAATATCCAAACATAAAACGTGTGAGTGTTGTGCACTTGAGCATATCAACTATTCTAAGCTTTACAAATGGATCTAAAACACACTAAGCTAAACTATGGATACCTAAGTCTTCTTGACAATCTTCAATCTTCAAGCCGACTCGATCCCAAACGTGATCCACGAGCTAGGCTATGTATGATCTTGATGCTCGGGCCCTGAAATCACCAAGTGAAAGCTTCCAAACTCCTCTTTTTGAAGCAATCACCAACTAATATCTTGTTACATGATCTGAAAATAAAATCACAAAATTATTAGTAAACATAACTACAAGAGTTAATCATCATCAAAACTAGAGAGGAAGGCCTCCGGGCCAACAAAAGCCAATGTGATCGAAGACTCAAATGGGAAAGCGTCTACTTCCAAAGGCTTAAAGTGGAAGAAGACTTCCCAGGGGTACAAAGGCAAGGTCCAAGAAGGCAAGAACATGCGCTTCAAGAGAACCTGCTACATCTGCAACAAAGAAGGGCATAAGACGAATGAATGTCGCAGCCGTCTCAAAAAGAACAAGAAAAGCCATCCACAGGCAAACTTGACCGACCATGAGTCACCAAGCCTTTCAGCTGTAGTGTAGAAGTGAATCTGACAACCAATAATAAGGATTGGTGGGTAGACACTGGGGCTACTCGGCACATCTGCTCTGAGAAATTATTATGTTATGAATATTAAAAACTGGAGCAAGATGAGCAACTATTCATGGGAAATTCAGCCGTCTCAAAAGTTGAAGGAAAAGGCAGGGTCATCCTGAAGTGGACATCGGGGAAAGAGCTTACTCTGAACAATGTGCTACATGTTCCAGATATCCGCAAGAATCTGATCTCTGGATCAATACTTAGTAAGAAAGGATTTAGAATGGTTTTTGAATAAGATAAATTTGTACTTACTAAGGGAGGGATGTATGTGGGAAAGGGTTATCTTTTTGACGGACTTTTTAAAGCCAATGTTGCAGTGGTAGATAAAAAGTCTGTGTATTTGTACCCAAAGCTTATAAATGAAGGAAAAACTTCTGTTTATTTGCTTGAGTCTCCTATTTTATGGCATGCTAGATTAGGGCATGTAAATTATAAGTCATTAAAGAACTTGTCTAATGTATGATATATTCCTAAACTCAACTTGGAAGAAATTCGCAAGTTTGAGATTTGTGTTGAGGCCAAGTTGGCGAAAATTCATTTCACTCAATAGATCGAAATACAGAACCTTTAGGGTTAATTCATAGCGATCTGTGTGACTTGAAGTTTATGCCAACTAGAGGCGGTAAAAAGTATTTTATTACTTTTATTGATGACTGTACAAGATACTGTTATGTGTATCTTTTAAACAGTAAAGATGAGGCAATGAATATGCTTATAACATATAAAGCCGAAGTTGAGAATCAACTCAACAAAAATATCAAGATTCTAAAATCCGATAGAGGCGGAGAATATGAATCAAACGATTTTAGTAAGTTATGTGCTAAATTTGGTATAATTCATCAAACAACGGCACCATATACTCCTCAGCAAAATGGAATTGCTGAACGGAAGAACAGAACTTTGAAGGAGATGGTCAATTCCATGCTCGTAAGTTCTGGAGCTCCGCAAAACTTGTGGGGGGAAGCTCTGTTAACTGCAAATTATATTCTAAACAGAGTACCCCACAAGAAACTTGGTCTTATACCATTTGAGTTATGGCATAGAAGGACACCTTCCTACCATTACCTCAAAATGTGGGGGTGCCTTGCAAAGGTACTATCACCATTACCTAAAAAGACTAAGTTGGGAGCAAAAACTATGGGCTGCATATTCATAGGCTATGCCTTGAATAGTAGTGCCTACAGATTTCTAGTTCATAAATCAGAGATACCAGATATTCATGTAAACATGATTATCGAATTTAGAGATGCTGTGTTCTTTGAAGATATTTTTCCATATAAATGGGAAACAGATAAGACTCCTGGGAAAAGAACACATGAGATGGCGTTCAGGGACGAAAGCCCCGAGGAACCTATTGTTAATGCGGAAATTGAACCAAGAAGAATTCAGAGATCTAGAATCTCAAAATCTTTTGGTCCAAATTTCATAGCATACGCTATTGAAAGCGAACCTCAAACATTTAAAGAGGCTATGTCAACCCCAGAAGCACAAATGTGGAAAGAAGCTTTAAATAGCGAAATAGAATCCATACTAAGTAATCATACTTAGGAATTGCTCCTGACAGTAAACCAATTGGGTGTAAGTGGATTTTCAAAAGAAAATTAAAACCCGATGGATCTATCGATAAGTACAAGGTTAGATTAGTAGCCAAGGGTTATCGACAAAAAGAAGGACTTGACTACTTCGATACTTATTCACCAGTAACAAGAATAACATCCATTCGGATGTTGATTGCAATTGTAGTATTACATAACTTAGATATCCATCAAATGGATGTCAAGACTGCATTCTTAAATGGTGAATTAAATGAAGAAATATATATGGAGCAACCTGAAGGATTTAAAGTCAAGGGCCAAGAACACAAAGTGTGTAAATTAGTAAAATACTTATACGGTCTAAAGCAGGCTCCAAAACAGTGGCATGAGAAATTTGATAGTGTCATGATCAAAAATGGATTCACTATCAATGAATGCGATAAGTGTGTTTACACGAAAACAGTTGAAAATGCATGTATCATTGTTTGTCTTTATGTAGACGACATGTTGATACTTGGGACTAATATTGAAATTATTAAGTCCACTAAACGAATGTTATCCAACAGTTTTGACATGAAGGATCTGGGGGTTGCTGATGTAATTTTAGGAATTAAAATCACCAGAACGCCAGATGGAATCAGTCTATCTCAATCTCACTACGTGGATAAGATGATAGAAAGATTCAAGGATCATGGGATAAAGGAGAATACAAATCCTTTTCTCATACACGTCCACCTTCATAAGAATACAGGAACTGAAATACGCCAGTTGGAGTATTCTCAAATTATCGGAAGTCTAATGTATTTGATGAATTGCACTAGACCCGATATTACTTACGCTGTAAGCAAGTTAAGCAGATACACTAGCAATCCTAGTGATCAACATTGGACCGCTTTACTACGAGTATTGGGTTACGTATCACATACCAAGGAAAATGCCTTGAGATATGGACAGTATCCACCTGTACTTGAAGGATACAGTGATGCTAATTGGATTGTAGATTCTGAGGAATCAAAATCAACTAGCGAATACGTATTTACTCTAGGAGGAGCAGCGGTATCTTGAAAATCTTCTAAGCAAACATATATTACCCGTTCCACTATGGAATCGGAATTCATAGTCTTAAATAAGGCCGGAGAAGAAGCAGAATGGCTTCGACAATTTTTTGGAAGATATACCATTATGGCAAAAGCCAGTGCCCGCTATATGTATACACTGCGATAATCAAGCAGCTATGTCTAGGGCACAAAATGTTATATACAACGGTAAGTCTAGACATATTCGTCGTAGACATAATACTGTGAAGCAGTTGCTCTCAAATGGAATTATCTCTATTGACTTTGTCTCGTCAAAGGATAATTTAGCTGATCCGCTTATTAAAGATTTAAGTGGAGAGCGTATAAACTGCGCATCGAGGGGAATGGGTCTAAAAGCCTAACCTTACCGAGTCAGCTTAATAGAAACCTCACTTAGCGATTGGAGATCTCACGGACTAAGTTCAAGAGGAAAAAACTAGTTATGATTGACTCAGCAAGTAAGCACTTGGAAGCTTGACTCCAATCCAGTCCTAAGATACACATAAGTGCTTTTCTACAAGTGGATTAAGGATAAGTTAAACGCTTTTAATGATGCCTATATCTTGTTACTAAACAAGTGGAGTAGAGTAGACTACTCTTAATAGGATGATCACCTATGTGAGTATAGAGTTAGGTCGGCTCTTTGGGAATTTCAATGGAGGCTGTTATTCCCTAAAGATACTCTCTGAAACCAAGAATGTCCAGGGCCAAAACGGACACAACCGAGAACCAAAGTTGATTTGGAAAGTCACTGTGTGAAGCTTGTTGACTTGGCTTACACTAACGGCTAACAGTTCAAGACCTAGTTCACTGATTAACCAGTAAGTCCAATAAAGCTTTCGCTATGGAAGGTTCAAGATCTAGTTCACTTATCCTGATGCAGTTTCTTTTCTAAAGTACATTTCACAATAGAGTCAGTATCTTTGTGTGTCAATTCCTTGAATCTCCATTCATTGTGGGGGATTGTTGGAATATGAAGAATATATATGTGAATCTTTGAATTGAATTATGGCGAGATCCGTTGATCGAATCAATTGGATGATGGTTGGAGTGTGTTCTCCTTCCATTGGGGATGAACGTGGTATATTCACATGTTCAATTCCGACTTCGAATGAATGAGATATTCAAGTCTAAAGATTGCCTAATTCAAAGCCAAAATGGGACTAAAGGTAGGTAAAAGCATTTAGTTCCACATTGGCCATGGGATGGAAGTTCGTAGTGTTTAAATAGAGAAAATTGAGAATAAAGGGCGTGCCCATTGGGTACTTGGAGTTTTCGCACGCGATTAGGAGGAAACCATGCCGCACATGCGCGCGCCGGTGCCGATGCCGGGCTCGGGCTCGGGCTCGGGCTCGGGTCCGGGTCCGGGTCTGGGTTCGGGTTCCCTACCCGGCCTGGTTCTTTTTGAACTGGGTCTCACGGATATGGGTTACGCGGAGCATACCCGCTCCGCTATCCGGATCCGAACCGCCCCGCCAATGGACCCGAACCGACCCGCTCCGCTATACGGATCCGAACCGCCCCGCCAAAGGCTGTCGCGGTAGTTGGACAGCCAACAGTTGCGGTGGTTGGGTCGAACCATTGCAACGGTTCAGACCGAACCGTTGCAACTTTTCGTTGGGTTCGGACCCGTTGGCCCCTCCCGGAGCGCTATAAATAGCGCTTCGAATTCTCAATCAAACATCTACAACACAAGAACAACAATAGCAAGACTTCTAAAGGAGATTTTCTCTCTCTCTCTCTCTCTCTCAGTCTTGAAGTGACTTCCAAAAGGGAAGTGTGGAAATCAGTAACTCGGTTTCCGAAGCGGCTTCCAAAAGAGATTCTTCAAAATTCGTTCTGAAAGAGGACTTAGAAAATTCAACAGATTCTTTAATAGAATTGTTGTCTGAATCTGGGACTTCTGAAGAAGAATATTCTTCAACCTTCCTTCTTCCTCTACAGTGGGTGCTCCTCCAAAGTAAAGGCAAATATTCTCCTGAAATTTGTCTTTGTCCCGCTGTTTCAATAATCATGTGAAGGTACTGGTTAACTACAGTTCGACTGTACGGTGATTTGGTAGTATTATCCAAATACCGTGAAGGAATGTTGTATCTTGGGAGACCAGCGTCCAGTAACCCGTTAGCACCAGTGCGGGGGACGTAATTATCTTAAGGAGATCCGCTTTAAGCGTACCTCACTCCAAGTACTGTATAAGTGAATTAATTTCTTTATACAGGGGATATACTGATATTCAGTATATTGAGACTGATTTATATCAGTCTAATTGGTGTTTAACCAAGGAAGGAAATTGAAAGGTGATTTTTAAATTAAGGAACGTTCTATTGAACGGAAAACCTCCCACCTGATATTTGCCCACCTAGCCAATTAGATTGTTGATATTTCAGTGATCTTACTTAGTTGTCAGGTTGAACCCAGAAACCAACAAACATATCTTATTGCAAGCAACCTATTCTACTAGGACAAAGCTCCATGCCTCCTTGATTGCTGCATTGAACTACTGAAATTGATTGCTAACTTTTGCATGCAGAGCCCGAAGCCAAACAAACATTTAAGTGTTGGGCAAGTTGATAAACAGGGGCGCACACTCCCTTTAAAAAACAGATACTTATCGGACGGATATTAAACAGATTTGGATACTGCTTATTACTATCTATCTGTATTGCTTCGGTTTCTTGAGTACATGATTGTCAAACACATCTCAAACCAATCAGTTTGACATACAAAGACCTTCTTTGTTCTTAAACTATATTAGATTCTTCATCTATTCACACAAACAGCAACAAGACAAGAAAAGGGAAAATCCGTTGCCAGCCTACACAATAGACTTCTGGGTTGCATTTCTTTTATACATTGGATATTTGCTCTCTCTTTCATACAGGGTCCCTGCAAAAAGAATGAGTACATACACTTCCAAACTCCAACAGGAATCCGATCATACTTCATAGAAAGTGAAATCCATCAATATAAAAGCAAAACAAATGTATAAATTATGAGTCTTCTTCTCTGGTCCAATTCCGTCACGCTACAACCAAGTATCTGTAATTTTTCTTTTGTTTTTCATATACCATTTTCTTCATTTGACCTGTTTATTTTAGATAGAGCTGTTCCTCAAGCTTTTGAGAAATGACCCACTCCTTGTGATCTCTCGCAAGGGCTTGTTGGTGAACCGGATGAGGTTGTAGGCCCATGCTCCTGTTATGGTCCCGCTAATAGGCCCCAAAATGTACACCCATATTCCCTCGTACCGATTTAACACGATTGCTGGCCCTAGGGTTCTTGCTGGGTTCATTGATGCCCCCGATATCGGCCTACAGCAGTCACAACAGACACGGACATATCTGTATCAGTTAACAATTTCTCTAGCATAACTATTTTTACTATAAATAAATGTACTTAGTTGTAATTCAATACCCAGCGAAGAGAACATTTAGCAGGACAGTAGATCCTACAGCTATCCCTGCCAGCTCTCCGATCTGTAGGTCATCGAAAATAATTTAGAATCTTGATTAATTTTTATTTTTGTTCTTGTAGATGATTACTTCTAAGCAAGAAAGTGACATGACTTACTGCTCGGTTATCTGTGGCAACACCAGAGATCACAAACATGAGGTAGAAGGAGATGATGAACTCGAGGACCAGAGACTGAATGTCAGACCCAGTCGGAATCGTTCCAAAGAAATGCTTGCGCTCGCCTCCAAACAGCAAGCGGAGAGTGACACTCGCAAGGGTGGATCCGAGAACCTGAGCTGTAATGTAAGCCGGAACCTGGAAAACTTTGTTTCATCAGACATGGATGGAGACAAGGTAAATTGAAAGTAGCAAGTGTCCAATTAACAGTACCAGAAAGCAACATAACAAAAAAAAAACTGTCTTTTGATAAGAACAAGCGACATAGCAGAAAGCAACATATGAAGAACGTTAAAAAATTAAAAAATAAATAAAACAATAGACCTATGTAACATTTCTTGTTTTGCCGTGAAGGGAAACGTATAGAGCATGTGTACACAAAGTGTTTTGGCCTTGAAAGGAACTGATTAATCAAATGTGAAAGGGTTTTTTTTTTTGGGTCTGTTCTTGAGAGAAGAAAGGCTCTAATTAGTGAATTCAACTTGCTGAACCATGTTGTGTATCCTATAAATTATGGACTCAAACCCAACATATCTGAAAAAGAAATTGTCTAAATTAACTTCATATATCACAAGCCATCATATCAATTCAGAAGAGAATTTTGCAAGATTTGATTATCGCATAGTGGGATAGTAATTAATAACATTGACACAATAATCATGCTGACAGAAATATACTTATCTAGGTGAAAGAATAGAAGTAATGCGATCAAATATTTGATGTTTTATAATTTATGGTAGCCAACCTGTCTCCATGGAAATCTTCCACAAGTAGCAAAAGCAAGGGTAACAGCAGGATTGAAGTGAGCACCAGAGATATGGCCAACAGAGTACACCATGACCATAACCACCAACCCCAAACAATGCATATGCCAGGAAATGTAACAGAACCTTTGATAAGATTTACAGCCACAGAAGCACACCCCGCAAATATCACAAAGTATGTTCCAAACACTTCAGCAATGAGCTACACAAATTCAGGTAAAAAAATGTTCTGTAAGTCTCACAAAACTATCAGTACCAGCACAAATTACTTAATGTTAATTATAAATAGCCAGAATGATGTTGAAACATTCAAGTTCCCACTGCCCAACAACCAATTATTTCGAGTTTTGGTAGTTGGGATATTATCAACTGTCCATTTAATGGACCGATCAAATTGGTGGCCAAATCCCATCTTCAAACTTAAGGTGCCAGCTCATTGTAAGAAGCAGCAGTTGATAGTTTCTGTATTGAGTTGTTGCTGAAAAATCTAGGATTCCAAATATTTCCCCACAACCAATGCTAAGGATACATTTCCTTTGATGTATGGTCAACAACTTGTTATTATTTTTTAGGAGCAAAAGACGACGACAACAACAACAACTAAGCCATTTGTCCCAAGTATTTGGGGTAGGCTACATGAACCAAAAGAGAATTACGTCGGATCGGGCACATGGATCAGCTTTTTCCGCTCATTCCTATCAAGCAATATGCCTTCACTAAGACCTTTAGCCTTTATATTTTGTCGTATTACCTCCATCCATATTTTCTTTGGTCTTTCCTGCGCTCTTGTTATTATCAAATCTATTTATATCAATAAGAGTCTCTCTCTTTATAAAAAAAATCTTATTGTAATCAAATGAATGCCACATGGGGGTAAAATCATACCTCATAGATTGCTGGTACAGGCCCTATGGGATTATGGAAAGATTATGAAGGAGAATTTGTGACATGAAGTAATCACCTCCAGTTGGCTAAAGATTATTATCAAAGGAGAATTGTAAAACTAGTCAAAACCTTCTCATCAACCATAGATTCTTTATCTTTAATCATTGAGACATGGATTAAATTTCTATTTACAAGAGTAATTTAGGAACCAGATCTCAATCAAAGCCAAAAGGATACAAATAAGCTTAATTTGGTAGAAACAAGCAAAGAACAAGCTGCTGTTCTCTCACCTTCTGCAGGAAATGAACAGAGAGGCCAAACCCACAGCCTTTGCTGTCAGAACTCCCAAACCCATGATCAGCAACAGCAGTAGCTTCCTCTTGTCTTCTTCCTTCTTCCACTGATCTCTCATTCACCCCATTAGCCCCTGAGCTCTCTCCCTTCCCACCCATCTCTCTCTCTCTCTCTCTCTCTCTCTCCCCCCCCTCCCTCCCCCTAGAAATAAGTGAGCGAGAACAAGGATAAGCAAGAAAATTCTGACATGGGCTTGTATTTATCAACAGGCAAGGACCCAGAAAAGGGGGCAGCAGAAGACCCAGATGAACTCTACTGCCTTTCTTTCCATTGCAAGCTTTTGGCCCCCCCCCCCGCTCTCCCTATTTGACTCTGACTACTTTTTTAGAATGCAAGTGAGGAAGTATGGGAGTGAGGAATTGGTAATAGTTCCCTTTGGAACTTAGAAATTGGTTAGTAAGTTTTTCGGTGTTTGGATGTTGTTAGGAAGTGTGATTTGAAAAATGTTATGTCTTTTCTGGTGTTTGGATGGTAATGTGAAAGTGAAAGTGGAAAAGTTGACCACAAAATTGACCATAAAATAATATTAAAATAAAAATTAATTAAGAAAAATAAAAAATAGAATGTAATTAGAATGCAAGTGAGATTTACATGATCAAAAAATTAACTGTTTTGTACTACAACTTATTATAAATGAGATTTACATGACCACAAAATTAACTGTAGCACTTTGGAAGCGAGGAAATGATTGTGTAAAAGAGAGAAGAGAGAAGGAAAAGGAGTTTTCTTATTTTCCTTTTCCGGTGTTTGGATAGATAGGGAAGTAAGCAATTATACTTCCTCATTTCCTTACTTCCGCCCACTTCCTTGCATCCAAACACCCCCTACATCTATCTCTTCTGTATTTTTTTTTAATTTTTTTGTATTGTTAGCTAAATTAGGAGAGAATAAGAATGGGGGAGGTTTTAAATGTGGGGAATGGTTGGGAGGTGTGATGGGCATTGAGAGTTTGGACAGAGGTCCAAAATGGACAGGGGCAGAGCATTGAAGGCTGCTCTAACGACTCGCCAACCCATTCATTTAAAAATTTATTTGTGTTGACTAATATATGATGATGATAGGAACAGGTTATGCTCGTGTCTCCATTCTTATAATTGAATTGCAGTCTTGTAACAATTTACACTAATTATTTATTTACCTTTCAGAAAAGGTACAAAGTTTTAAATTTCATTGATGCAATACATATTGTATATAATATTGAGAAAAAATAATAATCATTTGTTAGTAAAATTACAAAGTAGGTTACTCATGAGATCAAACGCTCCAATAAATCAGAGAAGAGATTTGAGATTACTGCCACACGAGTCCAGAAAGATGCTATAAAAGTGTCTGTAATATAAATCACTTGATAATTTTTATTAGAAGTCAAGATATTAACAAAGTGACTGATAGTAGCAGGCTAAAAAGAGTGATATTAGATAAGATGTGATATTGAGGAGGAGGAGGAGGTGGTGGTGATGGATTTGAAAATAAGGTGGAGGAGTACGTGATGGCGGTCATGGTGGTAGTAGCATGGTTTAGGAGGGATCACTGGTGGATGAGGAGATCGTTATGATGGTAATGAGTTTTAGGATGAGAAATTTAGAGCGAGAAGGTGGTGGTGGGGGAGGGGAAGGGGATTTGAGGAGGAAGAGGTGGTGGTGGTGGTGGTAAATTCGAATAAGAGAAGAAGGAGATGGAGGTGGTGGAGGTGATGGTGGGTCTAAGGAGGACGAGGAGGAGGTGGTGGTGGTGGAAGATTTTTTTTTTTTTTTTTTTAAATTAAGTTTAGGAGGGTCACGTTCTTTGTACGTGTCCCTTTTAACAGAAAAGTTAACTGTTACAGTATAGTAAGTCAATGTATAAGTTTTCATAGTTCAGGAGAATATAATGCAACGCTCCTGATAGTAGAGGAATGCGAAACGGGCCAAACTCGGGCCTGCCGGATCAAGGACCAGGCCACGCCCGCACCTGCCAGCGAATATTGGGCAGGTCGGCCCGTGCCCAGTCCCCCTTAGGGGGGCTCGGGCACGACCCGCTAGGCCGCTCGGGTTGGTCCGTGCCAGACTCGACCCTACCCGATCAATTAAAAATTAAAAAACAATAATAAATAAAATTAATTCTCTTTTTTTTCAACCCCCAATGTGGCATTGTGATTTGTGCATTGAGGTGGAGTGCTGGGGTCTTGGGATTGAAATCCAGCAAACACTTTTTTTATAATTCAAAAAAAAAGGTGGGTCGGATTTTTTTCGGGGGTGCAAAAAAAATTTGCAAAATGCCCCAGATTTGTTAGGGCGAGTAGGCTCAGACCCGGGTGCGGCCCGGCTAAGCGTGGGCCGCTATTCTCACATCAGGGCACGCCCCATGCTAGGGCCGGGCCCGAGCCCACACGGGATGGGTCTATGCGGGTTGGCGGTTCGACCCGGCCCGATTCGCACCCCTACCTGATAATGTAAGAGTATTTCTCGCTTACCCTAGAAAGTATAGATGTTATGTAATATTGCATGTAATTATGTAGAGAAGGCAATTGGACATGGTATTGGTTTATATTTTCCTCAAAAATGGCATGGGTGTAATTAGGGCTGTAAATGGAGCTCATAACCCGTTAAGTGCTAAACTGATCTGAAATTAATTTTAAATTCGAATCTTAAAAATTGAATCCAATTTTATATTTGGATCAGATTTGAATCTTGCTTTCTTAGCTCGACTTAGTTTCGGGTCGAATTCTTTTGTTGACACTGACCCCGAAACCCAACCCATTTGTACGTTGTAAATAGTAAAGCTTGAATCTTTGAACCCCAATTAAAACTATTTGACCCCCAATTAAACCTAGTTTTCAATAAACCCAATTAAAACACATTAACAACTTAATTAACTGTTGATTTTCATCTACCTGGAAAAGAAATTAATTGCGATATTAATAGAGAAATTCAACGCTTCGGAAAACGAAGAAGAGTCAACTCTCTCTCTCTCTCTCTCTCTCGACCATCTCATGAAGCAGAGCCTTGCAACCATCTGCTTGTGTTTGATCAAAAGATGCTTTTGATGGGTAAAAGATCCAATTATCTCTTTGGATAACATTTATTAGAAAGACAGAAAAATCCGAACTCGTCTTGGTTATCGGGTTTGGATCTGATTCACTTCCAATCCTCTTTGTCGGATTTGGATCCGGATCCGGATATGGCATCTCTTTATCGGGTTCGAATTTGGATTTTACATAAATCCATCCAAATCTGGCTCGTTTACAGCCCTAGATGTATTTTTTTTCTTTTTTTCCTTTTTTTTTGGAGAATAGTCTCTAGGATTACATCATAACCCCAAATGGGGAAAGAAACCCCACATAGAAGATGAAATAAACTCCCAACAAGAGGGAGATTGAAAGACCTGGTACACATTCATTGAGCACAACAAGAGTCTCTATGAAACTGCTAATATCCTCCATGCATAGTCTTCATATGCCACGAGTGAGCTTCCACGAACCGCTAGGTGAGTCTCGCGGGCTTCATACGCCGCAAAGTCAAACAATTGTGTAATTTGCCTCATTCTGTACCTAGAAATTATATTTCGAAATACTCCTCACACTTGCCCATCACAAATGGGAAGATTCGATCTCACGACCTCCCACAAGTGAAGGTTGTGAAATGCCGCTGCTCACTACTTAATTTATTTCTGTTCTTTATTTATTTTATACTCAGAAAGAATCATACCTTTCATTAAAAGTGAACAGTTACAATAATGCCTTGAATCATCTAGTAAAAAGAACACACATAAAAAGAATCTGAATAATACGTTCACGGGGGTATACAAGATCAGATAATTGAATCCCACATTTCATACAAAGGAAACAAAAAGTGGAATATGGTCACATTGTTACATTAAAGCAGAAACAATGAAATCAAATACAACATATTGGTTAAAAACTTAGCATAATATCATCATTGAAATGTCTTGCTCCCATTCTAGAAAGTGTTCAAATATGAATATCCACTCCAAGTCAAATTGGCTTTGAAGAGCATTTTGTAGATTCAAGGTATTCCATTAATTTTGAGTCATCTCTTGAACGTCTTCTTCTCTTTTTTTTCCCCCCTTTTATTCGTTTCATTTCTAAGCTTTGAAAAGAAATGGAAGTAAGGTAGTGATCCCTATGAAATTTGTAAAAATTATTTTCTTAGAACACGGATAGTAGTAGAAGGTAATTTGTTTCCAATTACTTCTTTTAGTTGTATGAGTAGACTTTTGGTCAAGGATTCACGCATATACTGATTGTTTTTCTTCAAGTCACCTAACTTGTTGTTGACAAAGAAAATGACAATCTAAATCCCAACCTTTTGACCCATTTTCTCCATGTCAATGTCCAACTCCCATTATGTTGGGGGTTCACATTAGCATGACAAAAGGAAATTTCAACTCTCCTTTAATTAAGTTACTCTTTTTAGAGCAAATTTTGTCATCCAATTGATCTCCAAAAAATTAGCACATGCAATCTTATCCACTTGTTACACGAGATTCTCATGCATGAGAGAATATTTAGAGAGCTTCTTTGATACTAAACAAATTCATACGCATGTAATGAGGTTTGAGATTAGAGTTAAACTTGTGTCTGTCCTCTACTAGTATGAACAAAATCTCTTGCTCTCAGAAAAAAGTATGAACAAGATCTCTACATGTCACGAGTATATTGATGCGATCACATGCATGTGAATGATGATTTAGTCAATACCTCTCACTGGCAAAATATAGAAAGAAAGGCAGATGAGACTTGAGGGGGGAAAAAACCCTAAAATTATAAATAATCTTAAAATATAAACTCTCTCAAATTAATTCTAAAAATTGATATTTGACATGCCACGGTGTCACGTCAGTGGCACAACAGTTCCCCTGCCAACATGACGTCCGCGCACTTAGGGATCATTTTTTGGTTCGTCAAGAATTGGTAATTCCATATGTGTTAAATTTATTTTTTTGTTGTGTATTATCTTGTTTAGGGAAGCCAACCAAAAGACGAGTGGAATTTTTTTGGCTCATCCGACACGTTAGGTGTTGACAAACCCAGACAAAAGTGAAAATTTTGAGAGAAAAAAAAAACCAAAGAATTTTGACATCCCTGATCAAGGCAAAAACTTTGAAAAAAAAAAATAATAATTTTTCTCTCCCCATCTCCCTCTCCCTCGTTCAACAAGTCTGCAGGTCTCTCAATCACAAGAATGAGAATTTAAAAGTTTGGAAAAACTTTAAAAAATTAAAAAAATCGACCTGTTTTAAGAAGTGGAGAATTTTTGAATCTCGATTTGATCAATACCTCTTGATTCATCACGAGGGCTTGTTTGGATTTGGAGTCGCAATTAAGTCTCTTGACTCTAAACACCGACGTGAGATTTGTTCGCCTGTCATTCGTAGTTTTATGAATTGTAGTTAACTGTCTCTAGAAGTTACACTTAATTAATTGAAGTTTAGAAAAATACAATCGGGCTGGATTTTTTTCCTCAAAATTTCAAAGGAAAAAAATATATAGAGTTTGAACTAACTCTTATTTGTGTCCAAAAATAACATAAAATTATTAAACTGTAGTTTAGAAAACTGAAGTTAATCAGTTTGCAAATTTGTAACTACAACTTAAAAAAAAAAAAAAAAAAATTTGCTGCCCACGCTACGTGTGAAACCAAACTTGCGAATAATAGTTAGCTTCTGGCATAAGATTTTTTTCAGGTGTTACTAGAAAGAGGACGAACAATGGACTTGATGAAGACAGTGAGAAATAGGACAATCACTTTTTTTTTAAAGGGTTAATTGTAGATATAATTTCTATATTATAGATACTAAAGCAGATATATTCCATAACTCTTTTATTAGCAAACAGACTCCTTGCTTTCATATATATTTTTTTTAATTCAATTTGAGTTAATTTCATATTTTTTTAATTCCCTAATTACTCTTTAACAATTTTACTCTTGTATATTAATTGATCCCCTCTTCTCACATGAAATTAATCTAATTTGAATTAAAAAAAAAAAAAGAATATGAAAACAGGAAGTCTATCTGCTAATTAAAAAAGTTTAGAGGGTGCATTTGCTCCAGTAGTTATAATGCAACAGGTGTATCTGCAATTAATCTTTTTTAAATCATAACATTAAATCTCAAGTGAAAGCAAAAGAAATACAAGAAGATAATACATGCTCTCCTCTCCCCTACATCCCCCAAAAGAAACCCTAGAAATTCAAATTTCTGGGGGAGGAGGAGATCGCTGTCGGCCTCCTCAATCGACTTCCCCTCCTCCCCCAGCCCTCCAAGATCCAAAGCAGCCCCTCCTGTTAGATCTAAATTTATTCCATACAAGATCTACACATATACTATAAGCCTCTTTA
Source organism: Agave tequilana (assembly GCA_038442645.1). Classification (NCBI taxonomy): domain Eukaryota; kingdom Viridiplantae; phylum Streptophyta; class Magnoliopsida; order Asparagales; family Asparagaceae; genus Agave; species Agave tequilana. The sequence goes on from JAVJIF010002682.1 coordinate 313,628, forward strand.
TCTTGATCAAGGGAAAGGAGGGTTTTAGGCATACCTGATTCCATCACGAAGAGGATGCCGAAGGTTGCACGATCTCGAGGACGCCGGAGTTGAGGGAGAGGATTCTTCTCTCCAACCAGCAAGTTCTCTTCTTTATCCTTAGAGGAGATGAGAGGCCTCCAAGAGAGATGGTTATTGCTGTTGGTGGAGAGGGAACCCTACTCATGATATATATAGCATCAAGAAACCCTAGTTCAACTCATCATAAATCTAGGCCCTTGATTTATAACACGAGTTCCACACGTGTAGATGAGTCCCACATTCTAATTTAAATACACTCATGGCTAAGTGTAATTGAAAACGTGTCTAGACCCAAACCATTTAGGTTTGATCAGTTCTTTATTGGGTCAAACAACATAGGTTAAGTGGGCGGGTGCAAATATCTAATTCATTTGATTAGGCCCAAAATAAGTTAGACTTTAAAACAAAAAAGTCTAACAATCTCCCACTTGGGCCAAGCAAGTCATACTGAATAGATATTATGCATAACTTTATGACGTCAAAACTTTAACCGCCGACAAATCACGTTTCAAAACAATCTGATCCATTAAGTGTCCTGTCACCGAGCATGGCGATCGTTACCTTCTGTATAATCGAGATAGGACCTTCCACATCACAAGTTTCAGAACCCCTAATGACATAAATCAAATGTGGACGTGTGGCATGGAAATGTCCTCTGATCAAATAAGGTACAATTCCAACTGGCTTCCACTTTATGACTCCAACGAGTCTAGCCTTATGACTCCAACGAGTCTCACTTTATGACTCCAACGAGTCTAACTGCTAATTCAACAAACTCAAATGCGCAAAAAATAAATTTTAGGAAAAGCAGTTATAAATTTATTTATCAGAATCAACAAATATCCATAAAGTGCACTTAGAAATAATATCTGTTACATAAAATTATCCACTCCCACAAAATCAGGATATCATAATGACTAGTCATCCCCATATGAGCAATATGCTCTAAGAATACTTTAGGTGAAAGTCCTTTAATGAGTGGATCTGTAATGTTAAGAATAGTGCCATCACTATCAACAGACAAAATATGATTCCGAACTTTATCATTGATGACAAGAAAATTGATGTCGATATGCTTCGACTTTGCTGAACTCTTGTCACTATTGCAGTAGAGCTTTATAGCTCTTATTGTCACAGTGTAGCTGTAATGGCCTCTCGACTAAATCCACCATCTTCCTACAATAAGGAAAATGTAACATGAAGTGGACTTCCTATTGTCGATACATCTAGCATAATCTGAATCTGTGTATCCAATCAGCTGCAACTGATCAGATTTCATGTAGTCTTCTATTAATATCGCATTACCTTCTTGGTAGTCTTTCAGTGATCAATCCCAGGATTGATCAAGTATCTGCCAAGTTTTTCAATGGTATATGCTACGTCTGGACGGGTACAAACTTGAGCACACATCAGACATCCAACCGCCAATGCATATGGAATGTCTTTCATTTGCTCTTCTGTAGATCGTTCTTGGGACATTGGAGTAGACTCAACTTATCTCCCTTAGTGACAGGCGCATCACCCAAAGAGCAATTCTTCATGCCATATCTATCTAGCACCTTATCGATATAGGCCTTTTATGATAAACCTAATATTCCACGTGTCCTGTCACGTTGAATCTGGATGCCCATCACAAAAGAAGCGTCTCCAAGATCTTTCATCTCAAAATTCTTTGAGAGAAAATTCTTGATCTCAAGTTGTAGGCTGTCTAAAAATGACTAACAGACCAGCCATTAAGGAAGCAGAGTCTCAAGCTCTAGACGCGAGAAATCGATGCTCGCGTCTCAGCATTAAGACGCGTTGGCTCTACACCCGCGTCACAACGTTCAGACGCGTCGGCCCGAAGCCCGCATCTCAGCATCAAGGCGCGTCGGCCCGAAGCCCGCGTCTCAGCATCAAGGCGCACCGGCCCGACGCCCGCGCCTCAGCATCCAGGCGCATCGGCCCGACGCCCTCGCCTCAGCATCCAGACGTGAAGGCCCGAAACCCGCGTCTCAAGGCGCGTTTGGCTCGACGCCCGCGTCTCAAAACTTCAAGGCGCGTTCGGCCCAACGCCCGCGTCTCAGTTGCAACTGCCCTGATTGCGGGGCCAGTCACCGCGCATGTAGCGGGTAGTGGCCCCTCATTCGGGAGCGTTTTCAGGAGGCACCTTCACCCCCTGAGATCCCTATAAATAGCCTTGTTTGCTATGAAGAGAGGATCGGGAGTTTTTGGGAGAAGGGAGAGAACCTTGAGAGGATCAAAGCTTGGGCAGAAGATTGGAGTTTTGAAGAGAGAGAGCTTTGAGATAAGGTATCATCAAAAATCGATCGAATCCAGGCAGGAGGATCATCAAGAGAGAAGCACGACTCTTCAGCGAGCTTACTGAGTACTAGCCGCTCTTCGCCTACCTCCTCTTTGAGAGTTTTGGTAGACGGAGCTGAGTTACTCTTTCTACCGACCGAAGAGAAGACCCCCGACGGTCCAGGACGGTCATCTGGTCAACGGAGAACAAGATTCACTCTCCATCGCCACACGAAGAACCCAGCTTTAAACAAAGGGAAGATTCAGACATCCTCCCTCCCTTGTAACTGGAAAAGAGGGAAGAGTAGTTCTTTTGGTTGTAATCGTTTCGCTTGAATCAAGAAAATCTTTTACAGCTAAAACCACTTTCTCCGACCACCAAATTTTCCGGCCCCTACAAGAGATGGCGACTCCGCTGGGGACTACCTTCGTTACTGACGAGCGCACCGTGGTGCAAGATGACGTTCTCCGTAAGGGGAAAATGGTCGAATCCCTCGTCGTCGAGTTCGACCAGGCGAAGTATGAAGAGTTCCTCTCTTCTGGCTCCAAGAGCCCAAAGACCCGCGTCCGCCGCAGGGTCTCAAGTGGACAGCCCCCTGAAGCCCAATCTGAGGCTCTGTCGGGTGCTCCTGCTGCCCACTGTGCCAAGTTTGGTTCACGCGCCAACGCCTCTCCGAAGGCCCGCGTAACCTCAGACACCTCTACTGCGATCAACCGCGTCGCGCAGAGCACACGCGCCAACTCCTCTCTGAAGGCCCGCGTGGTCCCTGGCACATCTACTAGTGCGATCGACCGTGTCGCACAGAACGCCCGCGTCAGCGTCTCTCAGGAGACCCGCGTGGCAAACACCCCTGGTTCTACAAACCAGGAAGTTGTTGGCTTCTCTCTTCCTCCACGGCGCAATCGGAATGCCGAGCGTCGACAGAGAAGACGCGCGCGTCAACACTCGGTCGGAACCGTTGGTTTTCTGACTGGGGTTGAACGCAGCGTACGATCCGATGCCTTGCCCGCACCTCGTCCAGTGCGAGAGGTCCGTGTTTGGCGACCCAAACGCGAGACTCCCCAAGTTGAGCCCTCTAAAGACCAACTTGCCAAACGCCGAAGCGAAGCTTCTGCGTCTTGTCAAACGCAGGAAGCACGCGCCCATAGGCGTGGGGCCCAGCAGCCCACTCTCTCCCAAGTCTCTCTGCTCCAACGCAGCAGACAGCAACGCGAAAGTCGCGTCTCATATCAACAGAGACGCCAGACGCGCGTGACGCAGCCGCGACGCAACAGCCGCGTTTCTGAAACCTGTGTCCAGGCTGAACAGCACATGACTGTCTCCCGTCGTCGACGTTGCGAGACCAGTCTCTTTAATCCCCCTCCCACAGATTTGAGGGATTATTTGACAAGGAAGAGGAGTGCCAATCAGACCACTTCTCCATGCTGCTGTCAACAGCTCATCCAGATGCTCTCTGGATGCCATTGCGAGTCAGGCGTGCACCAGCCGTCTTTAATTAGACAGCTGACCCTGATTCCCCCATCAGCCAAGAGAAGACGCTCCCACAGGAGGAGAACCTTCTCAGATGTCGAATACCCCGAGCTTACTGCAAACATGACTAGCAGAAGCAAGGGAAAACAACTAATGGTCAACTCAGAGGAATCTGACTCTGAACCGGAGGGGGTATCAACACACTCGCACCCGGACAGGGGCCATTCCCCCAATTGACTATAATGCCTTAGCCCGCGGCATTAGAATGGGTGGTTCTCACTCCGCTATAGTGGAGTCACAGGCTTCAAACTCTTCCGTCGAGAAGGAGGCTTCCGCCTACATGGCCGACACTCCTGAGGAGACGACCAGGCGTTTAGAACAGACGCAGAAGCACCAGATGGATATAATCGCCTCTCAACAGAGATCCATGACTCCCTCAAGCATATGCTTGAGAAATTGCTTGAAGAAAGAGCGAGATCTCCTCCTAGACGACCGAAGGGGAAAGGGAGAAAGGGAGGAAGCCCACCCTCCGAATCTTCTGACGAGACACGACGATCTACCTCAGATGTGTCCAAGCCCTCGTCGCAGGCAAGAAGCGACCAGACCCGGGAAAGGCTCATGCTAGAAGAATGAGTCAACTGGAGCAGCGCCTCGAGGCCCTTACCAACCGTAAAGGCCTCCAAGAAGCTGGAGTAGTCCGGCCCTATCCGGCCGAGTGGGACTTAGTCCCGTACCCTCCTAAGTTCAAGGCTCCAACTCTCCAGGCATTCGACGGGAAGGGGTCACCCAACCAGCACATCTACTACTTCAAATCCCAGACCGGGAATGTGGTAGATAACGATGCCATCCTGGCGCGACTGTTCATCGGCACCCTGAAAGGGTTGGCCTTTGAATGGTTCATGAAGCTCCCCGAAGGTTCCATCAAGAACTGGGGCGACTTGGAGAAGCTGTTTCTAACACGCTTCTTCGAAGATGATTCGGAGGTCACAATGCCTACCCTTTTAGCTACAAAACAGCGAAAGGGAGAGTCCGTCAAGTCTTTCGTAGAAAGATTTCGGAACATGGCACTCCGATGTCCAAGCGGCATGACCCAGGCCACCCTGGTGGAAATATGTCGCCATAATCTCCAAACCTCACTCCTTGCTCAAATAGGAGTTGCTGAAAGCCGCACCTGGAAACAATTAGTCCAGCAAGGTGAACAGGCTGAGGAGATTGTCGCCCGCGTCAGAGCGGAAGAAGGCAAGCCCAGGCCAGAGAGGTCGACAAGGCGTGCACCAGACACATCCCTCCAAACCAAGCGGAAGGATAATTTGGCGACGGAGACCAAATCTCTCACCAAACCTCAAACAGGCAGGGCAAGTGGCTCTTCAAGCCAGCCACGCCCCAACAAGCAGTATTCCTTCAAGGAGGAACACGTCGATTCGCTCTTCAAGCTACTCAACAAGAGCAATCGACTGAAGCTCCCTGAAATTAGACGCCCGGAGGATGTCGGCAAGACCGACAATCCCACCTACTGCTTATACCACAGGATGCTCGGACATCCTACCAAAAGCTGCTATGTCTTTAAGGACATCCTTCAAGCTCTGATTGACGCGGAGGTATTAAAACTCCGACCGGAGCAGAAGAAGATGACGGCCAACATGACGTCGATTCTCCAGTTTGGGACACGACCCCCGACACCCGTGGGGGTAATCTCTGTCCCGAAAGGAGAACTGAGGGTGGTCAACACAGACCCTCATCAGCAGCAGGAGAAAGGCTTGGTACCCGTCTCTACACCTCGAGGGGAAATCATGTGGGTCCACCCTGACCTCGTCGACGAGCAACAATGGACGACTGTGACCAACAGGAAGTCCAAAGGCAAAGGGAAGGCTTCATCTTGCCATGTGATATGCGCCTCTTCTCGAGAAGCGGACACTGATGTTCCCTCGCTGACTGACTCAGAAGAGGAAACAATAGTCCTGGCCGCGGAACCCGACCCACCAACGGCAGGAACCCGTTCGGGGCAGGCATATCTGAAACAGTATGGCGAGACAGCAGCGGCTTCTCCACAACCAGCCGTAGAGCCAGCCAAGCCCTCCTCTAAACAGCCTGGGGAGAAGCAGAAAGAAACTCGGTTTTCTCGAGTTCTTGCGAAAGGTGTAACAGAAGGATCCTCGACACCTTACCGCTTCGACGTCTTGGCTCAACTAGCCAACATCCCGGCACGCATTACCTTGTATGAGCTCCTGAGGCTATCAAAGTCAACCAGAGAGGCTCTACAAGAAGCTCTGGCAAATGCTGAGGTCTTTATGACCCGCGTGCCAAGGGAGGAAGATGAAGAGGATTGCCTCCACACCTCCCCAAATGCTCCCTGCATCACCTTCACAACAGATGACATGCAGGTTAAAGGGAAGCATGACCGACCCCTATACTTCACAGGGTATATTGGGTCATCCGAGGTGAACCGCATCCAGGTAGACCCAGGGTCCGCGCTGAGCATCATACCTCGCCGGGTTATGCAATTTCTAGGCATTCCTACCCATCGTCTGAGCCCTACCCAGACGACTATTTACGGGTTCAATGCCAACAGCTCCCGCCCGATGGGGAAGATCAAGCTCAAATGCCAGATCGGGAGCCTCAAGTCAGAAGTGACGTGTTACGTCATTGACGCGGACACTTCTTACAACCTGTTGCTGGGACGACCATGGATTCACCGCAATTCCATCGTTCCCTCTACTCTCCACCAAGTCATGAAATACATTGACGAGAGTGGACAGGTCCGAACGTTGATTGCCGAAAGGCATCCGTTTAAAGGGGTTGAAAATTATTTCACGGACTCCCTCTTATATCAGGATCCGGAGGAGACTAATGAAACCCCACAACCAGAGGAGCCAGACTCTGGTAATGAAGCTGACGTTGAGCCTGAGAAAGAAGAGTGCCTGTGGGAGTTGGAGCCCATTGTAAAGAGCACTAATAAGCTCGATGTTGATACCACCGACGATGCGGGTGGTTGGTACATTAATGAAGATTTAGACTTTGCGTATTTCCCTGTGTATGTTTCCGATTCAATACCGTCGGATACCACTACCGACGTGGACGATGACCTCTGGTCGGCAATAGATGCCTTGACATCTTTGCATGTACCGGTGAAATCATCCTTCGGGACATACCAAGATAATGGTGACGCGCAAGAGTCTGTATTCATGGTTCCAGCCGGACGAAAAGGCCAAAGACCAATACTTTTTGGGCGAATCGCATCTGAACCAATGCCCCACGAAGAATCGGAAGGTGAGGATGAATCCCCTCAGTTCGATCATTATGAACCAAGAACGCTCAAGATGATGAAGCGCATGGGGTATGATCTAACCAACAGGCCAGGGTTGAACTTCGGAAAAGGAAGAAGAACACTGCTTCGATCCTTTGTACCGAAAGGGAAAACCTCTGATTACTATCATCAAACGCGCCGGGGGTTGGGCTATATATCAACCCCAGTGCCATCAGCCTCTGATTCGGAGAGACTGTCAAGTCATGACTGCTCATCAGACACGTCGTCGTGGGAATCAGATGTCAGTGTCGGCAACATCTTCAAAGGGCTTTCAGTAAACATGGTTTCAACAAGCCATCTGGAGGATGAAGATGAAGAAATGATCCAATCTGATACAGATCCTTGGATCAAACATTTGAATGCTCTTTGGGATATCCGCTTTGAACAGCGTGAACCACCCACAGAAGACAAGGTTGTTCAAGTCAACCTAGGAGATGAAGCCAATCCTAAACCCATCTTCATAAGTGACGGCCTGTCGCCTCCAGAGAAGAAGGATTTAATATCTCTTGTACAAGAGTATATAGATGTCTTCGCCTGGAATTATGAGGACATGCCTGGACTTGATCCTCAAGTGGCTATGCATCGCCTCAACATCAATCCGGACATGAAGCCTGTTAAACAACAGCAGCGACGGTTCCGTCCAGAGACAATGGAGGCAATTCAATCAGAAGTCAAAAAGCTCATCGATTCCGGCTTCATCCGGGAAGAACAACATCCCGACTGGGTAGCCAACGTCGTCCCCGTCGCCAAGAAGAACGGGAAGATCCGGATCTGCATCGACTTCCGTGATCTAAACGAGGCCTGCCCCAAAGACGAATTCCCATTGCCAATCACAGATGTCATGATTGACAATACTTGTGGATTCGAGCGAATGTCCTTCATGGACGGGTTCTCAGGATATAATCAAATCAAGATGTATCCCGATGACGAAAAGCACACCTCCTTCAGGACACCTCTAGGGGTATATTGCTACACCGTCATGCCCTTCGGTCTGAAAAATGCGGGGGCAACCTACCAAAGGGCCATGAATGCCATTTTCCATCGGCAGATACGCAAAACGGTGGAATGTTATGTCGACGACATTGCGGTGAAAAGCCGCACTAAAGGTGATCACATAGCAGACCTGAGGGTGGTCTTCGACATCATGCGGGCTCATCAATTGAAGATGAACCCCACCAAGTCCTTCCTGGGGGTAGCCAGTGGCAAATTCCTAGGGTTTGTCGTGACTTCCACAGGAATCCATTTGGATCCGGAGAAAGTCCGTGCTATCCAAGAGATGCAACCCCCAGAAGCCTCAAGGAGCTCAGAGGATTACAAGGACGATTGGCATATATCCGCAGATTCATTTCAAATCTCTCCGGGAGATGCCAACCCTTCGCTAAGCTGATGAAGAAGGGCGTTTCGTTCATTTGGGACGACGCTTGCCAGCAAGCATTTGAGGAGATCAAGCACTACCTCACCCAACCACCAGTCCTGGCAGCTCCGGTATCCGGAAAGCCTTTCCTGGTGTACGTCCGATCAATGGATCATTCTTTGGGAGCTCTACTAGCTCAGAATGATGACCAGGGGCGAGAACAAGCAATCTACTACCTAAGTAGAACGATGATCGGAGCCGAACATCGGTACAACCCGATCGAGAAGGAATGTTTGGCACTGGTGTTCGCCATTCAGAAAATGCGACACTATCTGGTGGGCCAAACCATAAATGTCATATCCAAAGTCAACCCCCTGAGGTTACTTATGACAAAGCCTTCTTCACTAAATGGCCGGCTGGCAAAATGGGCCATATTGCTATCACAATATGAGATGCATTTTCTGCCACAAAAGGCTATTAAGGGACAAGCGGTGGCGGACTTCTTAGCTGAACACCCAGATCCCAGGGCAGCCAAACTCTACGAGGATCTCCCAGACGAGGTCGCCGAAGCCTGCCTGACCCAGACATTGTTCGAAGGACAAGTATGGCAACTTTTCTTCGATGGCGCATCAAGAACAAGCTCTAAGGGACATACAGTTGCGGGGGTAGGAGTAGTACTCGTCTCCCCACAAAATTACGTGATTCCCGAGCTATCTCGTTAACCGAGCCCTGTTCCAACAATGTGGCGGAATACAACGCTCTTTTGATTGGGATGCAATTCGCCGATGAGATTGGCGTTAAAAATCTCGAGGCATACGGTGATTCTAAACTCATCGTCAGCCAAGTTCGCGGAGAGTATGAGGTCAGGCATGAAGATCTAGTACCCTACTACAACGCGACAATCCACATGGCCGAGAGGTTTTCAAACTTCTACATCGACCATGTACCGCGCAAGCAAAATGCGCATGCAGATGCACTTGCATCCCTTGCTGCCTCCTTAGCTCTTCCAGCTGGAGCAATGGAGAAGGTATTCGTCTATAGCCACGACCTATACTGCCCAAAAAGTCCCCTCGGAGACTACCAGAGGTCAACGGGAGATCGTCGCGGTAAGGAAACACTTGAAGTGTCGACCGATCCAGAACTTAAAGACTGGCGATTCCCTACATTGATTTTGTCTTGTACGGCATCTTGCCCGAAGACACCAGGGAGGCGGCTGCCATCCGAAGGAAAGCCTCCAAATTCTACTACAATGCGATTTCGCGAACATTGTATCGTAGATCGCATGATGGGATCCTGCTCCGGTGCCTCTCATTAAAAGAAGCCCACGAAGTGTTGAAAGAAGCCCACGATGGTACGTGTGGAGCTCATCAACCTGGCCCGAAGCTGGCAAACCGACTCCAAAGATTGGGTTACTACTGGCCCAAGATGGTTGCCGATGCTGTTGCCTATGCCAAAAGATGTCACGCCTGTCAAATACATGGCGATCTCATCCATCAAGCACCAGCATACCTCCACTCTACGACCTCTACCTGGCCGTTCGAAATGTGGGGGATGGACGTGGTTGGTCCTATCAGCCCACCATCATCAAAGGGACATCGGTTCATTCTAGCGATAACCGATTACTTCTCAAAGTGGGCCGAAGCTATCCCTTTGAAAGAGGTGAAATCTTCTAACGTGATCAAGTTCGTGAAACATCACGTTATTTACCGCTTCGGTGTGCCTCGGCGGATTGTCCATGACAATGGACCCCAGTTCATCAGCCAGGCTTTTCAGAGATTCTGCGCCAAGTTCAGAATCCAGAGTGTGTCATCAACGGCATACTATCCGCCCGCTAACGGCCTCGCAGAAGCTTTCAATAAGACTATTGGCAAGCTTCTCAAGAAATTCGTCTCGAAAAGTCAACGAGACTGGGACGATAAGTTGGGCGAATGCTTATGGGCCTATCGCACGACTGTGCGAACCCCAACTAAAGCCACGCCATTTTCCTTGGTGTACGGATGCGAAGCCGTCCTTCCACTAGAAATCCAAATTCCATCTCTTCGCGTCGCCTTGACAGCGGAAATGACAACAGAGGAGAAGCATCGACAGCGACTCCAAGAATTGGAAGCCTTGGACGACAAGCGTCTTCAGGCCCAACAACAAATCGAGCTTTACCAAGCTCGTATCACCAGAGCCTTCAACAAGAAAGTCAAATCGCGAACTTTCAAGAAGGGCGACCTCGTCTTAGCCGTCCGAAGACCCATGGTCATGACGCACAAGACGAAAGGAAAATTCCAACCCAAATGGGAAGGACCGTTTGTAGTAGAGTCAGTCTACTCAAATGGATCGTATCGCCTCATAACCTCAAATGGCGATACACTCATGATGCCAATCAATGGCAAATTCCTGAAGAAATACTATCCCTAGATGGCATTCTTCCACCGATCAAGTTAAAAGTACACCTCTGATCAAACATCCGACGCCCTCGACGGCTAAGGATAGAGGAAAATGTTGGCTTTTAAGTCCAACATAAGTCTTCGACAACTCATCATGCTGAGGGGAATAGCATGGCTAGCCCAACTCAAACGGTAGTTGGTAAAGGCATGACAAACCCGTTGACAGCTGAGGATTTGCTAAAAATCCTAAGGGACACGTCCCCATTTGATCCGACGCCTCCGACGGCTAAGGATAGAAGAAAATGTTGGCTTTTAAGTCCAACATAAGTCTTCGACAACTCATCATGCTGAGGGGAATAGCATGGCTAGCCCAACTCAAACGGTAGTTGGTAAAGGCACCTCAAATCCGTTAACAGCTGAGGGTTTGCTAAAAATCCTAAGTGGATTTGATTCCACTCTTCCCTCCAAAAATCCCTTACCAATTCTCATCCATAGGATGGTAGGACCACAAAATGCAATCATTACCATGTTAACACTATACCTCTGGTAATGAATACTCTTTGTCGAGTACAAACCTGGCTTGTTAACTCTGCATAGAGTAACAAACTCTCAAATTTGCCAAGTTAACACTATACCTCTGGCACCTCAAATTTCACTTGTCAATTCTCATCAATAGAATGACAGGTCCTCAAATTGCTCCTATCGCAAGCAAATTCTTGTCAAGTTAATATCACACCTCTGACAAAACTACTGTTTAAGTTAACATTACACCTCTAAGCAGTACATCGAGTACCTGTCAAGTTAATATCACACCTCTGATAGTCACCTTTCTTCAGACTTCCATATCGAAGCTGAAATGGACGATGCCAAGTTAACACTACACTTCTAGCATCCGAGTCATTGCTAAGTTCAACAATACACCTATGGCTATGACCTTTCCTCGACTTCTTTAAGCCGAGACGACTAATGCCAAGTTCAACATTACACCTCTAGCATTTCTATCACTGTTAAGTTAAACATCACACCTATGACAGTGACACCCTCAGTTTTCCCAAATAAAACTGAGATGCTGATGAGTTAGGTTAATATCACACCTCTAACTCACGTCCTTGTCAAGTTAATATTACACTTCTGACAAGACTACTTCTAAACCGTTAAGTTAAGATCACACCTCTAACGGTAAAAATCCTACTAGACTCCCCACGAGTCTAGTTTCATTTGATATTCTCCCCAACCGAGTATCAAATTCATTTGGAGGCATTGTTGGTTAACATTACACCGATAAACAATGCTTCCATCAAAATCCCCAGTAGGTCTCATACACTTGAGGAGATTCTTTTTCCAAAAGGCGCAGCTCCCTGGTGGTTGGGACAAATTCCTCGTAAGGAATATCCCCTGACGACAACCCGGAGACCTCATACAATTCGTGTAGGGCAAGGCCCATCTCTCCAACCGGAGTAAAGAATGTCCCCGTCCGAGGATTGTAGCGCTCCAGAATCCCAAAGAAGTTATGGGAACTCATCGGGACGCCCCACTGCACGGCCCTGACTGCTGGGTACAGCCCCACACGTTTCAGCGGCCCCTCAAGATTGGTAAGGACAAAACCCACCATCCTACCCCACCAGTAATTCTCTGGAGAATGGACCCATCCATACGCACGGAAGTCGACAGGATAGTCACCCCCTGCTTCTATGAAGGAATTGAGGAAGGTGGTAGCAAGCTCCGGGATCTCTCCAATTGGGATTTCAGGCTTGGACGATGCAGGGAACAGTCCGACAACTGACCCGTCATGACTATCATGGCGGTCTACCTTTTGGAGGCCAAAGTCACCAAGGGCGATCTCAGGGATATACTGGGAAATGTCCCATTCCATCTTTCGGGGAACAGACATGTGTTGAAAGTAGGACATCGGGAACATCCTCTCCATGTCTGGAAGAAAGAATCTTCCGCCCTTATCTCACGGAGCCATTTATAGGTCCCCTCAGACACACGACGGCCATCATCATAAATGTGATCCCCAAAGAAGAAGGCAGGCTTCTCCAACCTGACACCGTCATCCGTTTTGAGCGCGGCATCGGTCATAAGTGCCCGGAAGGTTCTCCTGTTAACATTAGAGAGCCTGCGATCCAGCAACTGGTCAGCAGTCACGGGGACACTCATTCTTTGCACAAAGGTCAAGCCCCGGTCGGCACCACCCACGCGGCCGAAATGGTGCATCTTGGCAAGTGAACCTGAAACATGCGGCACTGCAAAAGAAAAAGACACTTGGTCAGATACCTTGCCAAAAATAAGGAAAGACGCTAAGTGTTCATAATTCAAAACGCAGCCGAGACATTGGACGCAGGAGTTATCATCCGCGTCCAGACCTGCGAACTTGCACCAAAACGCAGAAGAGATACTGGACGCAGGAATTTTTCGAATCCGCGTCCAGACCTGCAAAGCTGCTTATGAAAATTCGAAGTACTTGGACTCAAACGCCAGATTCTACAAAATCGGCGGTTGAAGACACAGAACACAAGGATCAAATCCGCGTTCTACAAACCAAGACTTGTGAAATTTCAAAGTGCTTGGACTCGGACGCCAGCGCCTGATGGCACAAAACGCGGCACAGAACGCATGGATCAAATCCGCGTTCTACAAATCGCGTCCAGAGACCTTCACAATTAGAAATATTCTAAGTGAAGGACCCAGAGTGCAGAGTTCACCAGCGTCGGATCATCAGGCCCGCGCCCCGGTTATCATCTCAAGGACAGCGTCCGAGAATCAAACGCGATCTTGTGTTAAAGGTCCTTAGGGTTCTATGAACATGTTTTAATGGCGGAACCCACACCGAAGGTGCATTTTTACCTCGGAAAACACCCTCCTGCGCAGAGGAAGCATCTCTCTCAGCCTCGGCGACGGTCGCCCTGAGGTCGATGCAGTCGGTTTCGTCTTGGGAGCCATTGAAAATCAAGAAATCCGAGCGAGGAGATGAATAGTTGAACAAGGGAAGGAAGTTCTTTTTCTCAGAGAATGCGTTCGTTCGGAGAGGAAGATACATCTCTCCAACTATTGCCTTTTATAGGCACGGAGATTCGCGAAGATACGCAGCGTTTGGCCCAATAAACGCTGCAGCGAATCGCTGCCTGACGCGTGGAGCCAAATCATTGTTTGAACAGGGAAGATCATGCGTCGCGACCCCGCCACAAGTCAGAAGTTGACACGTGGAGCAGTTCATTTAATGAACCGGGGGATCCGCGCGCCAAAAGGCGAAATCTCGCCTTTTTCCCAGGCCAGCTGGCGGCGTAATCATGACATGGCACAGGCGCACGCCCCAAAGTACGCGGCTCTTCGGTGGACATGCCCCGTCAGCGTCAGCATAAATGCACCCAGAAAATCGCGTCTGCCTTATGAAGATCGGTCGCGTTCTCATCGCCAAAAGGTCGCATCTCGCTAAGAAGTCGCGTCTTTAAAGCAGTCTCTGCTTTTTCAAAAAGGAACCTGCGTCCAGTTTCCTGCTTCTGCAAAGTCAGTTCAACAGTACACTGACGCAAACAGACAACCAACCACTCCCGGTCAAAAGCGCACCCGTGACAGACTAAAAGCAATCGGGGAGGTCTAGACTGTGTATCTAGACACTCAAACACGATCAACTCTGACGGCTTCAAAGAGTTCAACAGTACACTCACGAAGACCAATTCCAGATAAGATCAAACCCGAAGCATCAACAGTCCAGTCATAAAACGCGAACACGGCTAAAGATCCAAAGTATTCCGAAATCCGTCCCATTCAACTGCGGAATATCAGAAACTTTGGAGGGGGTTCTGTAGGCTGTCTAAAAATGACTAACAGACCAGCCATTAAGGAAGCAGAGTCTCAAGCTCTAGACGCGAGAAATCGATGCTCGCGTCTCAGCATTAAGACGCGTTGGCTCTACACCCGCGTCACAACGTTCAGACGCGTCGGCCCGAAGCCCGCATCTCAGCATCAAGGCGCGTCGGCCCGAAGCCCGCGTCTCAGCATCAAGGCGCACCGGCCCGACGCCCGCGCCTCAGCATCCAGGCGCATCGGCCCGACGCCCTCGCCTCAGCATCCAGACGTGAAGGCCCGAAACCCGCGTCTCAAGGCGCGTTTGGCTCGACGCCCGCGTCTCAAAACTTCAAGGCGCGTTCGGCCCAACGCCCGCGTCTCAGTTGCAACTGCCCTGATTGCGGGGCCAGTCACCGCGCATGTAGCGGGTAGTGGCCCCTCATTCGGGAGCGTTTTCAGGAGGCACCTTCACCCCCTGAGATCCCTATAAATAGCCTTGTTTGCTATGAAGAGAGGATCGGGAGTTTTTGGGAGAAGGGAGAGAACCTTGAGAGGATCAAAGCTTGGGCAGAAGATTGGAGTTTTGAAGAGAGAGAGCTTTGAGATAAGGCATCATCAAAAATCGATCGAATCCAGGCAGGAGGATCATCAAGAGAGAAGCACGACTCTTCAGCGAGCTTACTGAGTACTAGCCGCTCTTCGCCTACCTCCTCTTTGAGAGTTTTGGTAGACGGAGCTGAGTTACTCTTTCTACCGACCGAAGAGAAGACCCCCGACGGTCCAGGACGGTCATCTGGTCAACGGAGAACAAGATTCACTCTCCATCGCCACACGAAGAACCCAGCTTTAAACAAAGGGAAGATTCAGACATCCTCCCTCCCTTGTAACTGGAAAAGAGGGAAGAGTAGTTCTTTTGGTTGTAATCGTTTCGCTTGAATCAAGGAAATCTTTTACAGCTAAAACCACTTTCTCCGACCACCAAATTTTCCGGCCCCTACACAAGTAGAAGATCTATATCGTTACTTACTAATAGAATGTTATCCACATATAGCACAAGAAATATAAATCTACTCCCTTTAAATTTATGGTAAATATATGATCAACTATATTTTCCTTAAAATCAAAATCGGATATTACTTGATCAAATTTCAAATACTATTGACGGGATGCTTGCTTTAAACCATAAATGAATTCTTTATTTGCAAACCAAATATTATGAAACCTTCACTTTAAAACTTTCTGGTTGCACCATACAGATTTCCTTCTCAATGCTACCATTAAGAAATGCAATCTTAACATCTATTTGGTATAACTCCAGGTCAAAGTGAGCCACCAGTGCCATAATAATCCTAAAAGAATGCTTCATGAAAATCAGAGAGAAAGTCTCCTTATAGTCAATACCCTCTCTTTGAGTGAATCCCTTCGTGACAAGATGTGCCTTATACCTTTCGCCATTACCTTTCGAATCCCGCTTGGTTTTGAATACTCATTTATAACCAATCGGTTTCTTTCCTTCAGGCAACTCTACTAAATCCCAAACATCATTGTCCTTTATGAATTTTAACTCATCTTTCATGGCATTTGATCACTTATTGGAGTGAATGTTGAGTTTGGCCTCATTTAAGAATGCGGGGTCATCCTCTAGCCTTATGTCAAACTCATGCTATTGGAGATAAACTATATAGTCATTTGTAATGACTGATCTCCTCTTCATAGTTGATCTCCTAGGCACTTGTGGTTGAGAATTTTCAGGTTCTATCTCATCAGCATGATCTACTTCAGGATGAACTGTATATGTATCTTTTAAGGATACAACGGTATTTTCATCTTGAAGTGGAACAACTACTTTATCATTTGGAACAACTTGTCATGGGTATAACAATATGTTCTTCCTTAAATATGAAATCCTTATGTAGTTGACTCTCACTGTTCTGAATATTCTCAAAAAATTTTAGCAATCCGTCTTTATGTCCTTAGTGGAGGGACAATAAAATTTAAAGCCTTTATACCTCTCAGAATACCCTACGAATAAACAACTAACTATCCTTGAGTCCAACTTCTTCTCATATGGTATATATGGCCGAGCTTCCGCTGGATAACCTCAAACATATAGATGCCTAATACTGAGATTTCCCAGTCATAACTCATACGGGGTTTTAGTTACTATTTTGTTAGGTATTCTATTAAGGAGGTGACAACCATTTTTAAGACTTCAATATATAATGACTCTAGTAGAGTAGTGTGAGCTATCATACTCCCAACCATATCCTTTAGTGTGTGATTTTATCTCTCAGCAATACCATTTTGACGAGGTGTCCCTGATATGGTGTACTAAGCGATAATACCACTCTTTCAGAAATTGACAAATGATTCTGGACATTTACCTGATTCGTTATATCTGTCATAGTACTTACCACCATGATCAGATCTAACGACTTTAAACATGTCCAATGATTGGGATTTCTTATGGAACAAGTGTAGGTACGTATAACGAGAGTAATTGTCTGTAAAAGTGATGAAATATTCATGACCATTCCAAGAAGCTGTAGGGAATGGACCACAAATGTCTATATACACCAAATTAAGACATCTGAACTTCGTCTAGTACCAAACTTTCTAATGTTTCTTTAATTAATTTTTTGCTTAGTGCCTATGCTATTCACATATAGAGATTCAGTATATAAAGCATGAAGTTTCAATTTATATAGCCATCAATCAGAATTCTAGTACCAACAGCTTTAGATTTGGAAAGTAGACTAAGCATTTCATTATCAAGAGTGACAGTAAAACTAGATCTGTCTAATAAATGAAATAGAAATATGATTCTGCCTAAAAGGACGGTACAAATGAAGTCTCATCCAAATCTAAAACCAAAAAAACAGAATCTAATTTAAGCCTACAAACTCCAATAGCTTTAACTGTAACTTTATTTCCATCACCCATGTATATGTATCGCTCAGCTGGGTTGGGTCTCCTTTGGGTTTGGAAGTTCCGCATTGAATTGCTTATGTGAATTATCTATTCATAATTTATAAAGTGGCACTAAAGCTAAATTAATCTCAGAACAAACATAAATATGAGATATATCCGCTAAATAGCCATTTCTGATACTTTATGCATTCCTACTTGAGGTGGCTTACTTTCTTACAGAAGAAGTATGCAATGACCTTAGGATACTTTTTCTGCACTTTTGCCACTTAGGATCAGCCACTATAGTGGTGTTTATGTTCCTCCCTTTAGTTTCACTTTTCCTTTTCTTATTAGAAGTTTACCCTGGATGCTAAGTGAGCACTGACTTTATCAGGCATAGAACCCCTAATAGTTATAGGAATAGTGTACTTTATGACCATTAGACACATCTTGTAAGATCTCTCCCACTTACCATAATTGACCTTTTCTTTACTGAACTTTTATTAGTGATAGTAGAGATCCATCAATCTTTAAGGTGTACTCTAGGTGCATGAATTCAAGAACGATCATTTACGTGGTCTTACCACTTCTTAAAGTTTGTACCATTCAATTTATACTACATAAGTGTACAATTTCTCATCAATTTAACATAAACATTGCATTTAATAAAATTCTACTGTAATAGCCATAAAAAATGAATTTCAGAAAATACTACCAGTTTAACCGATAGAGCTGCCGGTTAAACTTTCAGAATAAGTTGTGTCTCTATATGCCAACACTGTACTGCCCCAATATAGATATCCTAAAGTTTAGGTCCTATGTAAGAGAACAACCTTCCTTTGGGCCGACTGTCACTTTATAGGATTGGTCCCAAAGTTTAAGTAATCTATATTGGCCATATAATATATGTAATGACCCGGCCATAATGACAACCTTCCTTTGGGCCGATTGCCACATGCATGGGCCACACAAATTTATGCATCTGGATTCTTGTTCCGCCATCGGACTAGTTGATGAGGGTAATGCAATATGGGCCTATAGTGTGACAACCTTCCTTTGGGCCGATTACCACACATGAAGGTTCTCCCACTTGCATTACCCACATCAAGTATCCGAAGCCGTACATAATTCGGCCAAACAATAGTCTTCCTTTGGGCCGGCTATTGTCCGCATGAACTACATACGCAATTAAATAAGCTCTTTTATAAATTCTTTAGCTTGAAACATGTATATATCTTTATCTGTGTGTTATTAACTGTAGTACACATCAATATTCATCATGCTAGATAATATAAGCAATAATATAAATATTAATGAAGCGAAAGCATGTAAGGGTACACATAATCATGATAAATAAACACTTCAATGCCTTTTTTATGTCAACTAACTACTGTTTTGTCATGTATAGTTCCTTTAATACTGTAGTGTTCGTCAAGAGCTTCGAAACGGTTATTTACATGCCCAAAACAGAGGTCGTATAAGCCCGTAACGACTAATTGAAGTTTCTATTGGTAAAACGGGTCTGCAGTGCTTATCGGGTCTGAATCAGATCTCACCCGCAATGGTTAAGTTATTGGTTTCCTTTCTTATTGGGCCGGGTTTAAATAAACTGAATAAAACCCAATAGCTTAATGTGAGATTGATTGAGATTAGGTCTCTTTATTTGAGTAGAATTCTACCCAAAATATCCTTAATAGATTAGAATTATATTTCAAATATAATACCCAAATCAATCTCAACAATCCCAATTGAAATTAAATATGAGATTAATTAGGAGTAGGTTTCCTTATTAGAATAAAATTCTATCTCTAAATATCCGAATCCTAGATAATCTCATAATCTTAATTAATTCATGAAACCCAAAATAATTAACCAAATTTTTTTTTAATTATTCTTTACAAGAAGCCATCCGTTTGCCTTACATGTGCATGCATGCAGACATGTCTGCATGCATGCAGGCCATGTCTGCATGCATGCAGGCCATGTCATTTTTTTTTTAAATTTTGAAAACTTCTTCATGATGCATGCGCTGGTGCTTCCAGCGCATGCATCTAACATCCCCATTTTTATTTTTTATTTTTTGAAAAATCTGGCCGCATGCATGCAAGTCTTGCATGCATGCGTCCACACAGATGCAAAATTTTTTTTTTAAAGAATCAAAAAGATAATAATACACAGATTTAAACCATAAAAAATATATACATGAATTTAATTTAATCATCTCCAATTTAATTCAATTACTTAAGACACAAAAAAAAAAATTTTTATTGAATTAAATACAGAGATTCAAAATTTTCATAAATCGAGATCAAAAGGTTATTACTTTATATCCCGATGATCCGATAAAGAGGAGGCTCTGATACTAATTGTTAGATCTAAATTTATTCCATATAAGATCTACACATATACTATAAGCCTCTTTATCATGATCAAGGGAAAGGAGGGTTTTAGGCATACCTTCACGAAGAGGATGCCGAAAGTTGCACGATCTCGAGGACGCCGGAGTTGAGGGAGAGGATTCTTCTCTCAGCCAGCAAGTTCTCTTCTTTATCCTTAGTGGAGATGAGAGGCCTCCAAGAGAGATGGTTATTGTTGTTGGTGGAGAGGGAACCCTACTCATGGTATATATAGCATCAAGAAACCCTAGTTCAACTCATCATAGATCTAGGCCCTTGATTTATAACACGAGTTCCACATGTGTAGATGAGTCCCACATTCTAATTTAAATACACTCATGGCTAAGTGTAATTGAAAACGTGTCTAGACCCAAACCATTTAGGTTTGATCAGTTCTTTATTGGGTCAAACAACATAGGTTAAGTTGGCGGGTGCAAATATCCAATTGATTTGATTAGGCCCAAAATAAGTTAGACTTTAAAACAAAAAAGTCTAACACCTCCTCCTTGCCTTCTCTTTCATTTTTGTTTTCTTTGGGGTGGTCGGAGTTGGCGGCCCGCGTGGAGTCCAACCTTCGGTCGGAGTTGGTCGATGATAGAATTAGGTGCTCTCTGGTGTTGGTCCCGAGATATGATGCCAATTGCGGAACTTTTTCTGTTGGCACTTATGGATCTAAACTACAAAGTCAACACAAATACTAAACAAAGAAGAATTAAGTTAACAAATAAATAAACTTGCAATAAAGGAAATCAAATCTCAGAAAAGTTTAGACAAACGCAAACACGAGAGATTTATCCTGGTTCGGTCCTCGTGATCTATATCCAGTCCCCAAGCCACCCGCTTGAGATTTTTCTTTATCCTTGATTTTGTACACCCAAAATCACAACCATGCACACCACTTGACAAATCCCCTTTGTCAAATTGTGTACACCTTCTCTTCCACCAAGAGAACACCTTCTCTTCCACCAAGAGAACAAACTTCACCTTGTACAACTGCTTCTACACCAAGAAGACACCCGTGTACAATGATTGCTTTGAGTATTACAATACTTTCCTATAAGCCTTGGTACTGTATGTGAACGTGGACAAAGTCTAGTATAGGAGAAACTTCATAGAACTTCACAAGGAAATCAGAATTTGGTGAAAAACTGAAGTGGGAACAGTTTTCAGGATTGATAGAATTTTGATCTTAGAAAACTGAAGATTAGGATTGGTATTTGGCCTTAGGATTAACCACCCTTTATATAGCTGCATACTAGGGTAACTTAGGGTAGTTATAGGTGCCTTTTGAATGATTGAATCATTGGAAAACGTTGCACAAAAGACCAGATAATAGAAACTGTCCAAGAGTCAGAAACTGCCTATAGTCGACTTGCCTTTTGAGTTAGTCGACTATACAAGGCAATTTTCCAAAGAGTAGTCGACTATGTTTGGGTATAAGTCGACTAGGTCATGAATAGTTCGAGTGACAGGTTTCTAGATAAATGAATCAAGTCGACTGCAACTACTTTATAAGTCGACTGGACCAGTGATTAGTCGACTAGGGGCATAGGATTAGTCGACTACAAAGTCTATTAGTCGACTATGTTTGTCTGTCAAGTCGACTAATGGACAAACAGAGAGTTGGGTTTCTTTTGAGACACGACACTAGTCGACTAGGGAGTTTGGTCAAGTCGACTACACAATGGATTAGCCGACTATAAGAGGGTATAAGTTGACTAAGTATCTAAGATATGTGTGTGTACATCAAGACTTTTGACATGCTATTTCACAATTACAAACCACATCATATCAACTCTCTTTGGGACATCTTGATCATGAAGAACTCTTGATTCGTCGTGTGTTAGAGCTCCAAATGAAATGCTTCACAGAAGTCTTCATCAAAACAAGTTCCAACATCTGGATCTCTCTCTAGATCTATACGACCGCCTTCCCCCTTCCACTTTCCTCCTCCCCTCTTCTCCTCTCTCGTCCTCCTCTCCCATTGGCCCCTCTCTTTTCCCCACTAGATCTGGCTCGCGGACGACTGCTCCCCCTCTGCCGTCGGCTCCTTCTCTAATCTCTTTCTCTTTCCAGATCTGGTAGGATTCCCTTTTTTCTCTTTCTCCTTTCTCTACTCTCCCTCTCTCGCTACTCTTTCTCTCTCTGTTCTGGTTATTGGGAGTTTATTCATTTTTACCCAACCCAATTACAGATTGAGTGCCAATTAAACTTCAGATCGAGTGCCAATTCAAGCCAAATGCTTGCTCCACGGTGCAGGACAGAGAGTAGAGGTTTAAGCAATTCATCCTACAGTAGTTGTGTGTGCAAGCAATGCATATGTTGTTGTTGTGCTATTGGCCATGGGATTAGGATGTTGTTCTGCTCCTGTCCATGAGAGGAATTGTGCTTTTGTCCCTGTGCAAGAAATTATTATTGTTGGCTAAGGACTTGAGTCAATGGTATGTGCATGGAGTGGCGAATGGGAGCAATCGATCGTGTGTGTGTGTGTGTGTGGTGGAATTTTGCGACGGCTATTCATGCAAGTGCTCGAGAATGAAGTAGAAGAGGTATAGCAAGGAATGTGCCAAAGATGGTTTGTAGTGTCTTCGTCTGCATTTGGACATCATCAAGGAGTGTATAGGTGATCTGATGTCATTGTTGAGAATGATGATCTATTGTCACCACTTGTTCAGTTTGTGACGTGTTTGGCTGTCTAGTAATTGTGAGTTGTATTTCGGACTCTGCCCCTCTTTCTTCAATAACTTTCCCTTCTTTATTTTTTTTTAATAATATATATCTGAAGCCAAGGCCTCACTTCTATCTAGGGGTGCCACCGGATACGGATTATCCGCGGATATCCGCATCCGAATCCGTCTCCAATCCGGATACGGATATTATTTTTTCACATCCGTCAATATTCGTATCCGTATCCGTATCCGAAAGGTAGGTGCGGATACGGATATGGTAAAAGTAATATCTTATTCGTATCTGATCCAATATCCGAATGTTGCGTGCTTCACAATGATATCGGTATGGAGAAGACTATTCTTCAATGGAATAGATATTAAATTTTGATATTTTGAGTTGGTGAAAAAATAATAGTAAAAAACATTCGATTCTTGCAAGAGCACCACATGATATTTTGAGTATTCGACATCAACCATGTCATCCGAATTGGCATTTAACACCGGAGGACGTGTAATCTATTGTTATAGAAGTCAAATGGCAATGAATACGATGAATGTATTGATATGTACACAATAATATCATAGTATGTATCACATTTAATATTGTAGTAGATGAGGTAAAAAGTAATATAAGTATTTCTGTTTAATTTATCTTTAATCATACCCATTTTTAACATATCCGATTAGTATCCGCATCTGATCCGCTAATATCCGATTTATATCTGATATCCGATTTTGACGGATACGGATATCATTTTTTCACATCCGCTAATATCCGTATCCGTATCCGTATCCGAAGGTTGGGTGCGGATATGGATATGATAGAGATAATATCCGATCCGTATCCGATCCGATGGCACCCTACTTCTATCTCAAAAGAAATCTCAGGTCAAAGCGGCAGCCCCATTCTAATTTTAGGCCCAGTCCCAGTCCCAGCCCATTATGTGCACATGTGGGGCCCGCTTATTTACTTCCCAACTAATTACCAATGAGACCATTTTAACCAACCAAAGTTTAACCAAATCCAGCAATAACTCTCTCCCTAAATTCGACCGTTGACACCAAAACGCCAGCACACCACCACGCACAAAACGACATAATCTCGCTACCCGACCGTTGCAGCCAACCATAATTCAAATCTCAAACCTTCATCCACCGTCCACTCGCCTCAACCCAACCAATCTCAACCGTCCAAAATCACTCCAAGCCCCTAAAGCCTCCCCCTTCCCCTTTCAATCCCCATTCCAACCCCACCGCCGCCCCCCTCCCCACGCCCTCTCCAACCCACCCGCCCCCTTCAAGTCTCTCTCTCTCTCTCTCTCTCTCTCTCTCTCTCTCTCTCTCTCTCACACACACACACACAAAGCCAGAATGGTGTCCAGGATTACCAAGAAAACCCCAACAAGATCGGTCCGCCGCCGCCCGAAGAACCCCTCCCCGGAGAAGTCCATCACCGCCTCCGCCATCCGCCGCTCCCTCCGCTCCTGCCGCCAGAAATTACTCCGGATCTTCGCCAGCTGCCTCATTCTCTCCCCCTCCGGCCCCAAAAAGCTCGGCTTCTGCCGCCTCGAATCCTTGCCACACGAAAAGAACCATCTCCCTCCGCCATCCTCCCCGTCAAAAAAGACCATCTTCCTCGACCTCGACGAGACGTTGGTCCATTCCACGACCGACCCGGCCTCCAAAAACTTCGACTTCGTCATCTACCCCTCAATCGACGGCCAAATAATCCCCTTCTATGTGCTAAAAAGGCCCAGGGTTGATGAGCTCTTGAAGATGGCTGCTGAGAAATTTGAGGTAGTTGTGTTCACTGCCGGGCTGAGGGAGTATGCATCGCTGGTCCTCAACCTGCTGGACCCGAAAGGGAGGTGATCTCGCACCGGTTGTATCGGGACTCGTGCACCGAGATTGCGGGCAAGTTTGTGAAGGATTTGTCGGACCTCGGGAGGGATTTGGGGAGGGTGGTGCTCGTTGACGACAACCCGAGCAGCTACGTGCTGCAGCCAGAGAATGCGGTTCCGGTGAAGCCCTTGTCAACGATCTTGAGGACAGGGAGCTGGAGAGAGTGATGCAGTTCTTTGAGGTGGCTACAGGGTTGAGGATACGAGGGATGCTGTCAAGTGTTTTTTGGAGGCGGACGAGAAAGCTCAGGGGGTTTGGTTGTGAGAGAGTGAGAGAGAGGAAGCTGAGCATTCAGGGGCTGCCTGAACGTGGGATACAATTGTATTGGCCTTCCAGATGTTGTAATTTCTTGGAGGTGGAAATGGAAAATGTGAAGTTAAGGATACTTAATTTGCCGTTTTAATTGGGGAATAAAATTTAATTGGATGATTGAAACATTATGTGGGTATTGAATTCTCAAGATTTCTTCGAGCAAACTGATTTTGTCTCCAGAGATTGCGCAGTAGCATTGTCTAATTGAAAGCTTCTGATATTTTTGTTTTTGTGCTGGTTGAAATATTATTGACAGATTAATCTAATTTGATTGGTAGATTAAATTCATCATGGAACTTGGAGCCATCTTAAATATGTTAGGATTGTGACTAGAATATGTCGTGAAGGTACACTAAACTTAAAGATCAAAGAACATACGTGGATAAGGAGTTGTGTACATTATAAGTCAACTTATATTTGATATAGTCGACTTATGAAAAGAATTAGTCGACTTATACTTCGGGTTGTTTGGATGCCCTGAGTGGGTAGAAGTGAGGAAGTATGATTCTTTTCTTTTTGGAAAATGAGAATTTGTGTTTTCTTTTACGGTATTTGGATGATACTTGTGAAGTGTAATTCAAAATGTGTAATGTCTTTTTCGGTGTTTGGTTAGTAATGTGGAAGTGGAAGTGTAAAAGTTGATCACAAAGTTAATCGTAAAATAATAATAATATAGAAAATAATTATGAAAAAATTTGAAACTGTAATTAGAATGTAAGTAAGATTTATATGACCACAAAAATTAACTGTTTTGAGTTACAACTTATTACAAATGAGATTTATATGACCACAAAATTAACCGTAACCCTTTGAAAGGGAGAAAATGGTTGTGTAAAAGGAAAAAGAGAAACGGAAAAGGGGTTTTCCATTTTCCTTTTCCGGTGTTTGATGGACAACGGAAGTGGAAAATGACACTTCTCACTTCCTCACTTCCGTCCACTTCCTTGAATCCAAACAGCCCCTTTGTATAGTCGATGGGTCTTACAAATAGAAAATAAGAGTCTCAGATATTTGACAGATTAGTCGACTTATACTTATGTATAGTCGACTAATAGACATGATTATATCGGATCTGGTTGTTTCCTTTTCTAAATCTGTTTCAGTTTCAAGTTTGATTCGAGTTTCTTTTCTCTGAGACGGTGATCGTTCGTATTGATGGAGTTTGAATAAGACTAGGAGGGTCCTATGATCTATAAATAATCCCTTGAGGGTGGCCTTTAATGTATTCAATTCAATTTAAAAGAGAGATTCGTGTGAGAAAATTTAACCATAAGAGTTCGCTGTAATAAGCGGCCATCAAAATACTTGTAATCTTCTTAGAGAGAGATGTAAGTATTTCTTATTGTACTCCCAAAAATTTAATAAAATTTCTTCCCCTTTTTCCGTGGACGTACACACGATCTGTTTGATCAGTGGAACCATATTAAATTGTGTGTTAGTTTCTATACTTTAGAATATCTTCTTCTCTTTTTTTCTCGTTGCTCGTTAATCTTATGTTGCTTCTGCTGTATCGCCCCAACGATTGGTCATGGGGGCCGTCCATTCACAACAATTGATGTCAGAGTAAGATCAACATGAAGATGCTTGCAATCAAGTTCGATATTCAGAAGTTCGATAGGTCATCAATTTCAGCAGGTGACAGATTAGGATGAACGCCATCATACCCCAGAGCGTGTTGAAGAAAGAATTACTCAAGAGGGAGAAAAAACCTCAAGACATGAAGGAAGAAACTTAACAAAAGTTGGATGAGAAAGCCTTGACATCTATTCAGGTTTGCTTGGCGGACGAAATGTTGGATGAGTTTTCTATAGAGAAAACAATATTCTCGCTGTGGAAGCGACTTCTGGACCATTACTGAAGAAGTCGTTGGCGAATAAGTTGATTCTGAAACAGCGTCTCTTTCTTTTCCACATGCATGAATGTACATCTATCAAGTCTCACATTGCAGAATTTTTCTATTATCAATAAAAATAGAGGTTAAGATAAAAGATGAGGATCAAACATTTCTATTATTGTATTTTTTACCTTCTTCATATAAGAGCTTTAGAGAAGCTATAGTTTATGGAGGCAATCAACTATCAATGTCAAGGAGGTCAAGGAGCATTTGCATAAAGACAAAATTGACATTTAGTTGATGGGTCTCTCATCGTGATGATTCTGGGTACGTTCACTTTTCAAAAGAAAAGAGTAATAATGGAAGTTTCACGGGTAATCCAAAACACAAAAATTTGTGTTCAATTGGTATCACAAGAAGGGACACATTAGAGCTGATTGTTAGACTCGAAAGAAGAAACAACAAGATGTTAATGTCGCTAAATTGGCTGAAGGGGATGAAAAAAGTGTGACGTTCTATCTGTTACAGATAGATCAGTCGGTAACAAAGATAAATAGATTATTGACTCTGGATGTTCATAACATATCAGTTCTAATAGTAAGATATTATCCTCATACACTTCGGCTCAAGGGGAGAGGCCTTCATGAGATATTCTGCTACGAGCAAGGTGATTGGCGAAGGAACAATTCAGTATCGTTCTCATAATGGATGCATCACTATTCTTCAAGGCGTTCGTCATATTCCCAAATCAAGGTACAATCTTATCTTTCTTGAAACCCTACATGGAAAAGGGTTCAATTTCAGTTCTGAAGGTGATCTTATGAAAGTTTCCAAAGAAGCCCATGGGAAGTTTCAGGCCAAACGTGTTGGCAATGTTTACATGTTGCGAAATTCAGAGGTTACAGTTGGTGGATTGCAGTTATCTTCGGCTTCAAGATTTGAGGTTGTGGAATAATCAGAGACTTTGATGGTTTTGAGCTCAGATGTTCAATTTTCCCCCAAAGAAGATTGGTACCTAGCGGCGCTGGCACACAACAAAAAAAGTCCATATTGTTACTCCTATTGTGGAGCAAATTGTCATAAATTCTGCGTAGATCAAGGAGATCGTTGGGTAATCAAGTTCAAGTCGGGCCTGAACTTGTTCGACCTAATCAAGCTGTGAACCCCATGAAGACATTATGGAGAAGAGGGATTGAGATGGAGATGAAGTCAAGAATTGTTCAATTGTGTATGATGTGATCATCAATTGTACATTGATGTGAGCACATGGAGCATGGTGACTCAGACTTGGACGTATTCAAGTCAAGAGGAAATTGTTAGGATTGTAACTGGAATACATCGTGAAGATAGAAGAAACTTCGGAGATCAAAGAACAGATGTGCACAAAAAGTTGTGCACAGTATAATCAACTTATACTTGGTATAGTCGACTTATAATACGAATTAGTCGACTTATACTTTATATAGTCGATTGGTCTTGCAAACAGAAAGTAGGGGTTATGGATTTTTGACAGATTAGTCGATTTATACTTATGTATAGTCAAATACATAATCAGTATCGGGTCTGACTGTTTCTTTTTCTGAATTTGTTTTCAGTTTTGAGTTGGATTCGAGTTTTCTTTCTTCTGAGGTGGTGATCGTTCATATTGAAAGAGTTTGTGTAGGACTAGAAGGGTCCTATGGTCTATAAATAACACCTTGGGGATGGTCTTCAATGTATTAAATTCAATTTAAAAGAATGAATTGTGTGAGAAGTTTTAACCATGAGGGTTCACTATTCTAGGCGGCCATCAAAAGGTTTGTAATCTTCTTAGCGAGGGTATAAGTGTTCTTACTGTACTCTCCTAAAGTTTAATAAAGTTTTTCTCTCTTCTCATGTGGACGTACACACGATCTGTTTGATCGGTAGAACCACGTTAAATTGTGTGTTGCCTTTCCCTACTTCGGAATATCTTCTCCTCTTTTTCTTCTCGTTACTTGTCGATCCTGTGTTGCATCCACTGTGTCGCCCCAGTGATTGGTCGTGGGGGCCATCCATTCACAACAGAATAAGTGTGAAGCCAATTTCAGGGGGACTCTGTATCCGTAGTTGTTGGCTTTGTTTGAAAATTTATTTCTTGGGGGAAGGCTTCTCTTGAAATTTTTTGCCATCATAGAAATCCCTATTGATATCCCCGGCGCGTTGGCTACAAAAATAGCTGGTATTCATTCAATTATAATTATCATCAGCAACAAAGCTTTGTTTAGTTGCATCTAGGGTGCTTCAAGAGGTAAACATAGATTCATCTCCGAGATCCCATTTTCTTCCTTTGATTTCGATTAAAAAACTGGCCGTAATTCGTAGTTGTAATTGTAAAGTCTTTACAATTGTAAATGAGTTACATGTATGTAAATTTTACGGTGTTTGGTTGGTAATATAAAATTGTAAAGTGGGAAAGTGTATTGTACTTTACGGTGTTTGGTTGTCGTAATGTATAAGTCGTAAGTGAAAAAGTTGACCACAAAATTAACTATTTGGTGATTTTAAAAGTTTTAATACTGTAATAAATATTAAAAAAAGTTAAATATTAAAAAATTTTAATATTAATATAAAAAAATAATACAAATTGTATGACCACAAAATTAACTGTAACTGAGTTGTAAGTGAGTGGTAACTGGGTTGCAAG
This sequence comes from Agave tequilana, assembly GCA_038442645.1. Classification (NCBI taxonomy): domain Eukaryota; kingdom Viridiplantae; phylum Streptophyta; class Magnoliopsida; order Asparagales; family Asparagaceae; genus Agave; species Agave tequilana. The sequence goes on from JAVJIF010002682.1 coordinate 342,952, forward strand.
TGAGTGTTAGTTGAGTTACGTAAGTCTTTTACGAATTACGGTCCAAACAAACGTCGTAGTTGTAACTGGGTAGTAAGTCATTTACGAATTACGGAGTTTTACGCGAAACAAACGGCCATGCTAGAAAACATCAGAGGCGACTAATTGTGTATTAGGCCTAGCCAACCTCTTATGGGTCAGCTCTTAACGGGCCTAACTGCAGAGATAAAAAATTCGGCTTTGGTGAGGGAAATTCTCTTGATGGGCTGGCCTTCAATGGTGATGGGTCTGGAGATTTTAAGTCTTATTTTGATCTGGGAGATAAAGCCCAATCAAAACGGGATTTATTTGACTGTCCTCATCATGCTTGAACTTCTCTTGCTTCCTCTGTTGGTATTTCTTTGGGGAACACGGAGGAGGAGGTGCGGGAACGTTTGATTAGTCACATGCGTAGGATGGCATCAGAAATAGCAGCTAAACCCTAAAAATCCAATAAATTATCCAGATCCAGCTCGCGTAGAGGACATATGTAGAAGGAGAGGAAATCCAGCGGACACTGCGTAGATTGGGTTTTTTCCTGAGGTATTCTGCTATGAGGGTTGTTGGGTACTATGAGAAGAGGAGGCTGGGAACAGCAGATAGCGAGCACCTAGTGGGTGGACCAGTGGAGTTTTTTTGGATGATGTGTTTCCAGAGATTTTTTCCTTGTATGGCTTGTCTCTAGATGTGCTTGACGGGGGGAGTATGCGTCCCCAGCTGTTTGTAGCTTTTGTAATTGCGGGACTAGTCTGTGTTTTATGATGTATATCAGAAATATGTATTATCAGCCGACAACTGAGAGTCTCTCTCAGTCAGCGGTGACGTGGCACAATATTTGTCACACCACTAAGTTGCGGCCCGCTTATTGGAATAAGTTAAATTACTAAATGCCCCTCGGTAAAAGGTAATTGTCCCGTAATTGTTTATTATTATTTTTCACCCTATTTCTTTTATCGCTTTTTGTCAGATTTAGGGGTTCATTTTCCCGCCATAAAGTCGTTTCTGAAAATAGCGATTTTCGGATCAGGTTTTTCTCCTTTTTATTTAATGTCGACGTCGGAGCAGTCCACTTTCCCTGCCAATTCTAATCGCAGTCGTAAGCGATCTCTATCTCCCGATTTAAATATGGACCATATATCATCTGGTTCAACTTTCTCTCGTAATATTAAAAGTATTGAAGGGTTGAGATTTTTGCATGCTGATCAAGAGGTTTTTATTTTATCAATTTTTCCCCGCAATTTCTTAAATGTAGAAGATTTTTTGTGTAGCGTATATGGAACTGCAACCTAGATTTCGTTTTACAGAACAATATAATTACTTGTTCTAAAGTCTTTTTTCCAGAAAGAATTTCACAGTTTTGTTAAATGCGATCTCAGTCGCACCTATTTAATTTAATACACTAAAATTTATGAACTGCGACCACTAATTTAATACACTAAATTTTACTAACTGCGACCACGATCGCAGTTTGTAATAAAAATATTTTCCGGCTGTAAAAGCTATTTTTATAACTGCGACCTTAGTCGCAGTCTATTTTTTATAATTCTTCCACGTATCCATGTCAATTATATCTATTTTACACACTAAATTTAAAGAACTGTGACTTAAGGTCGCAGTCTATACTAATGAGAGAGTTGCACAGTTATTATTCACGTTTTTAAAAAAAATCTGGACATACGGAAAACTGCGACTACGATCGCAGTCTTTTATTTAGAAGTTATAGATTTCTTTACATCTGCGACCTTGGTCGCAGTTTTAATAATTACAGTTCAGACGTGTAATATTCAATTATTTGTTTTTATTTAGTTCAGCAATTTTTTTTGTAGGATCTGAATTCACATGGAGAAATGTCTGGAAGCTCAAATCTTTTGTAGGGAAACAGTTTATCACGGATAAGGAAGCATACAACTTCTACAATTCTTATGTAAGGAACAGAGGTTTTGGTGTGAGAAGAAAAGGAATAGATAAGTCACGGAGGCCTCCTGATGAAGTTATTTGTAGAAAATTTTATTGCAGTAAGGAGGGTGTGAAGAAGTTATGTGAGAAAAGACAAGATGGGCTTACAGTCCACCGTCGAATCGACAGTAGAGTAGCGTGTCCTGCTGAGATGCATGTGCGTCTTCGTTTTTTATTTGACAGAAGATCTTGGGTTGTCAACAAGTTTGTTGATTCTCATTCACATGAATTATCAAGCCCGGATAAAGTCCATCACCATTACTCTCACCAGACACATCGATCAAAGATTAGCAGAAGCATTATGAGCAATTTGGTTGATGTAAGAATTCGCCCTTCAAATATTTCTCGTGTTGTTAATGCAATGAACCATGGAAAAGATTGTGAAGAAGTAAGCCCACAACAAGTTATTAATTTTACTCATCACCGTGGAAATAACATTGGCCATGAGTTTATTGCGATCATCAAATATTTTCAAGAAAAAGTCGAGTCCGATCTAGAATTTTTCTTTACAAGTGAAGTTGATAATGCGGGCACACTTAGAAGCATTTTTTAGGCTGATGGAAGAGCTATTTCCTCGTATTTGAGGTTTTGTGATGTGATCGTTTTGACACAACATACAGGACTAATCACTTGAGCTTGCCATTTGCTCCATTCACTGGAGTAAATCATCATCGACAGTCAATTTTGTTTGGCTGTGCATTGCTGGCGGATGAGCAGAGGGATACATTTGTGTGGCTGTTCAATAAATGGCTCAAGTGCATGCACGGAGTTGCATCAAAGTTGATTATTACTGATCAGGATGCCCAGATCGGTGAAGTCATCAAGATGGTTTTTCCAACTACTCGACACCGGTACTGTTTTTGGCATGTACGGAAACATATTGCCGAGCAACAAATCCCGATGACGAACAAGTATGGGGAAGATATGGTCTCTGATTTCCATCTTTGGTACACCTCCCGTGATATAAGTACATGCGAGGAGCGATGGAGACTGATGAATGAAAAATATCATTTAGATGAAGAAGAAGACAGTTGGTTGCTGAAGATGTACAGATTGTGTGGACACTGGGTTAATGCATATCTCAAGGATGTTTTCTGTGCTGGAATGACAACCAGTCAGAGGTCTGAGAGTATTAATTCTTTTTCTTTGATGGATTTTCCAATGCAAACACGAAACTAGTTGAATTTGTCCACCAATATGATAAAGCTATTGTTGCCCGTCGTAGTTCTGAATCTCAACAAGACTTTCGGGGTTTGAATTATGTGCCCAACTGTACATCGAATCCATATGAGATACAGGTTTCGAAGTTATATAACCCGAAGATTTTTCAGTTGTTCCAAAAGGAATGGGCAATTGTAATGACACTCTTTTCAGAAGAGTTGGAACACGACGGACCCGGAGCAAAATATTTGGTTGGTGATTTTTCAGAATCAAAAGACACCTCGGAGGTCTGTTATGAGAAGTCTGATGAACTTGATGTGCCTTGTAGTTGCTCATTATTTGAAACAGAGGGTATCCTTTGTAGACATATTCTGTACATTTTTGTGGTGCAATCACGTTACACATATACCAGAATCCTATATACTTCAGAGATGGAGGTTGGATGCTCGTTACAAAAATGTTGCAATTGAAAATGGCATTAGGCCTTTTCCCAGTCAAGGCACTCGAGGGACGGCCAAATTGTGTACACTTCGTTCCAAATTTAATGCAATTCTTGAAATGGTGGCCGATTCTGATATCTATCTTTCAAAGCTGGATGCTGTTTGGAAAGATTTACTAAAGAAACCAGTAATGAATACAAAGCCAGGTCAGTAAATTATCAATCATCACATTCTAAAACTAATATTGGTTCCAGTGGATCCGTCGTTGTTCTGCGGGATGGTGAAGAATTGACTATACGCGATCCAATTGGTCCTGTACCAACCAAGGGGAGGCCTAGAGGTGCATCCAGGCTTAAGTCTGGTTTTGAAGATTCTCTATCACAGAAGGAAGTGAAATATCGAAAGTGTGAAAACTGTTAACAGCTGGGCCATTATAGGACTGATTGACCATTATTGGTATTAAATTAAACTTGTTATATAATTCTTTTTAAAGTTTGATGTTTAAAATTCTTACTTTTTCTTTTTAATTACAGAGGAAGTAGTTTCATGTTGCGTCTACCTAGAACGAATAAAGTTTTCATTTTCACAGCTTCAGTCATCAACTGCGACCATGGTCGCACTGCGAAGAGAGATTCATTTCGTATACTGCGACCTGGGTCACAGTATAAACACATTTTTTGTTCCCTTCCAAGTGCTTCCCATCTACTGTACTTTGTAAGCACTTGTACTTTAAAATTTCACTGTGACAATGTTGGCCTATATATTTTACCTTTTAGTTCATTGATCATAGACAGCGACTTTGGTCGCAAATATAAGAAGTGTATGGAGATAACTGCGACCAGAGTCGCAGTGTATCATTGCACGGGAAATTTTTTTGTTGCTTTTCAAGTGTCCCCCGTCTTTTGGTATTATATAACATTTGAATATAGTTGAAATGACTGCGTTGAAAATCCATTGCGACAATTTTGTCGTATGTTGTGTTTTAGATCACTGAACATAGACTGCGAGCAGGGTCGCAGTTCAAATTTGCCTATTTGAGACCGACTTTGTCGAAGTCTGCAGCAGTTTCATAACTGCGACCAGAGTCGCAGTTAAATTTCACGCGAATCTTGGATTGATTAATTCTCAAGTTTGAATGAAATATTACATTAAGTTCTTTAATTATGTTACCTTTTCAATTATACACTGTGACCTTTGGTCGCAGTTTAGATTCTGACCTTAAATTAGCCATATATTTATCTCCGGTGGCTGATATTATTTTTTGTGACTGCGATAATAGTCGTAGTGTATCCCATTTTATTTAATTTTAACATTTTTCTGCCTTAGAAATTGATTCACATTGTTGACATGTAAGTTCGACATAGCCCATTAAAATTTGGTACCATAGTTTCATGTTGCGTCTAGCATAAGAATAAAATTAGTGAAAAGGTTACACCAGTTAAACCAAAATTAAGTAAAAATATTTATAATTAACACAATTAACATTACAAAACAGGCTTAAATATTTAAAAAAACAAAATACATATTTAAAAGTACTAATCTACTCGTCCTCGTCATCACCATCATAATCAGATTCGTCATCTATATTATGACTGTGTTCGTCTTTCGTATCACTTCCTCCTCTTCCTCCTCTTTACCATCACTCTTCTCTTCACTTTTTTCCTCTTCATAGCAGATTTCATTTCATCAATGAACTCCCAGAAGGGGTCGTCTGTATCAAGCTCATCCTCTGACCCGTAGTGAGGGAACGATTCGGAACTATACATCCAATCATTATTAGATGATTGGCTTCTTTCTGGTGAAGATGGTGGAGAAGACATTTTTGAATCTGTTTCCGAATATTGAAAGAGACGAATTTCAAAAAACCAATTTAGTCTGTTTATTATCCTCTAATGGACACCCTTTATATTTAATAATTCAGGAATTCTAAAAGGTTTATGCTCTCAAACGACGTGAACATGGCGCAAATTTATTCTCTACCTTTTTTCAAAAAGTGCATACTTTCCAGGTGATTGTTCAGTTTTCGAAAACAGGTAAAAAGTTAATATATTTTTACATGCAGTTACTTTGTACCTTGAATACGTCAAGACTATTATTATTTTAATTTCTTATGGTAGAAAAAGACAGGGAGGATCATGTTTACGTTTCGTTAAATTAATTATGTTAATAAAATTAAAGCACATATCGTTATGTATATAAAAATTTGGAGTTCCGAATAGGGCAATGCGACCATGGTCGCAGTGCGATCTGATATATGATTCAATAACTGCGGTCGCGATCGCTGTCTCGATTACATTAATGGAATGCTAATAAATAGATACATTTTTTTACAGACGAAATTATTCATGCGACCATTGTCGCATTATAAGCAAACGATACAACCTATAGATGCAGAAACATTAAAAACATTAGTATAAAATATCGGGTCCAGTATGTTTATTTAAAGAAATAAAAGAAAATAAGACTGCGACCTTCGTCACAACAGACTTTAATAAATTATAATACAGACTTTAATAAATTATAACACTATGACCAAGGTCGCGATGATACTTTACACTGCGACTTCGGTCGCAATTTTCTAATTAAACAAAATAATTCACCAATTATATCCTTTATTTCTTCATACAGCGACCAAGGTCGCAGTGTAATATATCAGTGTCCAGTTGAATATAATACATTGCGACCAAGGTCGCACTGCAAATTTGTAATTAACCAAAATAATTTACCATGAAGGAACTTTTGTATCATCATACTGCGACCAGGGTTACAATATTCAATCACGCTAACCTAGGTAACTGACTGCGACCATACCCCCAAAAAGGAGAGAACGAACGGCAACACTGCGACATCAGTCACAGAGTTTTAGTAAAAAAAACCTTAAAAAATGAATCTGTTTCCGAATATAAGCAAACGATACAACTTTCCAGGTCATGACTGCGACTTTGATCGCAGTACAAATTCTGAACTCATGATTTGTTTCTAATATCAATGCGACCTAAGTAACAACAGCTATAGAATGGAAATAAGAAAATCTCAGTGGATTATATAACAAATGAATAAAAATGTTTACAAATTACATTAATAAAGACAACAGACCTGCTTTACATCTAATGTTACATTTATCAAAAAAAATGAGGTATATCAATGAATTAACAATATTATAATTAAAAAATTAAGTTAATTATCAGTCTTCAAATACCATCCTTCTTATAAATTCTGTTTCTTCATCCCAACTTTTCTCTTTGTCTGCGAGTAATATGTATGCAAGCTCGCTTCTTAGTCTTTGTACATCGGATGCCGTCACAGTATCAATAACTGATGGACTACCAATGTTACACTTTCCATGTACTTGCATACATATACAGCGCAATCAACACTGAAAATTGTACAGGAAAATCATTAAATGAGATTAGATTTTTGTACTCTAAATAAGCAGAAATATGTTAGGTAAATGTCACAAGAAAAAAATACATGTTTGCTTATTGGGGACATCTTGCGCATTTTATATATGTTCTTTTATTAATTTATTGAAATCAATTTCAAAAATTTGTAATAATCTTTCTTTCTGCAATGTCAATAGAAAAAATATCAATATTAATCAAATTAAATGCAAATATTCAGTAATTGCAAAATTAAAAATCAACTCAACATTGTTCTTGCATCTTTTTGATAAAGTTTTAATGTATTACTTGATTTTTCCACTGGGACCAAAGAGTTGTAAAAAATCCACTCTTATGTTTGGCAATCAAATACCAACAAGGTCCAGTGAAATTCAACTTCCTTGGCACTGTGTTTGTAATTGATCGGGAAGAACATGTACTGCACATCAGTTGTCCAGTTTTTCAACAACTGCTTGATGAAATAATCTTCAAGATCTCTACTTTTAGATGCAACACCGTGCTGTTAAAAACAAAATAAATTAAAAATGCAATCAAAATAAAAAAACGATATGAAAATCAGATGTTATTCTGTCAAGACAACTGACTGCGACCAAGGTCGCAGTGTGTTTTTGTTAATATATTTTTGGCTGCGACCTTAATCGCATTCATCAGTATCCATGTTTAATTTTTAAGGATTTCTTAGTAACTACGACTGTTATAAGGATTAATTATTAACATACACTGCGGCCAAGGTCGCAGGGTTGTTATTGATTAAGAATGTTGCCTACGACTGCGACCAAGGTCGCAACCTACATTACTCAATTGATATTATTAAGGATTAATAATAACCTCGACTGCGACCTAGGTTGCAGATGTAAAGAAATCTATAACTTCTAAATAAAAGACTGCGATCATAGTCGCAGTTTTTTATTCTTAAGGATTAATAATAACCTCGACTGCGACCTAGGTTGAAATCCATTTGTTATGCCTTATCAGCAGCAAAGGCGACTAGTAGAATTTTTAACCTTCAAAAATTTAAAGTACTAATTAATAAAAAATTGATGTTAATTAACTATAAAGGAGAAAATAGATGTTTACCTAAGCTTCACTTCGAAAGAATAGACTTTTTAATCCTCCACTCTTCTGTAGATGCTTCATGTAGAAATGAATTATATTGGCATCTAAATCTCTACTGAATATCAAGTCCTCAATGTCAGTTTTTTGCAACCATTATTCTGTTGTCAGTATCCTGATATGCAGTAGAACTGCAAGAAAAATAAAAAAAAGTTAATAATTAGATTGTTCTAATATAAAATACTTATATTTTTGATATAATTTGAAATAAATTAATTAACTTACTCAGAGAAGGCTTTGTCCAAGAAATTTTTGATGAGAGCTTGCTGATGTGGCTGCAGAATTCTGTATGCAGTGGTTTCAGTCAATTCCCTGATTCTTGGCTGAGTGTCTGAAATCTGTTCATTGCCGAAACCAGTGGCAGAAGTCTGAGCCGCAGGCTGTGGAAGAGGATCTTCATTAATTTACTTTTTTGTTTTGAATAAACGAAGTCGGAGTCATCGCGATCTCTTTCAGCGCGCTTCCGTTCTTTGACTCCCCTTTCTATCGTTCCTTTAGAGTAATTCAGAACTTTTCCTTTGAATACTTGCCTCTGAGCCGGAGTCTGTTCTTAAATTTTTTTTCTTCAGAAGCTCTGTCTTTTTGGAGTTCAAGTATCTGTTGAGTTAAATTTAAAGAAAAAGTGGAGAAATCTTCCCCAGCAATACTTATTTCAAATTCAGAACCCTTGAAATTCTCCTCTTTCTTTTTCTTCTGCTCTTCTGCCTGCTTCTCCATCTGCTCCCTCATCCTTTTTTACTTCTTCTCCTCTTCCTTCCTCCTCCTCTCCTCTTCTTTCATCCTCTCCTTTTTCATCTCTTCCAGCTCTTTCTTCCTCTTTTTCTTTAGAATTTTATGATTCTTCTCCTCCTCCGCCTTCAACTGCCTCTTCGTCTCCTCCTCTTCCTTCCTCCTCTTCTCATTCTCCTCTTCTCCCTCCTCCTCCTCTCCTCTTCTTCCCTCCTCCTCTTCTCCTTCTCCTGCACCTCCTCTTCCTTCCTCCTCTTCTCCTTCTCCTCCTCTTTCTTCCTCCTCTTCTCCCTCCTCCTCCTCCTCCTCTTCTTCCGTCCTCCTCTTCTCCTTCTCCTGCTCCTCCTCTTGCTTCTCCTCCTCTTCTCCTGCTCCTTCTCTTCCTTCCTCCTCTTCTCCTTCTCCTCCTCTTCCCTCCTCCTCTTCTCTTTCTCCTGCTCCTCCTCTTCCTTCCTCCTCTTCTCCTTCTCCTCCTCTTCCTTCCTCCTATTCTCCTTCTCCTTCTCCTCCGCAGCAATGGCTGCTCTCAGCAGCTCTTCTTCTTCTTTCACTTTTAATTTCCTCTGTTGCTTTTTAAATTTTGTCTTCTCTTTCTCTCTTCTCTCTCTTCTTTTTTTCTTTAATTAGCCTTGAGAGTTTTCTCAGTCTCCATTTTTTCAATTTTTCTTTCTAGCTCATAAACATATGATCTCAAGTACTGATTTTCATTCCTCAAAAGTTCAATTTCTTCAGCTTGTTCATCCCGTGGTGCTGGCAAATAACCTGCAATAGTTGGTTCCTGTTCACTCGTTGGTTCCTCAACTATTTCGACAGGCTCTGGTTCTGTTTCCGCCGGGATGTTAGCTTCATTATGTATATCTTCTTCTTCTTCTTCTCCTCCTCCTCCTCCTCCTCCTTCAACAGGAAGGTCAATCATATTTCTTTCATCATTAGAAATGTTGGCCATTCGACAAAAAATCTGAAATAAAAAAAATAAACTGAGATCTTATACAAATCTTATAGTTGTATCGCAGATGAATGAAACATTTACTAGATAGCTATCAAGGAACTGCGACCTAGGTCGTAGTCATAAGCATTAAATCAGACGAGTAAATCCATACTGCGACCATGGTCGCAGCAGATATCAATGAAATAAATATAACTGCGACCATGGTCGGAGTTTATTTACAACGAGTTATCAAGGAAATGCGACCATGGTCGCACACCATTTGTACTGCACATCAGTTGAACTGTGACCGTGGTTGCACTCCATTTTAATGTATAAAATTATAATCAACAGTATATGTCGCTAATATTTAAAAACTTACGATATCTGCGTCAAGATCATTTAGATTAATTTCAGCCAGAACTCTGCTAATGTTTTGGAGGTCCCATCTTACTGCCCGTGGGGTTTTGTCCTCCAAACCAGACCTCGGCTCAAAGATGGCAGTCATTTCACAGAGCCAATACTGCAAAATGTATAATTACATTAGTTTACATAAACATTGACAATATATAAGGAAATTTCAACAATGTTTGCCAAATATGATATTCATACTTACAATAATTTGCACGGAGCATCCTTACAGCTCATATGTGGTGTGCCTGAAGATATCCATTGACTCAATCAGGAATTGCCAAACAGCTTTAGCCCAGCATATCGTCCTCATCAACTACATATTGGCAATCTGTTCCACAATATACCACGACACCATGCATTTACTGCTAGAAAAGAATAGAGTGACCGACATATATAGGATGATTATTGTCGTAAAGTCTTGAGCTGCAAGTTTTTGTCTGTCTCTTATAATTTCATTTAAAGTCACTTGCTGCTCAAGCTGTTCATCCTTGGTCACATCTAATTCAATCCTTCTTCTTTTCTTGACCAGAAGATCATCCAAAACTTCTTCAATGGATACTTTCGTGATCTTCTTTATATTAGAGAAATAATATTTTATAATCCCTCTGTCCTTCATTGTACAGGTCTTATTCATAATAAAATCCGCCCCATTGATAGGTAGACCAAAAGTTAGAGCAACATCCTCTACTGTTATCTCAATTTCTTTGCCCCCAATTCTAAAAGTCCTTGTATCCCTATCATAATGGTTTACAATTTTTAACACACTGATGTTTGATTTTAGATCTTTTTCAGCTCCAAACTCCTCATTGTAGAAGGCCATGAAGATTGGGCCAAACGGGGTCTCCTTCATCGTATATACGAAATCGGCCTGAATGTACTTTTTGAATTTTCTAATGAATTCGCACATAGGCTTTAGGCTCGATCTCATAGGACGAATCTTCACTTCTTGTTTACCTATAGATGCAGAAACATTAAAAACATTAGTATAAAATACCAGGTCGCAGTACGTTTATTTAAAGAAATAAAAGAAAATAAGACTGCGACCTTGGTCGCAACAAACTTTAATAAATTATAATACACTATGACCAAGGTCGCGATGATATTTTACACTGCGACTTCGGTCGCAATTTTCTAATTAAACAAAATAATTCACCAATTATATCCTTTGTTTCTTCATACAGCGAACAAGGTCACAGTGTAATATATCAGTGTCCAGTTAATCCAATTTAATAGAATATAATACATTGCGACTAAGGTCGCACTGCAATTTTATAATTAACCAAAATAATTTACCATGAAGGGATCTTTGTATCATCATACTGCGACCAGGGTCGCAATATTTAATCACGCTAACCTAGGTAACAGACTGCGACTATACCCCCAGAAAGGAGAGAACGAACGACACCACTGTGACATCAAGAGTTTTAGTAAAAAAAACCTTAAAAAATGAAAGTGAATAATTTTAAAACAATAATTTTTAATGTATGCGACCAAGGTCGCATAGACTTAAAACGTTAATTCAGACAACTGCGACCCAAGTCGACATAAAAGGGAAGAAAAAAAAATTTGACCTTGGTCCTGTGTTACAAAATTTAAAAATTTAAAAAGCGATTCATGATCGCAAGTTTGTGAATCTTTCTCTCTTATTTGCAACCATGGTCGCAAGTTTTAAAAAAAAATATTCAACTTTTTTTTAAAAACCAAAAAACTGGAAAATTTAAAAAAAATAAAAAAATTTAGTAAAGAATACAGTTCATCAGACACTTTTAATTTAGGTTAAGTTAAAATAGGAATATTTCTAAAAAAAAAGTAAAAATGGAATCAAATCTGAAAAAATATAACTACTAAAATTTACAAACTCTAAAAAAATATTTTTACACTGCGACTTCGGTCGCAATTTTCTAATTAAACAAAATAATTCACCAATTATATCCGTTATTTTTTCATACAGCGACCAAGGTCGCAGTGTAATATATCAGTGTCCAGTTAATCCAATTTAGTAGAATATAATATATTGCGACCAAGGTCGCACTGCAATTTTGTAATTAACCAAAATAATTTATTATGAAGGGACCTTTGTATCATCATACTGCGACCAGGGTCGCAATATTCAATCACGCAACAGACTGCGACCATACCCCCAAAAAGGAGAGAACGAACGGCACCACTGCGACATCAAGAGTTTTAGTAAAAAAAAACCTTAAAAAAATGAAAGTGAATAATTTTTAAAACAAATAATTTTTAAATGTCTGCGACCAAGGTTGCATAGACCTAAAATGTTAATTCAGACAACTGCGACCCAATTCGATATAAAAGGGAATGAAAAAAATTTTGACCTTGGCCGTTGTATTACAAAATTAAAAATTTAAAAAGCGATTCATGAACGCAAGTTTGTGAATCTTTCTCTCTTATTTGCGACTATTGTCGCAGGTTTTAAAAAAAAAATATTTAACCTTTTTAAAAACCAAAAAACTGGAAAACCAAAAAACTGGAAAATTTTAAAAAAAATTAAAAAAATTAGTAAGAATACAGTTCATCAGACACTTTTAATTTAGGTTAAGTTAAAATAGGAATATTTCTAAAAAAAATCAAAATGGAATCAAATCTGGAAAAAAATATAACTACTAAAATTTACAAACCCTAAAAAAAATTATTTTACACTACGACTTCGGTCGCAATTTTCTAATTAAACAAAATAATTCACCAATTATATCCTTTGTTTCTTCATATAGCGACCAAGGTCGCAGTGTAATATATCAGTGTCCAGTTAATCCAATTTAGTAGAATATAATACATTGCGATTAAGGTCGCACTACAATTTTTGCAATTAAACAAAATAATTTACCATGAAGGGACCTTTGTATCATCATACTGCGATCAGGGTCGCAATATTCAATCACGCTAACCTAGGTAACAGACTGCGACCATACCCCCAAAAAGGAAAGAACGAACGGCAACACTGCGACATCAGTCGCAGAGTTTTAGTAAAAAAAACCTTAAAAATTAAAGTGAATAATTTTTAAAACAAATAATTTTTAAATGTCTGCGACCAAGGTCGCATAGACCTAAAATGTTGATTCAGACAACTGCGATCCAAGTCGACAAAAAAGGGAATGAAAAAAAAAATTTTGACCTTGGTCGCTGTGTTACAAAATTTAAAAATTTAAAAAAGCGATTCATGATCGCAAGTTTGTGAATCTTTCTCTCTTATTTGCGACCATGGTCGCAAGTTTTAAAAAAAATATTTAACTATTTTTTAAAAAAACCAAAAAACTGGAAAATTTTAAAAAAATTTTAGTAAGAATACAATTCATCAGACACTTTTAATTTAGGTTAAGTTAAAATAGGAATATTTCTAAAAAAAAAGTAAAAATGGAATCAAATCTGAAAAAAATATAACTACTAAAATTTAAAAACCCTAAAAAAAAATTATTTTACACTGCGACTTCAGTCGCAATTTTCTAATTAAACAAAATAATTCACCAATTATATCCTTTGTTTCTTCATACAGCGACCAAGATCGCAGTGTAATATATCAGTGTCCAGTTAATCCAATTTAGTAGAATATAATACATTGCGATCAAGGTCGCACTGCAATTTTGTAATTAACCAAAATAATTTACCATGAAGGGACCTTTGTATCATCATACTGCGACGAGGGTCGCAATATTCAATTACGCTAACCTAGGTAATAGACTGCGACCATACCCCAAAAAGGAGAGAACGAAAGGCAACACTGCGACATCAGTCGCAGAGTTTCAGTAAAAAAAACCTTAAAAAAATGAAAGTGAATAATTTTAAAACAAATAATTTTTAAATGTCTGCGACCAAGGTCGCATAGACCTAAAACGTTAATTCAGACAACTGCGACCCAAGTCGACATAAAAGGGAATGAAAAAAAAATTGACCTTGGTCGCTGTGTTACAAAATTTAAAAATTTAAAAAGCGATTCATGATCGCAAGTTTGTGAATCTTTCTCTCTTATTATCGACCATGGTCGCAAGTTTTAAAAAAATATTTAACTATTTTTTTAAAAACCCAAAAAACTGGAAATTTTGAAATAAATAAATAAAATTTAGTAAGAATACAGTTCATCAGACACTTTTAATTTAGGTTAAGTTAAAATAGGAATATTTCTAAAAAAAAGTAAAAATGGAATCAAATCTGAAAAAAAATATAACTACTAAAATTTACAAACCCTAAAAAAAAAAATTTCTGGGTTTCCCTATTACCTTTTTCCGCGGATGATTTCTTTAGAGCTATCTTTAGCAGATATTTTTTACAAAAACTAAGAAATATTGGGAAACAATGGCACTAATCTTTTCGGATTGATCAATTGAAAATTTAAATCTGTAAAATTTTTTAAAAGGAAAGGTTTTACATACAATAAAAAGTTGTGAGTAAGGGTATTTTCGTCAAAACGATTGTTGATGTGACTGATACTAACTTGAGCGGGAATTTTTGATTTTTGTCCGCCAAAATTATTAATGTCAAATTCATGGCTATTATGTTGCCACGTCCGCCGGTTGAGAAACTCTCTCAGCTGTCGACTGAGGTACAGTAACCCCATATATATATATATATATATATATATATATATATATATATATATATATATATATAGAAAAATGTATATCAGCCTGCGGGCTGAGAGTACTTTGTCAGCCTGCGGTGACGTGGCTCAATTTGTTACCTCACTGACTTGCGGCCCGCTTTTAGGAAGAAATTAAATTACCAAATACCCTCTTTTCGATAACTTTCCTTATTGTTTATTATTATTTTTCCCCCTTTTTTCCGTTCTTTATAGTATTTAGGTTATTGTATATAAATTACTTTTCGCCCTATTTCCTTACCTCTTTTATGAAAGATCTAGTTTCTACTTTTCAGCCTGCGATAAAATTTTTATGAAATATAAAATCTTTTCAGATCAATTTTTTCAGCCTGCGATAAAATTCTACTTTATAGTTTAATTAAACTGCGACCTTAGTCAGAGACTTTGGTCGCTGTGTACATTTAAACTGCGACCTTTAGTCAGAGACTTTGGTCGCAGTGTACATGGTTAATTGCGACCAAGGTCGCAGTGTTGTTATTGATAAAGATGGCCAGCAACTGCAATCTAGGGTTGCATTACATGGACTGCGACTTAGGTCGCAGTACGTTAAGTAAGTGTTTCCTTTATATTAACATGCATAGCGACCAAGGTCGCAGTGTTGTTTTATTAAGTGTTGTTTTGGATTAAGTCATTTTTTGAATCTAAATGAAAAATGAAAAGTTTGCTGAGGGGACGCGACTTGGAGTCACTCCGAGAGACGCGGCCTGTCATAAAGATTTTATGAGATCTTTAAACGTCAAGTCTACGTTAATGTCTTTTAATGCCAAACCGGCGCTGGCGGTTGGAGACCATTAAAGCCGACGGTTCTGATTAATGAACCATTAATTATGGTTATTATGGGCTGCCTATAAATAGGGCTCACCTCTCCCTTTAACAGCCCATAATTAGACTGTTTTCTTTCGAGAACAATTGCTCTGAGAAATTTCGCCTTCTTCAGAGTCTCTAACAGGGGCCTGCCTCCATGGATGAAGATGACCCTATGGACGAACTTGATCGATGTTCGTCCACAGGGGAAGAAGTCATAGACCTCATCGTCCACAAGGCAAGAAGTCATGGTCCTCGTCGTTCACAAGGGAAGAAGTCATGATCCCTGACGAGGACTTAACCCTTACCAAGATCTCCTCGGACTTGATGCACCAGTCAAGCTTGCTGGTACGGGATAGTCAGAGTGGGTATGGCGGCGGGGGATGTGGTGGATATAGTGGTGGGTAGCATACCTTGTGAGGTCTCACTCTCCCTCTCTTACCCCAGAAGTGACATCGAGGAAATTCCATGCTCACTGGATAACCTTCTGGTGGAAGAGATGTTCATCAACGAGGATCGTATCCCGCCACTTTGGAGGGTCAGGTGGAATCGGAGATTCTGCTGCCACCAGACCTCAATAACACCACTGCTCTTAATCAACAAGGGCTCTTTTGATGTTTAGTTTTCTTTGTACTGCTGTATTGTAACACTCAATCTTATTGTATAAGAGAGCGTCTTTTGATGTTTAGTCTTCTTTGTACTGTTGTATTGTAACACTCAATCTTATTGTATAAGAGAGCGTTTTTGTATCATTTTCACATGCCTGGAGATAAATGCCTGGACATAAATAAAAATCATATTTGTTTTTTTAATAAACTACGACGTTGGTCGCAGTCATGCATTGCAAACAAAACAACTTGGAGCAGAGACGACACTGCGACCAAGGTCGCATAAGACTACATTGCATGCAACAGAAAACAACTGCGACCAGGGTCGACAACATCGACCAAAGACTGCAACTAAGCAACCTCTCGGTGACGTGTCACCTTGTCGCGTGTTGTTGTTGATTAAGACTAAAGACCAGTAGCTGCGACCAAGGTCGCAGATTATTTTTTTAAGACTGCGGCCAGCAACTGCGACCAAGGTCGCAGGTTGTTGTTGATTAAAAATAAAGACCAGCGATTGCGACCAAGGTCGCAGTGTATTTTATTAGTCCAAAAACCAGCAACTGCGACCAAGGTCGCTTTGTATTTTATTAAGACTACGGTTAGCAACTGCGACCAAGGTAGCAGTGTTGTTGTTGATTAAGACTAAAGACCAGCCAAATGCGACCAAGGTCGCAGTTTATTTATTAAATCTGCGTCCTGCAACTGCGACCAAAGTCTCAACCTATCATTTTAAAAATTTATACGGGTGAAGTAATATAATTATTAACTGCGTCCATGGTCGCAGTATATTCGTTTTAGCGTAAAATATTTAAAATGAAGGTTTGTAACAATTGTACAGCATTTCAACCAAGACATAGTAGTAAAAAATGTAATTCACACAATTAACCTTAGAAACTGATTTATAATATTTAAAAAAAAACAAAATATAATTTTTTAAACTTCTAATCCTCGTCATCACCATCGTAATCAGATTCGTCGTCAGAGTCATGCTTTCGTCTTCTGTATCGCTTTCCGTCTCTTCCTCCTCTTCAGCGACAGTCTCATCTTCGCTTTCTTCTCTTCATGTTTGTGTTTTGGTTCACCAATGAAGTCCCAGAACGGGTCCTCTGTTTCAAGCTCAGATTCTGACCGTAGCGAAAGCATCGGTTCAGAACTATAAATCCAATCATCATTAGATGATTGGCTTCTTTCGGTGAAGACGGTGAAGAAGACATTTTTTTGAGTCTATTGACCGAACAGTGAGAGTAACGTGTTTGAGAAAAAATAATTAGTATGTTTGTAATCCTTTTGCTGATGACCCTTTATATATTTTTAATCCCGGAATTCCAAAGGGTTTTAAGCTCTCAAACCACGTGAATATCTCCCAAAACTTATTTTCTACCTTTTCCCAATTGTGTATACTTCCTAGGTGACTGTTCAGTATCCAAAACAGTTTAAAAATAATACACTATAACTTTAAATTACTTTGAACTCCAAAACAGTACATTATTGCGACCATAGTCGCATTGGGAACTGATAAATGATTAACTGAACTGATAAATGATTAACTTGCGACCATAAATTGCCATCAGTAGTAGGATTGCGACACTATGGTCGCAGTGTTTAAGAGCAGCAGTCGCAGTTTGGATATGTAATTAAAAGAGCTTATAAGTTAATATAATGAGAAAGAGACCTTACAAAAAAATAGAATAGAATTAAA